>CM056380.1:70508928-70747535 GCA_029718625.1 Synaphobranchus kaupii | reverse complement strand
CAGTATTATGAGTCAGTCACATGTTTGAGCCATTTTACTTTAGTCAATTGTTTTTTTATTAAATAAGTGCTACAGTATTTGTGTTTAGTGCTGAATCGTAGTGCTGTATCTGACACCTGTTGTAGAAGCAACCGACTGTGCCTTAACACAGGATGTGTTCAATAAGGTGTGAGAGTTTTGTTGTTTCTTGTAAAAGACATACAATGTACTGAATGTATAATTTGTTAAACTATTTGAACAATTTAACCATTCAATTGTCCATTACAATGTGTGACACACGCGGTTATGTCAAAATGGTTCTAATCAGGCCTAATAATTTGAATGCAAAATAATTTGTAAAGGTGATTTTAAGTTACAGTGCAACAGACACAGTATATTTGTCAATATTACCAGTGTGTTTGCTTGCTCAAATGTCATTTACACCACTAGCTTGCTGCTTGGATACCTGGTATATACTGTGGCACCACAAAACCTTTTTAAGTATAAATACCCCAGTCAATTATGTTACCCGCATAACATCTTAACTGTGTGTATTGTGTATGCATATTAATTAAAATAAATGCTGACAGCTGTCTCTGACTTTAAGGGTTGTTTTTCCTAACTCATTTTCCTATTGAACTCATGGAAAAGTCTTAAAGTGATCCATCCATATCTACTGCATATCTGGCAGCAGAGTGATGGTTTGAGGCTTGTTTGTTACCTCAGACCCTTGATGACTTATAGCCATTTAGCCAACCACCTGATCCATACTGTTCCAGCGTAATTAAAGCTTAATCTAGGTTAGAGTATCGCTTGTAAGAGCACCAGAAAAAAAGGTATCAAGTCTTTTGATGTTGTTGGGTCACAGATATCATGAAGTCATAGCATGCAAATGATATGCAACCAAATAATAAATATGATGACTTTATTTAAGTTCATATTAATTTGTCCAATTAATTTTCTTCCCCTAAAATGGGGAGGGGGGGCCTGTGTATAAAAGGGCTACAGTTGCTACACGGTTCACCCGATATGGATGTAAAAAAAAAACTCAAATTAAAGCTGAAAGTCTGCACTTTAACCTCATAGTCGCTGTTCCATTTAAAATCCAATGTTCTGGAATATAAACAACAAAAATTGTACAAAAAAATATATATATTTGAGGTATCTAACGAACCTGAAATCATCACTCTGCTGCCGTATATGCAGTAGATATGGATGCATCACAAGTGTGCCAATTTGTTTTTGAAGAATTTGTGCTTTATACACATTTAATGCTATCTATCCTCACGTGAAAATGCATAGGGAAAAATGTATGGATGCCCAGTTCAGTATATATCATATGCCTCTTTTCTTATGGTATATATTTCATTTTATTGGTCCCAGGGTATGTTATCTGAACTGAGTGTGTTTAACTTAACTGCTGGTTTCATGTTATCTGAAACCAGCAGTTCTGTTAAAACGGACATGATGGTTTCAGTGGGTTTCCTAATTTAAATAGCATGCAGAGCTCAGTTACAGTAGGCTAATAGTTTATCACCATACGTTGACACATGTAAGCAAAATTAACAGCCTAGTTATTATAGCAACACAACAGACACATACACATAGCTGGGATAGTAGAAAAAAAGGGTAGAAAGACAGGAGTGTAAAATTTTTATCTAATAAGGAGTCTTGAGCAGTGTTCTGCTTAGCTGGTTTCCTCCCTCTATAGTTCTACATAGACCTCTTCACACATCACAAACCACATCATTCATATTCCAGTTTCAGAATATGCAGGTGGTTTAACTAACAAACATTGAGCTCACATCTGTTAAACTTTAAATCAGAGAAACCTATATCATGCTATGCTTCAGAACAAAATAAAATGGTGTTTGTGCTGCTAATTACAACATGGAAGTGCATTCTGTGAACTGGGTTGCATGTATGTGTCCAGCCATTGTCAACCGCTCTGTCTGTACTTACTACTAGCTTCATTTTTAATGAATAAGTGGTGAAAATAATTTCTGTTCTGTTCTAGATTGATAACTGCAGAAAGGGAAATGTGTCATGACATTTTTATGACATTTCTTAAGTAGTTTTAGAGGGTATTTTGTTCATATAGTTCATATATTGTTCATGAACATATAGTTCAGTTATATGGGACAGTTCATAATTGGTAATGTACAGCAGTCTCATCTCACACAAACGTTCTCACTGAAATTAGGCCTAGATTCAGATTATCATTTGGCCTCAACTTTGACAATTAAATACAAGGATTTCAATTTATCTTCACCAACAATTTGATGAGTTGAGTTATCACCAAAATAAAAAAAAATAAAAAAAATATATATATAAAATATATATTTTTTTTTTACTTGTAAGTCAAGGTTAAGAAGAGGCAAGTCTGTGCCAGTCTCCCTAAAAAAGTCTCCCTTTTTTGTAAAAATACAGCTGTCCTTAAACCTGTCCTTTGCCCACCATCCCCACACGTAGAATACACAGCTGACACCTTCCCCCACACAAACACACACTCTTAGCAGTCATGTTCCTCGCCACAATGTACAAACCCTTTCGATTTTGTGAAAACAGCAACCACACATGTGTGCCTCTGACAATGAATACACATGAAGCAGAATGCAGTTACTCACCATAGACCCTGTGCAGTGTTAACCAGTATGGACCCTGTGCAGTGTTACCCAGTATATACCCTGTACAGTCATAAGCACATCATTTATCTCATACGCTAATATAAGATTAATTATGTGGTACTTGTTTTTCCTATTTTTAGAAAATAAAGCCCCATATAATTTTTAATATAGATCTATACCAGAATATATATATATATATATATATATGCATGTGTATAATATATATATATATATACAGTTCTTATGGAATATGGTCCACCTCTAAAGAAAGAATGGTTGAGAAGGAGGTCCTACTCAATACTAATTATTTTACTCAATATAATGTTGATGTTGAGTGAGGAAGTAAATTGGATTTTCTTCAGATTTCAACAACACAGGAAAGTGAAACCCCACTGTGCATGTTAAAAGCTGACTTACACTATATACTCTTCACCAGACCCGAAATCACTAAAAACACAATCATTTACACTAGACACTCAAGAAAACTGTAAAATGGAACACTTTGCTACATCTTCTGTGCTAACCCCTATTTTAATTGTTCTTTCTGAGAAAAACTGCCACAACAAAGGATTTAGTAGTGACGGGATGTTGCCTAATGTCTTTTGCTCTTTCTCTCTCTCTCTCTCTCTCTCTCTCTCTCTCTCTCTCTGTCTCTCTCTCTCGGCCTCTCTCTGTCCCCCCCCCCCCCCCCCCCCCATCCCTACCACCACCTTTTAACCTAATACCATGCCCATGTTGTGTTTATCAAATACTGTTCCTGGACACTTCTGGACAAGTCTGCCCTATTCATGTGATTATTTAGACTGGCAATCCCGTGGACGGTTAAACCCTGTCCGTAAGGTTCCCCTGCATGGACTGACAGCGGTCATAACATGCAGTGCTATCATTAATTGTTCCGGTCTTCACATGTTGCTATGAGTGATAATGCCTAAGCCCTCAACTCCCACAGTCTTCTCCTGCCATTCCCTAAAGGACACCCACAGACACAAGTGCAAACAAGTGCAACCGGTCCCACACCCTGCTGCGGGAAGCTAGCCTAAGCAACTGCCGTCAGCAGTCCACCCAATTGGATCCAGGCTAAAGGAGCCAAAATGGATTCCGACAGGGAAAGAGGCGCTTCCCCCGCCCGTCAGAAGAGAGGTCCTGACTGCACTTTGCCACCTGTGGATCGTCCAGCTTCCTGTCACAGGAGACAGAGCCCCCGCACGCCGTGCAGAACTGGTAGAGACACTGTGGAGTAGGTTGCATTTCACTCACGCAATTGCAACATTAATGGAAAAAGCACTGCATGTACTGCATCTCTTGTCCCTTGCCAGTCTAGATACCCAGACACTGGAGAAGGAAGAGACTGAACCAGGGTGTCATAACCGCAGCGACACAAAAAGAGTATCTAATAGAGATATCTCTCCGCACCACACTGGATCATCGTAGGACATACGTCAGTGTGTCCATATATCTGCTGGCCAGCAGATCACAAAGGGACTATTAAACTGGGCATGGACTAAATGTTTTAAAAATGGTTGGTGAACCATTTGGACAGTTGTTTTTGTTGTTAGCAGGTAACTGCATCTTCAATGTTCAAATGTGTAATGTGATTCCTATTTGGTGATGTAAGAATAGGTTTTTAGCGGGTGCATGCACCTATTCTTACAAGAGAGTTTGGAGTTTGGAGTTTGTTGGTGAAGAAGTCATTCTTTTTGGTTCCTCGTGCGTTTCCGTTTGTTCCTGTTCAGCTGGAGGGTAAATAATTTGGCATTTTTTGGCTTATCTCTCTCTTTACTGGTATTTCCTAATTAATGTCTGGTTTAATGCCTTCACTTTTGTGAATTATAAGTAGTCAGCCTACATTCCTTAGTGAATGTATGATTTCAATTCATTATTCCAATTGACTGTTTTCGCTTAATAAAATGTATTTAATCTCAAGACCTGATTTAGACCTTGTTTTAGCTTGTTGGTTGATCCACCAGGTTACTGTTCGACTTACCTATCAAAGAATTCGGCGATTTAATTGATGATTGTCATTTTTAATAATAATTATTAAATTAAATAACGTAAAACTTATTTTGAATGTAGGTTAAGTGAGGGGTTCTAGCACGCAATATTGCTTGTGTTCAGTATTCAGAGTGCTGAACGTTTTAACAAGGGCATTGACTGTTGGAACTGCTGGATTCATATAATACACATTTTACCTAATCCTCACTTACCCGACAGTAGTTTATAAAAAAAAAAAAACATAATCTTAAACTTGATGTTAAGGTTTCTGATGAATGTCTTAGCACTTAACATCACATTTACCTTTAAAAATTTTTTTTTTAAAGTTTTCAAGCTGGATAACTATTCCCACTACACTTTGTATATATTTTATGACAATAAAATCCATGACAAAAAACTGCACTACATTGTAGCAGTCACGTATGTTATGGCGCTTGCTAGTTGTCTTCAGTTCATGTTTTCGTTTTTGCTTAGTTCTATTTCTTCTTGGTTATTTCTTCTCATTCAAGTCAAGATTCCTTTGACTCAGCACTTGAGTATAGGGCTATGTAGATCAGCTGCTGCACAGTGTATTTGAGACTGGTGTTGTTCTTTTTCTCTTGTCCAATTAGGGTGTGACGACACCCTTTCTGTTGGCATTAAAAGAGACAGAAATGTCATATTGGGTTTGTTTTCTGATCCTGCCATCTCTTGCTACATGTCAGCAGTTTTTTTTTGGCTTGGAGCTCAGCTGGTCATTTATGACTTTCTGGTTAAGATTTTCCTTGCCTTAGTTGTCAGACATATAGAGGGTAAGCTGTAGGGAGTTGGTAAGCCTAGCTAATTTCAAGGTATTTTATTTTAAAATCCACCTATGCTGGGTCACCTGCCTTAGGGTGACTAGTAGAACTAGATCTGGCTAATCATTGCAAGTTCATACCACTTGCCTAAAGGATTGACTAGCCCTGCAGACTATTTGTTTATTTTATTTAAGTTGGATTCTGAAAATCCACTATTCTTTTTATATATATATATATATATATGAAATTAGAGGCATTTGTTCATTGAAGGGCAATTTGCTCATTAATATATAGAAGAGGCATTTGCGTAATGCAACAGCTCTTATTCTATAAAGTATAATCCTCCCCTTATATTATGTGGTTGGAACTGTTACTCTGGCTGCTTCCTGATCAGCTGGGATTTTGGTAAATGGTACCGCTACAGTTAACTCATTTATAATGTCATCATAATGTGTACTTTGCAACCACCTAATGTAACTAAATTAGCTACTTAAGTTGGCTCAGTTTATTTAGTTCAACTTTACAATTGGTTGTATTTCAGGATACAATTAGAGCTCTATTTTCAAACCAGCGCAAGGGGACGGTATAGTCAAACGCAAGCTTGTTGACAGCATCAACGTCTTAAAACTGGCGCTATGGCGTTTCTCAGCAATACCGCTAGGATCAACAAATTCTCAACATAACATCCTTTCGCTTGCGCTGCAGTGGGATGGGTGGCGCTGTCTGGGGCGGGTTCTAAAATACTTTCGGCTCAGTGACAATTTGAACCAACGAAAACCCATTGCGTTATGATCCGCTGGAACCACCTCTTAGCGGCAACGCAATAGACTCTGGCAATTTGGCAACTTGTTAGTCATGTAGTTCTATGTAGTGTCTATAGGTGATGCCAACATTACACTTCCATTTAATGAACAAATAGCCTATAATTATTATTAATTAATTTATTTTAATTTAAACTACTAGAATAAAACAGGACAGCTTACAAGAAACTTGCGATCATGTAGGCCAATAGCCTATAATATATAAATTACACATTGACACAGTTGAATCATAAGCCTACCATTTGAATCATAATTATGCCTACATCACCTCATGTAGGCTAATTAATGCATTCGCCACCTCCTCCCGTGCCTTCCGAACTTCTGGGAGACGAGGTGGTGTGGATTGTGATCCATAAATTACTAGTCCTAGCCTGTACTTCTGTTGCAAGTATGTCTGATTCCTGTGCGGAAAATCGCTCTTGTCGTTGACGGTCCAGTGCGTTTGGGTTGCTCATTATGAAATTGCATGGAGCGATTGCGTTCCAACTGGCTTTTTTTTAAAGCATGAGAACAACTATTTGATTGGCTACCATAGAGACACACCTTGGACATTTAAACCCAGCCTTTTAGCAATACCGCCATCAGATGCGCCAAGATTGCCGTCATGAAATTACCAAATTTCTCGCCGACACGCCCTCAGAGCGATACCGCCAAGCGATTACTCTTGCGTTCACCATTGTGTTTGGTTTATTAAAATAGAGCCCTTAGTCTTATTTCAGTCTGTTTTAACTAACTCATTTATCTTTCACTCAGGTTTGAACCACAAGAGGGCACTACATGCCAAAAATGGTTTGACTAAAAACACATTCTGGTTGAATGGATATTGGCATCAACTGCAAGTTCATGTGATGCATGTTTATCATTTAAGTCAGCACATTAGATCCTGACAGACCCATTAAACCCCACTGTCACGCTATTACAATGCAACGTAACTGTATAAAAACGGGACAAGTACAGTAAGACACCGCACTGAAAAAGGGAAAGAGTTCAGGGAAAGAAGTGAAAAAAAAAGTCAAATGGGAAATCTCATCAATGGGAATATGGTTGACAGTCGTGAAATGTAAATATTGTGATTACAATAATGAAAGAAAAAGATGTTCCAAATACTTCACAGAAGGCAGAACAATAATATTTCGGGCCAATCAACTCCGTTGATGCAGAAAGATGAGGGGCTCTATCTTGGCGATCTTAGCGCTTCGTCTAAGCGCATGGCGTTAAGTGCATTTAGGGCGTGTCCAAGGCCAGTTTTGCTATTTTAACGGCGTGTTTTTTGGGCGCTAAGCACGGCGCAAGGTGCAAATGGGCTGAACCTAGTCTCTTCATTAATTATAGGTGTGTCTTGGGCGTGACATGCAATAAACCAATCAAAATGTCATATCCCATTCCCTTTAAAAGCCTGCTTTTCCACCTTGGTGGATTGCTTATGATGGTGAAACAGACATGCTCGTGCGTGTTTAGTGCGATCAAGGAATAGGCTATATGGATCAATAGTAGCCTATGATCAGTATTATTCGGACTAACCATTATCAGTTCCCGGTAATTCCTGACAGTGCTGTTTACAAAATATATGCGGTTACATTTCGTTAAAAGCACCTGCCACAGCTGAGAATCCAAGCTTCCAATGGCTTCCGTCTCACCTTAGAAAATGCCAAATTAGCCTGCTTGTTTAACGAATTTCGTTTGATTATGTAATGAACTCATGTTCAAGCTTCATCTGAAGTTCATTAGGCTACCTGCATTCTAATTTCGATTAATAACATAAATAACGTTATTTTGCATTAATGATGACACTAAATACAATAAAGCTGTCAGGTTGGCAACCCATAGGTTCAGCATATTTTCCCTTGTTTTATAATGTCCTGCTTATGGAAATGTGACCAACCTGTTTTACTGGTAGCGTAATGCTTTAAAACGATCCACTTTCCAAGGAAGACCGTGAAAAGTGCGATTTACAGCAGGGGAAAGAGACCTGCTCCTGTAAAGCGCACATGCAGATAATGGCATTAAAATGAATTGTAAATTAATTGTGTAACGTGCTGCAAATTTGTTTTCGTCTCTAATTAGACGCTTAGTTCTCTTTAAAATCTTTTGTTCCGTTATGGAATAACAGGTGAAATCAGCGGGGTTTTAATAAGCTGAGGGTATGGAAACCTGGTCACTGTAATTAAAAGGGGTGAAATAGCAGTCTTCCAAAACTGGTTCATATAGTAGTGAGTGTCTGGTTAGCAGTTATAAGTGTTACATCATATAGTAGTGTTTAAATGTTTAAATAATATTTTCTATAACATTGCACTACATATTTATATTGAGTATAGACCATAGGTGTGAGAAATATCCCACCCAAACACACTGTTCCTATAAACATCCTATTAACTTGTGTTTTTTCTACCACAAGCCTGCTGCAGGGATATAAATGTGTCGCATGTCTCCCACCCATATGCAAAAGGTCTGTACAAAATCCTATAAAAATCACATACCATATACAAAACTTAAAAAATAAATATGAGGTAGAAAACTAGCTTATACATCACAGAAATTAAATAGGTTCCTAACATACATAATACTCCCTATAATAAAACATTGAGATTGTATAAGAATTGTATACAAATATATAATATAATACTAATCAACATACACTGCCCGGCCAAAAAAAAAGTCGCACTCTAATATTTCATTGGACCACTTTTAGCTTTGATTACGGTGCGCATTTGTTGTGGCATTGTTTCGACAACCTTATGCAATGTCACAACATTTATTTCCATCCAGAGTAGCATAAGTTTTTGGCTGAGATCTTGTATTGACGACGGGAGAGTCGAACCACTCCGTAAAGTGTTCTCCAGCACATCCCAAAGACTTTCAAGGTCAGGAATCTGGTGGCTAATTCATGTGTGAAAATGATTCCTCATGCTCCCTGAACCACTCTTTCACAATTTGAGCCCGATGAATCTTGGCATTGTCATCCTGGCATATGCCCATTGATGGGATAACCTGGTCATTCAGTACATTCAGGTACTTCGCTGACTTCATTTTATTGCTGCATAATGTTGCTGAGCCTAGACCTGACCAACTGAAGCAACCCCAGATCATAACACTGCCTCCAGAGGCTTGTACAGTGGGCACTATGCATGACGTGTGCAATGGCGCCTTTTCTTTTGGCCGGGCAGTGTACTATACACTGTATGAGTTTTATAAAACTTTGCAAGTATGATCATATATGATTTTTACAGACCTTTTGCATATGGGCATACCCAGGACACCCCTTATCTTTTGGAGGCCCTAAACAAACAAAATGCTTTTCTTAGCCTGAAGCAATGTGGACAAGACTGCAGCCACAATGTTTTCTTTCCATTTTATAATGCTATAGGGGTACCCAGTGCCTTGAAAAGTGATGACAAGGGGTCCTGAGTTGGGAGTGAGAATGTGTAGGTGTGGAAGACTAAAGCAACATGAAAACAGCCCAAACACAATGGGACAATGAAAGTGACCAACAAACTATTCACAATGTTTTAAATAGAGTTCTGAAGATTACAGTCCATTTTGTCTCCAAAAAGGTTCAATCCAATAAGTCTGTCTCAGATCAATTATGTGTGTGAAATTGCCCTGGTTTGCCCATTCTTATTATTTTTATTTTATTTTATTTATTTATTTATTTTTAATTTTGGTTGGATTATAAATTTAGATTATTGATGAATGGTTCCCAGTTGTCTCTGAATTGTGACATTTGATTGTGGCTGGAAGCTGATATTTTTTCTAATGATATGTATTCTGAAAGAAGGTTCAACCATTGCATAGTATTTGCAGTATTTCTTGTTTTCTAATGTAATAGGATAGTTTTCTTGGCGACAGTTAGGGCAATGAGGAAGGACCTGGTGTTCTGGGTTGTTAAATTGATTGTGGATATGTCTCCAAGTAGGCAGAGAGAAGGAGATAGTGGAATGCTGTGACCCAAAAAACGGGATAACGTTTTAGTGACTGTGTACCAAAAGTGTTGGATGGGTGGGCATCGCCAAGTAGCATGGAGATAATTGTCCGGGGTGTTTAGAGTGCAGTGTGAGCATATGTCAGTGTCTGCTAATCCCATTTTATACATCTTGTGTTGAGTAATATGTGCTCTGTGGATTACCTTGAATTGAATTAATTGTAAGTTAGTGTTGTTAGTCATTGTGAAAATGTTGGTGCATATTTGTTGCCAGAAGTCAGCGCTGGGAGAGATGGCCAAGTCTAATTCCCATCTTGTAATGGGGAGGTGTATTGTAGAGTTGATATGTGTTAGCATTTTGTATAATTTAGAGAGAATTTTCTTCTGAGATGTTATTTTGTTTATTTTTGGTATGATTAATGGTGGCTGCAAATCGTTCTGCATTATATTGATTTTGGATTTCAGGACAGATTTTAGCTGAAGATATTGAAGGTATTCGTCTCTCCCAACACCGTATCTCTGGGTTAGCTCTTTAAAAGTGATTAAAGTGTTCTCTTGAAAAATGTGGTGGAGATGTGTGATACCTTTCTGTTTCCAAGTGGTGAAATTCAGTGGAGTTTTGTTGAGCTGGAAGTCAGGGTTATGCCAAATTGGGGTGTATTTGCAGGGTGTCAAAGTGGAGTTTGTGATTATGTTGATTTTCCACCAAGCTGTCAGAGTTGTAGAAATTACAGTGTTTTTAAAGCAGTTGTGGTGTTTTATGTTTGTATTGAGGAATGGTAGATCAGATGGTGAGATTTCACTGCATACTTCTTGTTCGATATCAATCCATTAATTATTTTGTTGGATGGGGTGAATCCATTTATAGATGTATAGCAGTTGGTTGGCCAAGTAGTAATTATGAAAATTTGATGCATCGAGTCCTCCTTGATTTTTATTTCTCTGAAGAGTAGCTAATTTGATTCTGGGTTTTTTATTTTTCCAGTAGAATTTGGTTATTATTGAATCTAGAGAGTTGAACCAGTTGGTGGTGGGTTGCATCGGGATCATGGTGAATAGATAGTTTTTTTTTTTTAATAGATAGTTTATAGATAGGTAAAATTGACATTTTAACGGGCTAAAGTTGAGATGGAATAACTCTTGGGGCTCTATTTTAATAAACCAAACGCAATGGTGAACGCAAGAGTAATCGCTTGGCGGTATCGCTCTGAGGGCGTGTCGGCGAGAAATTTGGTAATTTCATGACGGCAATCTTGGCGCACCTTATGGCGGTATTGCTAAAAGGCTGGGTTTAAACGTCAAAGGTGTGTCTCTATGGTAGCCAATCAAATTGTTGTTCTCATGCTTTAAAACGCAATCGCGTTGGAACGCAATCGCTCCATGCAATTTCATAATGAGCAACCCAAACGCACTGGACTGTCAACGACAAGATTTTCCGCACAGGAATCAGACATACTTGCAACAGAAGTACAGGCTAGGACTGTAGTAATTTATGGATCACAATCCACACCACCTCGTCTCCCAGAAGTTCGGAAGGCACGGGAGGAGGTGGCGAATGCATTAATTAGCCTACATTAGGTGATGTAGGCATAATTATGATTCAAATGGTAGGCTTATGATTCAACTGTGTCAATGTGTAATTTATATATTATAGGCTAGTGGCCTACATGATCGCAAGTTTCTTGTAAGCTGTCCTGTTTTATTCGAGTAGTTTAAATTAAAATTAATTAATTAATAATAATTATAGGCTATTTGTTCATTAAATGGAAGTGTAATGTTGGCATCACCTATAGACACTACATAGAACTACATGACGAATAAGTTACCAAATTGCCAGAGTCTATTGCGTTCCCGCTAAGAGGTGGTTCCAGCTGATCATAACGCAATGGGTTTTCGTTGGTTCAAATTGTCACTGAGCCGAAAGTATTTTAGAACACGCCCCAGACAGCGCCACCCATCCCACTGCAGCGCAACCGAAAGGATGTTATGTTGAGAATTTTTTGATCCTAGCGGTATTGCTGAGAAACGCCATAGCGCCAGTTTTAATACGTTGATGCTGTCAACAAGCTTGCGTTTGACTATACCGTCCCCTTGCGCTGGTTTGAAAATAGAGCCCTAGGAGGAAATGTTGACACCTAAATACCTGATATTTCCAGTGGAGAGGGGGAGGGTTGATTTTAGAGTTCCAGCATTCCAGTCATCTCCATCTAAGGGTAAAATTATAGATTTTGTCCAATTTACGGAGTAGTTGGAAATTTTTGAAAATGTATTGATGAGTTTAATGGTTTCTTGTAGGGAGTTGGTGGGATCTTGTAAGTATAGTAACACATCGTCTGCGTAAAGGCTGATCTTGTGGTGTGTGTTAAGAGTTATAATTCCCTTAATAATTTAGTTTTGTCTGATTGCTGCGGCAAGAGGTTCTATAAAAAGAGCGAATAGAGAGGGAGAGAGAGGACATCCTTGCCTAGTGCCCCTGTGTAAAGTGAAGCTCTTTGATGTTAATCCATTCATAGTGACTGTGGCCAAAGGTGAGGTGTAAAGTATTTTTATCCAGTGAATAAACGATTCTCCAAAACCAAATTTTTGTAATGTTGCAAATAGAACTATCCAGTTGACTCTATCGAAGGCTTTTTCTGCATCCAGTGAGGTAATTATAGCTTTTAATCTGTGTTGATTGATGACATTAATTAAATTCAATAGTCTGCGCATATTGTTTGATGAATGTCGTCCTTTGATAAATCCAGTTTGGTCGGGATGAATTATGAATGGGGTGACTGTTTGAATTCTGGAGGCTAAAGCTTTGCTAATTATTTTTATGTCGGTATTGATAAGTGATAGGGGGCGATAGCTGGAGGATATGGTTGGGTCTTTGCCAGGCTTAAGCAGTACTGAAATAAGTGCTGTGTTCATATGCGGGGGGATTTTAGAGTTATGTTTTATTTCAAGTGCTATTCTGATGAATAATGGAGAAATTGTTAGCCAAAAATGTTAAAAAAATTCAGTGGGGAAGCCATCAGGTCCTGGAGCTTTATTGTTGGGCATCAGGGTTAGTGCTTTTTGGAATTCAGTTTGTGTTAATGGTTCGTCCAGTGCTTGTGCATGCTCTTTAGATAGTTGAGGTAGGTTTATTTTATTCAAGAAGGAATTGATGTCTGCTGAACTTGGGTCAATGTCTGACGTATATAATTTGCTATAGAATGTCCTGAATGTATTATTTATGTCCTGTGGTGTTATCATAGTTTTCCCTGCTGAATCCTTTATAACCGGAATAATTGATTTTTCTTTATTTCGTTTTAGTTGATTAGCCAAATATTTTCCTGATTTATTGTTATGTTCGAAGTGGTCTTGTCGGAGTCTCTGTATCATGAATTGCGTTTTTTTATTTAACAAGCCCCATTGATTTGAGTCAAGACAAATCCAAATTGGTGCCTAGTTCTACAAGCTAGATTGATATTTTTTAATCACTTATTGCAGGAAAATCACTTTCTAATTCAAAAAGTCCCCTTCATTCATCCTGTGTCAAAACTCTTAAGCTATTGTAGCCTTTTGAGGTTCACTTGGTTGGTTCTTGAATATGCACAGCTTATGTAACTGTCACAGAGTGTCTTGCTAGTGTGTTCTTTCTGATGTCACAGTGTGTCTTGCTAGTGTGTGCTTTTTAAATGAGTCACGTGTTTTCTATAATGATTACACTCAGTCAAGTGCAAGGAAATTATATTGAGTGTTCACTGTTGGTTTTGTTAAATTACTTGTGGTGCTGTAGTGTCACATTTTAATGTTTTGATTCCATGAACTTTAACCACACTGTGACTGCTCCTATCCTGATTGCCTAGCAAAAACGATTAGCTAGTTGTCTACCCCATCAACCTATAAAAAGAGCACTTAAAGACTTACCCCGTGCTGGTCCAATCTACATGGTGCCTCCGGACTACGCAAGACTCATCTTTCCACTTTGCATTTGCCCCAGCTAAAAGGAAAGTGAAATTGCAGTGCAATTAAGTGACTGGTTGTAGCTACCAACATGTGTGTAAGCTTATTGGAAGGGTGACTGAGGGTTATATGTTTTTTTTACTAAGGTATGTCGGGGTGAGGAAGGCTGTGATAAAGCTCGCACTGTATGAAGCCGAATGAAGCTGAATCGGCTGATGGCTCAGCTGGGTAATGATGATTCACCCATCACAGTCCATTCACATAAGGCGGTCTATTCAATGGCCACACCGTACCATGACTGCTTCCTCTGGCATGTATGGTTGCTGCATGTTGCCAGTGAAAACCCCCTCCTTCAACCTAGCTCCATCCTCATGTCTTTCCTTTTTGCACACAGGCGCCTCCATCTCTCCTGCTTGCCTCTCCAACAAATTTGAGCTGCCTGCTGACTATCTTTTTGTTTTTTTTCTCTTCCCCTTCGGGCAACTGCCTGGAGCAATAGCCATAGATGGACTGAGCACTCTCCTCCAGATGCACTTGGTCCAGCTCCATGCCATTCCCTGCCTGACAGGACCACCCGCTGGCCTTTCGCCACCGACTCAATTATATATCGTCATTGACATTTATGAAGTCTTTAGTTCCTTTAACGTGTAATCAGCTCTCCGGCCAGTCAGCGGCGGATGGGCCCCCCCCCAGTCAGGTCCTATTCAAGGTTTGTTCCTGCTAACAGTAGGTATTTTTTCCTTGCCATTGTTGCCCTATAGGTGTGCTCTACGTGGGTTCAGGCCCAGTTCTCTGTAAGTGGCTTTATGACAATAGCGTGTTAAAAAGCGCTATATATAACCGAATGGAATGGAATCTATAAGACCATTCACATTGCTGCTGGATCTGTTCTGAGTATAACTCTATGGGGGGTTCTTTGCTGCTACCCTCCCTGCCTTATCCATACATGTGTGTGGATGGGCGGGAGGGCTTTCGGAACAGAGCCACACCGCCAAACCTAACTATTGCTTTAAGAATGTTAAAGATTCTAACTTTCATGAAAATGGCCTTGACTGAACAGCCAATATATTTCATATGTGAAGATACATTGAAATATTTCACAAATGGCCAAGAAATACACCCCTTGTAGATTTGCATTCATTTGGAATACATTTTAATATAAACAGATACTGTGCACTTTTACAAGTATGTTTACCAGACATACAATCCTCAGATACTAACCTCAAATATTGCACACACTGCACACAAGGAAAGATGAAAACAGAAAGAAAAAACACCCAACACACGATATTAACACAAATGTATCCATTAATACACAAACATCCTTAACAGCAGTCATTAGCAGTGGAGTTTACAGAGATTACTGATAATCAAAAGTTGATTATTTGTTGTTTTATAAGAGAGATGGCTGTTGACCAGGTTACTGTCACCTTAGGCCAATGAATTCTGGCTGTAGATCTTTCTAAGTCTAAAATATCTAAATTAAAAAAATTGCAACCATGCCACATTAAGAGAAATCTCCTGATCAAACCAACCCTTTAAAATGGCTTCCTTGGTCACTGTGAGTGCAGCATAGGGAGGAGGCATGGTGGTGTAGTGGTTAGCACTGTCGCCTCACAAGATAGAGGTTCTGGGTTCGAGTAGAGTTTGCATGTTCTCCCTGGGTGGATTCCAATCGCTTATTTTATCCGTCCTCTACTCCTCGGTCCTCGCCTGACCCGGAAATCGATCGAGGTTCACCATCTTTAAAGGGGACATAAATAAATAAAAAAGTCGCACAGTCGGTCTTTTTCTATTGTCCGCTAATACTCAAACGAGTATTAGCGGACAAAACTTAATTTAAAACTTAATTTCCATGAACTGCTTCTGACCATACTAATGCTGTGGCCAGCTGGCAACTGCAGCGCCTGCAAATATACCTACCGCGATATAGCCTGCAAATACATACGTATACCTACCGCGACCTAGCATCACAAGCTAAGTCTTATTTTATATAGGCAATATTAGCTAGACAGGACGTTAGCTCCCAAACCATCTGTCAAGGCAATGCAGCGGCGCTGCAGTTGCCGGCTTGTCAGGCCACAGCATTAGCCTAGTAGGCTATGGTCAGAACGGGTCAGAAGCAGTTAGTGGAAATTAAGTTTTAAATTAAGTTTTGTTCGGTAATACTCATTTGAGCATCTCGGGGCAATAGGGGCAATAGAAAAAGACCGTCTGTGCGTTTTTTGTTTTATTTTTTCCTCACGATACATCGTTGAGCTCACTTAAAGTCAGCTATTTTCCCATAGGAATACATTGAGCAGCAGAGGCCAACCAACCTAGTGACGTCACGACCGCAGTTGGTTCAAGATGGCTGCGCCCTAGTGGGAAAAAAGCGAATTTCAACTTCTTTTTCCAGCAAATACGGGTCGGTTTGAGATTTGAACGCACAGTCATATCTAATTTAAGGTAAAAAGCTAACGAACCAGAGCCACTTGACCGAGTGCTTCATGTTCCCTTTAAAGGACATCCCAAACTGCTAAATGCTCCACGGAGGAGCGAAGAGTGGGGAACGAGGAGGCTCCCGGAGGATGCTTCAGTGAGGAAACACACGTGTAGCCTTTGCGGAAGCCTTTTCTCAGAACACGTGACGTGTATAAATTATCCACCACTCTCCACATCTGCCAAGTCACAGGCACACCCCTACACAAATGCAATTTTACCATTCCTTTCCATAAAAGCGCTAATTCATAATGACACTCATTCATTATAACTAACAAAAGCTATGTTTATTTATAAAAAAATAACTAAAAAACATTATAGTTAAGCACTTAAGTGTCATGGTTTCCTGCCTGTTCGGCGCCGCGAGATGGCGCGCCCGTCTTAGTTCTCGTTCTCCGGGACTAATTATTTATTTCCTTCAGGTGTGCTCTGCCCTACTTAAGCTCCTTTCACTCGTTGTTCGGGCTTTTGTGTCATTCTTGCCACGCTAAGCCAGGTAACGTGGTATAGGATTTCAGGCGATCACTTGTAATTACAAAAAATACACAAAAAAAGGATGCAAGGAGTGAAAATAAGCAATTGAAATGAACCCTCTGTGTTTGCGTGGGTTTCCTCCAGGTACTCCCTCCCTCCCACACCAGAGACATGCATGTCAGGTTGGGTATACTCCTGCCATTGCCCTTGAGCAAGTCACTGGCTTTAAAACTGGAGTTGGTCCCTGGGCACTGCACTGTGGCTGCCCACTGCTCCTAAGTAGTTAGGATGGGTCAAATGCAAAGGACAAATTACCCCACAGGGTCAATAAAAGTATATCATATCTTATGAGTAATCCTTTTTTGTAAAACTTTGCTGTGGGGGTAGATAGCTGAAAAAAGTCTGAAGAACAGAAGAGCCTCTTTTAAGTTTGTGCTTCATGAAATTAATTTTAGTTATAAATAGTGTGTGTGTGCACTTTATCCATTTAGACTTTTCCGTGTCTTTAGCAAATATACAGTATTCATTATTATTAGTAATTGTTCTATTCCCAATTTAATTTTAAAATGCATTTTTCATTTTGTTGATGTATATTTTTTTCTATTTTAAAATGAGCCATGCACTTTTTATGGTTAAATTAACATAGTGTATCCTGTCTCAAGTCTAATTATTTTTAGATTACTAAGAAACAAATGAAGTATGTATAACTAATGTTTGGAATAACAAAGCACTAACAACTGAATCACAGGTTTATTAACTGTAATTAACAATCCAATTAACATGATGATTAACATGACAAATATCCATAAAATATATAATCTCTTCTGAGATTATGAATGCAGCATCTTGGAAAGATGGAGAGACTAAGTAGTGGGTAAGAGTCTTAATTTCCTCCCTTGTGGAATTATTGCTACCAACCCTGCCTATAGGTCTTGTGGGGCTGTGCTGTGTGTTGTCAACTCCATGAGGTTATGCAGACATGGTGTTGTTCCAATTAACACATACAATTGTGAAGAATACATGTAGTTTTTACAAGTGCCTCCACAATCACAGGTTGCAGTCCCGTGACAATCTGTCCCGTGAATCTCCACTGAAATGTGAGGTGGCCAAAAGCATTCTCAGATACTCTCCTGGCATGGGACAGCTTGCAGTTGAAAATCCTTTTGTCTTTGGGCAGGAGTTTCACGCATAATGTCCCTCCCGAGTGTAACTGCTGCATCCCCCTCAATGCAATGGTATGTGACACCACATCTAGCTCCTCAGCCCCCTGGAGGAAGGTATCTTCAGGCAGGGCAGCATACCTTTCAGCAGAGCCTTTCCAAGTGCTGAACTGGCCAGGACTCTAGGAGTCTAAATTAAATTAATAGCATAAGCAAAATGCCTGACTTTTCAGAAGACAGCACACATTTTGTATGTATTCTTT
The DNA here is from genome assembly GCA_029718625.1 of Synaphobranchus kaupii. NCBI lineage: Eukaryota > Metazoa > Chordata > Actinopteri > Anguilliformes > Synaphobranchidae > Synaphobranchus > Synaphobranchus kaupii. Next base: position 70,729,110 of record CM056380.1, on the reverse strand, counting down.
CACGCCTTAACACATTCGTTCTGCTTTAACATGACATCTTATATAAATCATTAGTTAATATTGAATTATATGCAATACATTAATACATGCCATTAATAGCACTAAGTCACAATTACATGCATAATTCTAAAAGTCAAACAAAACAGGCTTTCAAAGTCAAGGTGAAGCAGTTTATATACAAAGGAGTTATGTACATAAGTTACACAAACAAAGTGAAATACCATAATTTAAACTGCTCGTCAAAGTGAATAACGGTAGAAAACATGTATGTAATTCTGTATGTATTCAGTCTAATGCAGTTTCTGGGAGTAACATCCCATGTAATTTCCCCCAAACTTTATTTGTTTGTTTATTTATTCATTTAGAAATATTATCTTCTACAACTGCATACATCTTCACCCTTCTATTAGGAGGAGTGGAAATTGAATTTTAGTGCCAATTGGGATAATCATGTGGAGCTATCAACTCAGCTGAAATATTGTTGTTGTTGTTGATGCTTTTGTTGTCGTATAACCCCACTGAAATCATTAAAAGTTGATCAGTTGGCATGTTCAGTCACATGCCTTCATGAAATAAGATATTTAATTTATCTATAATTTGTTTGGAATGATAAGTCATGAGGACAGCAATTGAAGACCCTGGTGCTAAAAGTACTGAAGTCACAAAATGTCTATTTTGAGAAAATCTAATCTGAAAATATCATTGATCCATAAAATCAGCCATTAAAGGTTTTGCTGTTTTTATGCATTACTTAGGCACCTTTTCTGTTAATAATATTTATAGGGTGGACTTAGCTAAACAAATACAACATGTTTCTATGCTCAACTTGAGACTCCTCAAGACTCCTGAAACATTTTCCAGGTAGACAGACCATGAATAAAACACTATTTATAGATTCTCATTTTTACATTTGGATGTGCCTTGTGCAACAAGTCCTCACTAGCACTTTTCAAAGCTTGCACTGTGAACAATTACACATTGTAATAACGGGTACACTGAAGTGTCTGCACAATGCTGCCCCGGCACCATGGTAACAGCAGCACCCCACGTCTCTGGCACAATGTTCACAGCATTAGGAGCATCAAGCAACAGCCTCTCTGTTCCAAGACCTTCTAGATCCTTCCCTCTATTTCAGGGGTATGCAGTCAATCTCCTCTATGACAGGAATGCAGGAGGTCTGAACATCAATGATCTCATCCGCAGGCTTGCTGACGGTGTAGGTGGACCTCCAGCGGAGCAGCACAATCCGCTTGAGGTACTTAACGGCGTTGTTCTTCACACTTACAAAGCAGAGGGTGTTGATCATGCTGTTGCTCATGGCGATGCACTCAATGATGTAGAAGGCAACCAGAGAGTTTTTCTCTCTGGAAATGAGGGTCGGGTGAAAGTCACGCAAAATGGTGAAACCGTAGTATGGCGCCCAGCACAGAATGTAGGCAGTCAGGATGCCAATCAACACCATGATGGTCTTCCTGCGGCAGCGAAGCCTCTTGCGGATCTGCTCAGTCTGGAAGCCTGGCATGCTCTTGAACCAAAGCTCCTGGGAAATGCGAACATAGCACAGGGCCATTGTCAAGACGGGCCCCACAAACTCCACAGCGAAGATGAACAGGAAGTAGGAGCGGAAGTAGATGCGCTGGTCCACTGGCCAGATCTGCGCGCAGAAAATCTTGTTGCTTCGGGTGGTGCTGTGCGGGTACATGGTCTCAGAGGCGAAATAAGCTGAGGGTATGGAAATAAGGATGGGCACAATCCACACCCCCATAATCAGACAGTATGCTGTCTGGTGCTTCATACGAGGCCTTAGGGGGTGCACAATCGCCATATATCTGCAGGTTGAGGAAAGACAGAAACATCATAATGCACATAGACCACTTCACAACCAAATAAGATCATTATCAAAATATATTTATGCATTTGTTTTTTCATTTATTACAGTGAACCAGGATTACTTGCGCAAAATGCTGCACTGTCACCTGAATGTGAATGACAAAAGCACAATTGGCCCTGAAAAATATCAAAACGTCTCCTATGCATTTAATTCCAGCACTATTACTGCAGGGAGTCTCAAACTAAATGTTTCATTCATTTCTTGGAAATGGTAGTGTCACATTTCCATCTGATGATGGGTTTTATTTTGATAGCATTTTTATTTGCTTTGTTATTCACTGTCTGTTATAATATCCATTGCATTGCTTGTTTGATTCAAATATGAGTTACTCTTGTATTCTGTAACATGATTTGCTTCATGATTAAAAATGTGTTTATTCTTACAGTTCATGATGTACGTATCCACATAATCTACAAATGTATCTATTTTTGTATTGTGAGTGTTAGCTAGAATGGGCTAGTTAATTAGCCCCTATTCAGAACATTCAGTTATGGATATTCCAAACACAGCCATGTGTCTATACGCGCCAACAGTAAGAATAGAATAGACGCCTCAGTGTGTGTCATCTGAACAGTTGGACTGGGCGATCAATAGCTGCCATAAGCTGGCTTCTTCTAGTGACTTGCTGTAAGTCATCCCCTATTTCACCCAAAAGCTGTAAAATGGCATCACTAGAAAGGCAATAGGTAGGCTACCTATCTTTTGTTTTGCCTCTGATATTCCAAAGAGATTTACAGGAGTGGAAAATACCTGCTCTCTATGTTATGGGTTTTGATTGTTACAAAGTGATCTTACAAAGTAATCAAAATCATCTGTCATCTTATGAATTGCATCATTTAATACCTGCTTCCCATTTGTACTAATCCTATGTTCATACAGTTGAAAGCCTCCATCAAATAATTAAAAACTAGTTGACTATACAATCGCGGCACATGTTTTCAACTGCAACAGCTCAAACATTAACACGCAAGCTGCCTTGCTTTCAAATGCCCTTTCCCCACCCTCATTCTCGTAGGCTAAGCCATAACTGAGAAATAATAACGTCATTTCAATCTATTTGTGCATTTTCTGTCTTTTACCGAAGCAATTTAGGCTATTACTGTTTTGCATTTACCATAGGCCCTACATATTTCATGTCTAAAAAAGTAAGCAAATGGTTTCGGGTCATGTTTTCTGAGCTACATATTGCCTTCTCAAAATGATCGCATCGGGAAAGCGAAATGAGGTGCAGTCTCCAAATTACGCGTGCAACTAGCGAAGGACCATCTGTATGGGAATGCGCTCCACCACTGTATAGGCGCACTGTCGGATAAGGTGAGAAACATAGCCTTAGCCTATAGTCTGTAATTTTCCTGTCTCAGTAATCAAACGAAGCATTGACGTTATTGCTCATCTTTACCGGTCCGAGCGCATCGTGAAGAGATGCAGGGCTTTTTTACCGATTAAAAAGGTGGTGTAGCTTAATCAACCATTCAAATTGTAAAAAAGCACAAAACAGTTTTAATTCAGAAGGACATTAAAGTTTATTTATGAAGTTCATAAAAACATTTGAATAGCCAATGCTAAATTACTAAATTAAACGGGCTACAAATTGGCGAATTTAATTAAAATGCACTCCCTCGCAAGCAGCCGATGACATCGGACATCAGCAATGTTTCATTGGCCGATGTGACGATGTGAAATTTGTTGACATCGAACAACCCTAATGACCTCCTCCCACTATTTTGTAGGGATGCCTAATTGTGCATATTCATTCCGGCTAACCTGCAAAAATGTAAAATCCATGCATATTTCTATTTTAACACACGCAGTCCACTTTGCACCTCGTTAGTTAATCACCTCGGACTATTCATTTGCTGGTGGTAACAGTTTTACACGTGATTTTGTACATGCAAACCTTTAGTAAATTGACCTCTAAGTGTTGATAGCTTGACTTCTATTTTACAAAGTGGGAATAGGTTGACCACAGTGAAGAAGACAAACCTGTCAACAGCGATGGCCAGCAGGGCGTTGGTGGACACATACAGAGACACAGTCTTGAGGTAGTTCACCGAGGCACAGAGCAGGAGCCCGTGGTCCCAGGACAGCTGTTTGGCAACATAGTAATTAACCAGGAAGGGGCAGCACACAACAGCTACGAGGAAATCTGAGATGGCCAGATTGGCGATGAGGAGGTTGGTGAGGTTCCTCAGTTTTTTATAGCAAGCCAGAGTGGCGATGAACAGAAAACTGTTCTGTGGTACGCTGACGGTAAAGACGAGGCTGTAGCTGTTCACAAATATGATTGAATGCTTTCGCATGCGGAAATTGAGCACCCAGTCGGAATCCGTGAAATCATGCACAATATGGTTCCACCAGTGCTGGCTACATTCGCAAACCCATACCCTCCTCTCCACCTAAACAGCTGTAGCACCCAGAAACACAAGGCTCGCATTAATAGCATGCCTCCGCTGCTGCCTCCTACCTCGACTGCACAATCTGAAGAAAATGAAAAGAAGCACAACCTCACAAACACCAAACGCCATTTTCCAGGAAGTGTATAGCTAGTATTTAAATATTGCGCAGGGGAATGAAATCCGAACTGTGATCTGATCACAGGAGGTCGCATTGAACTGTCAAGTATGGACGCACCTCAATCTGACCTGGTGTGATCCGGTTGGAATTCCGATTCCAGAAGTCGCATGAAGTGACTAGTGTAACTGTAGCCAAAGACTGTCGATACTGGTGTCATTTCATTCACCATTTTAATAGACTGCAGGCGACAGGAAAAGGAATGTGTTAAGTTTTTTTAATTTTTCTTTCTTGCCACACACAGCCTATGAGTTGTTGAAAGCAAAACAGTACCGATAGGCAATAGGGTTGAGTCAGTATTTGAATGGTCCTGCAAGAATATACTATGTGATTAGCTTGTCAGTGTGGCGTAGCAATTTTATTAAATTTTTACTTTGCCTCATAAACTAGGCTACTTCTAATGTTGAGTGTGTAAGATCAGGATTTATGCGTTCAGTGACAACTAGTAAAGCAGGGGTGTCCAATCATATCCGAAAAGGGCCGGTGTGGGCGCAGGTTTTTGTTTTAGCCCAGAACCAAGACCCCTGATGCTATTTATCAAGGCCTTGATTGAAGACCATGATTTGATAATTAGTTGAAACCGGTGTTGTAGTGCTGAGCTAAAAAACACACCTACACTGGTCCCACGCCACACACCAACATGATGCAGACGAGAACCACGGCAATGACTATGGTGGCAATAAAGAAGGCCTGACCCTGTGTGGTGTCTGGCATCTCATCAGCTGGGACACCGTAGTCCATGTCATAGTTATCAGAGAGATGATTGGCCATGTTCTTCTGCAGGTGACTGCTGGACTCCCCACGTACTGTTGACAAATTGCTTTGGTTAGACTCAGTATTTGTCTCTAATTCTTTTTGTCACTTTTTTCTGCTGGCATTAATCACAGGTTGATCAGGGAGCAGCTTTAATGTGGATCAGGAGGGGGATCAGCAACAGTGTCCACACATTACTGTGCAAGCAATGGGAGACCCTCCTGTCCGGACCTGGAACACAAGGTTTTCCGCTTACTGTAATGCAGTTATCACAGAGTAGAAATCTTTGAGCTACTGTGAAAATTGCATGTAGAATCAAATGATACCAACAGGTAAACAGAAGTAAAACATCAAAATAAATATTCTATGTTGTGTTGCCGGAGTTGTTAAACTGTACTGGGAAAGGTTCATAGGTAAGTTCCTAATTACTGCATACACACAATGAGCCTCATTCATGAAACGTGAGCAAAATGAAATTACACATAAATCGTTCATATTACCAATTGTGTTTATATTTTGTGATTCAGATTTCGTATCTCAGATTTGTTCCTATACATACAAACAAAATTTAGACCTGCTCAGGACCACACGTAGTACTGCATCCATAATTTAAAAATGTTGCTAAATGTAGCTTCTGAATGTCCATAAGAATAGGCCTATTAATTTATTTTATTTTCAGTTAAATTCACAAGACTAGATGTAGCCTTTGAATTCAACAATGCAAACATAATTATTACGACTGTAAAAAGCAAGCACTTTAGATTAAGTCAATCAATTGTAGGCTATGAATTTGTTTAATTAGACCCAAAACATAATTAATGCTCCCCTACTATTTTTCTGAATTGATTAAATTTAAATGTTATATGATGTTAAATATGCTAATTAAAACATACATTTAAAAGTATGTAACATTGACACCGAGCGTTTAAAATGGGTACTGCAGTCCAAAGTCACAATATTGGAGAGTTGTCTCCGCCTGCCCCCTCCTCCCCAGACTCGAAGCTCACGCGGGCTGCCAGGTTGAGGACACTGAACGAACACGAGCGTAAGATGAGCCGAGCGCAACATTATATTTTGAGACGAGCTTATTCTATTTTGACAATGACAAGCGACGACGAGTCCTACACTGTAAGTTGATCAGCTAATGTATACGTTTGCAATTTATTTATTGTTTGCAAATTATAAACCAGCTCATGTGTATTTTTTATAACTCTGTCAATGTTAGCTAGATGCATGGCTGGCTATGTTTATGGTCACACAGATATAAGCTAACGTTAGTGGTATGTTTAGCTAGTAACTATATACATATATATTTAAATCTTTAGCTAGCTAGCTAAATGAAAACGATGTTGAACTTAGCTTAGGCATTCGTAAATCGGCTGTTGGAGTGCCGGAGTATATCTGGTTGTTCGTAATGGGCAGTGGGTGGAGTCAACTCGGAGAATAGTGAATCACACAGGCCAAAACAAATACAGACGTCCGACCCGGAATGGAAATGTCAAAGGAGAACATACTGGCTGTAGCATTGTTGTCGGAGAAGCCAGTATTTTGACTTAGCATGTTTCCTTACTCTCTGATGACATATATATTTTATGATTTAGTACAGCAAATTTGTTACATATAGCTCCTTTAACCATTGAATGAAATTTGCTATAAAATGACTTACAGGTGATTATAGCCAGCGTTGCAATGGCTGATCTTGTGCTGTTGGAGGAGTTGGCTCCTTAGGAGAGAACGCATCTTTAGGATCGCTCATGGGCTATTTCTTGGCTGAGAGTAATGTAGCCTATGGCTGGTTAGTCATTTTCCGGTTTTTATGAAATTTTAACCTGCCCAATGTTATTGGTACCATAACTGTACTGCAAAAAAAACTGTAGCCTCAAGGCTCCATCTAAAGATACGTTTGCATATATGAATAGAAAGGGCTATCACATCTGTGCAGCTCAGATGTCATGCAAAATGTATTGTGCTCAACGTCGTGGCCTGGTTGCCTGGGACCCACTACAGCTTCATTCTGCGGGGCACTCGTTTGCAGAACGCTGCATTGAGAGATGGCTGGCTTATTGGTAAAGCTACGTCAAATTGCTGTTTAGGCTACTGTGTCAGAGTATACATTCCTAACTACCTCTTTCCATCACTAGGGAATCTGGGATTTCAAACCACCTCTCACACGCACAGAACACCAACAAAATGACAAAATGAATAAATTAATTATTTTATTTATTTCCAGGCTGCGAGAAAGACCGTAGTGCTTGGCAGATGGAGGCAATGCGCTCGTCTGATGCAGAAAGGCTTGAACTTGAACGTTCCTGTGACGGGAGATTCTGCATTTCCTGCCTGTTATATCCTGCCAGGTCTTTTTACTTTACCATGTAGGATACTTTATTATTTACTTTATGACACTGAAACGGACAATACAAAACTATTTTACTCCCCTTGATTGAACATCTGCTCATAAAACTTTGACTTCACATCAGTGTCGGAATAATTCTTTCCTTTGCTTTTTCTGTGTATGCAACTTTAAATTGAAGCGACAACTTCCATATAAGGCAATTCATGGGTGTGGATTTATGCTAATCGCCAAATAAGGTGAACGCGCGCGTATCATTTACGATGAATCTGCATGTATGGACATATGCACGGAATATGAACATCTTCCTTTCCCGTACGGTTTGATGAATCCAGCGTACATTTTTCGTACAAACTTACAAAGGGCTGCACGATATATCGTTTCAGCATCGACATCGCAATGTGCGCATGAGCAGTAGTGGCATCATGAAGGATGTGATGTTTTCTTTTTGTGTTAAAAATTAAATCAATCACGTCATGTTAAAACATTTTTGCTGCTTGATACAAAACGAAAACTAGGAAGATTTTCCATGATTAATCTAGAAGAAAGTCCATTTGAAAAACATAATTAGTCTGATTTAAGGTTTCTTGGATACACAGGCGCTTATGCTACGGTCACGCATGCTCTCCATGCACAGTGAACCAATCTTCATCTGTTTATCGAATAACGAGAGTTAAGTGTCGCCTCAGTCGTCTGTGAAATTTTGTAGCCTACAACCTGAAAATGAGTGAGGAACAGGACACAAGCACCAAAAAATTCTCTGTGGAAGTACGGCGGCGGAGCGCACGTGGCCATTGCAACTTGTTGGTCTTCTTTGTTGTTGTAGTCGACCAGTGCCGGCACTACATTCGTAGGTAACGTAAAGTATCGCTCTGCCGCCGTACTTCCACAGAGAATATAGGTCAGCACAAAGTAAAGGATTCAATGATAGTTTGACTTCAAAAATGATGGTATAATCACGGAAAATAACCCCGATAGACTGTCGTCGTATTTTATTTGCTTTGGGTGCACTGTGGAGTGTTTAAGTGCATTTGGTAGTGGATGCTAGCAGTTACCTTAGAGTTGCGCTAACATTAGCAATGTGTGTATGTCCAAAAGAAGGGACAGCATGGAATTAGCTGAAAATGGTTTCCATCAATCAACTACATCATGGGTAAGTCGTAATTGAGACATTATGTCCAAAATTCCGAACTATCCCTTTAAGCTCTAGGTGCGAAAGAGCTGAACAAAAAGGTAACCGGTAGAGGAGTTCAAAGGATAAAGAGAGAAAGGAAAGAAAAAGACTAAAATAAATCTTTCTCCTAACTCTAAACCGGACTTGCTGTGTTTCATATTCGTACAAACCAGAAATGCAGCGACCAAATCCTATACCTTACCGACTTCGTTGTGAACATAGCAAAGACAATATCGAAGCACAGGAAGGCGGAAAACCTGAGCTTATATAGCCGACGGGAAACTCAGAACAGGTGGGAGGAATCACAGCCGAGCGATAGCAAAGCACCGGAACGGAATATGGAAAATCCGATAGAGTGACCTGACGTCGCTAAAAGAAAATTATCATGGTTTCTACCAGAAACCATGACAAAATAAAGTTAAAAGCCCTAGTGCAGGGGTGTCCAATCTTATCCGGAAAGGGCCGGTGTGGGTGCACCTGATTCAACTAATTAACTAATCGTGCTCTTCAATCAAGACCTTGATAAGTAGAATCAGGTGTCATAGTGCTGGGCTAGAACAAAAGCCTGCACCCACACCGGCCCTTTTCGGGTAAGATTGGACACCCCTGCCCTAGTGCATATATAGGAAGGTTTCATGAATGAGGCCCAGTGTCCATCGGCATTAGTAACATAGATCTGTGCTCATCCACTATCAGACTCAGGGTTATTGGGGCTGCCTTTCCAATTCATGATAACATTGAGGTCTTTTGAGGTAACAAACAGCCAAAACTTTAAATAATCACAATAGAAACATTAAATAATCACGATATAATGATTATATCTTGATTATTTATAAGCTTTAATTATAATTTTATATTCAGGAGGAGTCCCAGTCTCATGTGCGGACATTATGCACAGTTCTTCTTTTCGAAGTACCAAAGTTATATAGATAATAGCCTACTTAGAACCCAGTAGGCAAAATGGCACCAACACTAGGGCTGTGTCCAAATCAGAGCCCTACACCCTTTTGAGTACGCATATTTGAGTCCACTTCGTCAAAAAGCTTTTGAGTGGGCGACTTTTTCTCACAAATGGGGGCACTTAAAATACCAGGATGAACCCCTTATTTCCGGGGTTTTGTTGAGGGAATTCAGGAGCACACTCATCTGCAGAACTGTGCACTCACCCGACAATTTCAGTAAGTAACTCGGAAGTAAAAACGTAAAAGAAGTAGAGCGTATATGCATATCTATGGTACAAGAGTGGGTCATATTACGAAATACTCTTTTTTATTTTTGTTAATTCTATCTTCATCCATAGTCTACACTTTGTAACAATTGTCATATGTTAACTGATTGATATTCTCAAAAAAAATAAAAAAAGATATTACAAACTACTTCCTCACTAGTTTGGAAAGAGTTTTGCGGGATTTCTTTCGCACACTGCTTGCAATGTGAGGGGACAGGGCACATAGTAGACGGCTCTGAGTGGACAGGGAACAGGGCTCTGATTCAGACACAGCCTAGGAGAAAGACAACCACCATTCTCGTTTCACAAACACTAATTGATTCGTTATAATGAAGGTGGAGCAAATCTTGACTTTTGAAGTTTTCTGTGCCAAATGTATTCAGCGTCCCAGCTGATTCATTCATCTGGGTTTTGTACCACAAATTATATATATATATATATATATATATATATATATATACACACACACACACCGATCAGCCACAACATTAAAACCACTGACAGGTGAAGTGAATAACATTGATTATCTCGTTGTTATTTTGGTTCTGTACTCTAGCACTTTGAGTTTGAAAGGATACAATGAGGTTGAAGTGCTATGATATGGATGGATCACTTTAAGGGTTGTTTCTCCTGACAAATTTTCTTATTGAACTCTTTTCTTATTGAATTTTGCGATGCAAGTTAAAATTATTGTATTACTTGCCTCATAGCCTAATTGGGGAGAACTGGCTAATTTGATGTAAAAAAAAACTGATTGAAAAATGATTAAGACCAATAATCAGTTTAAAGGGAAGTTTTCTGCCCCCCCAATTTTCAGCTCAGGAGCCGCCACTGCACTGGTACAGTATGGAACACATGACTGGCGAAATGGCTGTAAGTTATGAAGGGTCTGAGCTATCGAACGAGCCCCAAACCATCACTCTGTTGCCAGATATGGAGTAGATATAGATGGATCACTTTAGGGGTTTCTTCTCCTGACTCATTTTCCTATTGAACTCTATGGGGAAAAAAGTCAGGAGAAGAAACCCTTCAAGTTATCCAACCACATCTACTGCATATCTGGCAGTAGAGTGATGGTTTGAGGCTTGTTTGATACCTCAGACCCTTGATGACTTACAGTCATTTTGCCAACCATATATTTCATACTGTTCCAGCATAATTTACAGCTAAATATAGTCCCACCCCCCAATTCCCATAGAGATCAATTCAAATTCAGAGAGGTTATAGTATCGCTTGAGTACCAGAAAATAAGATATCAAGAGTCTTTTGATGTTGTTGGGTCACAGACATCAGGAAGTCATGGCATGCAAAGGATATGCAACCAAATATAAAAAATGATTACTTTATTCTATATATAAATGCAGGGTGCCAATAATTGTGGCACACGTGTTTTTGTTAAAAATAATTATTTCTTAATGAGAGATCTTTTTTTTTTCATAATAAATTTACTTCAATTAAAGGTTGGATTTTTCTAATTTTTTCAGTGTGAGATTAAGGTAATTCACCAAACGGGGAATTTTTTGAACTCTTTTTACTCATCTTTACCAGGGGTGCCAATAATAGTGGAGGGCACTGTATATGTATATATATATATATACATATACAGTTGTATGAAAAAGTTTAGGCACCCCTCTGAGGCTGCATAATAATTTACTCTGTCTTCACAGAAAATGATCACAGTGGCATGCCATTCATTTTCTAATAAAAGCTGAGTACTGGGGTGTTTTCCAGACACAGATTTTTAGTGTAGCAATATTAAGTTGTATGAAATTAAATCAAACGTGAAAAATAGGCTGTGCAAAAATTTGGGCACCTTGTCATTTTGTTGATTTGAATACCTGTAACTACTTAACACTGATTAATTGGAACACAAAATTGGTTTGATGAGCTCATTAAGCCTTGAACTTCATAGACAGGTGCATCCAATCATGAGAAAAGGTATTTAAGGTGGCCAATTGCAAGTTGTTCTTCTCTTTGACTCTCCTCTGAAGAGTGGCAACATGGGGGCCTCAAAACAACTCTCAAATGACCTGAAAACAAAGATTGTTCAGCATTATGGTTTAGGGGAAGGCTACAAAAAGCTATCTCAGAGATTTCAGCTGTCAGTTTCCACTGTGAGGAACATAGTGAGGAAATGGAAGGCCACAGGCACAGTTCTTGTTAAGGCCAAGAAGAATATCGGAGAGGCAAAGGCGAAGGGTGGTGAGAATGGTCAAATACAACCCACAGACCATCTCCAAAGACCTACAAGGTCATCTTGCTGCAGATGGTGTCACTGTGCATCGTTCAACAATACAGTGCACTTTGCACAAGGAAAAGCTGTACGGGAGAGTGATGCGGAAGAAGCCTTTTCTGCGCACACGCCACAGTCGCTTGAGGTATGCAAAAGCACATTTGGACAAGCCAGCTTCATTTTGGAATAAGGTGCTGTGGACTGATGAAACAAAGATTGAGTTATTTGGTCATAACAAGGGGCGTTATGCATAGCGGCGAAAGAACACAGCATTCCAAGAAAAACACTTGCTACCCACAGTAAAATTTGGTGGAGGTTCCATCATGCTGTGGGGCTGTGTGGCCAGTGCCGGTACTGGGAATCTTGTTAAAGTTGAGGGTCGCATTCCACTCAATATCAGCGGATTCTTGAGAATAATATTCAAGAATCTGTCACAGAGTTGAAGTTATGCCGGGGCTGGATATTTCAATAAGACAACGACCCAAAACACTGCTCAAAATCTACTCGGGCATTCATGCAGAGGAACAAGTACAATGTTCTGGAATGGCCATCCCAGTCCCGAGACTTGAATATCATTGAAAATCTGTTGGATGATTTGAAGCGGGCTGTCCATGCTCGGCAACCATCAAACCTAACTGAACTGGAGATGTTTTGTAAGGAGGAATGGTCCAAAATACCTTCATCCAGGATCCAGACACTCATTAGAGGCTATAGGAAGCGTCTAGAGGCTCTACTAAATATTGATGTGATTTTTCTGTTGGGGTGCCCAAATTTATGCACCTGTCTAATTTTGTTTTGATGCATATTGCACATTTTCTGTTAATCCAATAAACCTCATTTCACTACTGAAATATTAGTGTGTCCATCAGTTATTTGATAGATCAAAATGATGTTGCGGATCCAAACACCCAATGATTTATAAATGAAAATAATGGAAATTGTCAGGGGTGACCAAACCTTTTCATACGACTGTATATACAGATCCTTTCCAAAAAATTAGAATATCATGGAAAAGTTTTTTTTTTTTCCATAATTCCATTCAAAAAGTGACACATTCATTACGCACAAAGTGAAATATTTCTAGCCTTTGTTTCATTTTTCATAATTTTGGCTTACAGCTCCAGAGAACCCCCAAAACAGTATTTCAAGAAATTAGAATAGTGTGTTGAAAATCAGCATTAACTTCAGTTATTTCAGAGAATTAATGTTTTAGACTGTCACACTGTACGTGGTGGTTTTTGAAGCACTGACTCCAGCCTCAGTCCACTCCCTCTGCATCTCCGCCAAATTTTGGAATCGTCTTTGCTTGACAATCCGCTGAAGCCTACGGTCATCTCTTTTGCTTGTGCACCTTCTCCTGCCACATTTTCCCCTTCCACTAAACTTTCTATTGATATGCTTGGACACTGCACTCTGTGAACAGCCAGCCTCCTTAGCGATGACCTTTTGTGGCTTACCCATCTTCTGGAGGGTATCAATGATGGTCTTCTGGCCAATTGTCAAGTCAGCAGTCTTCCCCATACTGAACCAAACTGAGATACCTGTCCAATTTAACGACCCACCTGTAGAAAAACTTTAGGTGTTTTGAGTAAATTAGATGATTAGAGTGTGACACAGTCTAAAACATTCATTCTCTGAAATAACTGAAGTAAATGCTGATTTTCGACACACTATTCTAATTTCTTGAAATACTGTTTTGGGGGTTTTCTGGAGCTGTAAGCCAAAATTATGAAAAATGAAACAAATAAAGGCTAGAAATATTTCACTTTGTGTGTAATGAATCTATGAAAGTTTCGCTTTTTGAATGGAATTATGGGAGAAAAAAAAACTTTTCCATGATATTCTAATTTTTTGGAAAGGATCTGTTTGATTTCATTGCACAGACAAGGAACTGAACAAAACCAAATGCGTCAGATATATAAATTGTTCCCCTTAATGTTTGAATGGAGCGACGACTGCATTTCCTTAAAACCGATGATTAGGCTACCTGAATACATTTTCGGTAATATACACACGTTTGTTTAAAAATAATAAGCTTGACCGCTTATTCTCATTTAAAATGTAATTGTAATATTTGTAAATTACCAATACTGAAATGGTTTGCATCGGAATATCCTAGGCTACATATACCAGACTTTTAAAGTAGGCTACAGAAAATAAAAAAATAAAAAATATATAAATAGTCCTATAAAATATGTTTATCCGTGTCACATTATTTTTGAAAGCTATGCGCATGACACGCAATATTTTAAATTGTTCCGCGGTATGTAGCATACAAATCTGGCTATTCAGGTGGATGGGTAAACAATGCACAACAGAATCTGGGCTTGGTTACTACTGTACATTATCAACTTTTAAATAAATAAGCACGCAAATAACACTATAAAACTGAAAAAAACATTGTTTACTTACCTGCGATTCAGAAATAAAATAAACAAAATAAATAAATCAAAATCAATTTTTATACAGACATTGGCACTGCACTAAAAAGCGAAAAGAAAATCCAGGGCGCTCATGGATATACCTTGACCTTCGATGAGTAGCCTACGCTGTTTCTTTTTAAAGTAAACTGCAGCTCCCTGGGAATCTGGGATAACAAGCCACGGCATATCGCATATCTGCCTGTTAAAGCTGAGCAGTCAAGCCATCCCCATCTCCCTCTTGTGGCGTTAATGTGCAGATTTATACGACGCAAAATGTAGCTTTTGGATATTCACTTCTTGTTTCTGCTACTCATTTTGTCGGTAGGTGTGGGTGACACATTACGGCGATCGAGTAAATTGTCACCGAGTTCATTTTTAAAGCCAATTATTAGCTACGTCTTACCAAGTCATCGCGACATTGGTGTCCTGATGACAATCATATCTGGATGAAAGATTATATTATAGAAAATAGGAAAAGAAAGGGCCATGGAAATTTATCGATTTTAGGAAATTCAGTTTCACCTTTTCAGTTTCTTAACCTTAAACGCGTAAAATGACTGCCTCTTTCAGATTGTCCATATGCTTGAATATTGTAATGAATAGCTCGTCTAAATATATGAATACTAAGCCCATTTTAGCCATAAGATACACATAATGTAAAATGTGGATAGATACATGCCATTAATAATTCTAGTGTGCTGCAATAATGGCCACTACAGTATAAATAAATGTTCATCTTGGAAGATATACCAAGGCCCTCTTATTTAAAAAAATGAAAACTGCTTTTATTCATACAGTTTATAGGCTATACCACAGCCGCGTTCTGGGATTACATGACTTTCCTCTGCATAAGAAGAGACTGAATTTCAAAGTCACAGGCACACACTGTGGCAGTGAAATCGCAGATATTATTGCAATATGGCCAACAGTCAACATGCAATTTACCTGTGCACGTTGAGCAAGAAAGGACACCGCAGCACAGTGTGCATGCCTTGGGTCAGTCTATATGCATGGCAAATAGCTCACTCTTTATTACAGACATTTCACATTTCAGGAGGATGTCTGTGATGTTGTGACTCTCACTGCTTCTCTAGGGGAAATAAATGGGTAATCTGCACTCTGTTAGTCCCCAGATATTTGGGGAAAACGATGTTTGGATGGGAAATGCACAGACACTGTAAACATCTACAATTAGCCAAATTTTACCCTACTGTTTCTTTCTCCTGCAATACCCACCAGCAGCACATGCTCTTGTGGTCGGTCATATAATGCATGAGACAGTAAACTGTATGTTGTATATACATGTAATAAAAAGGTGCCCTTTTGGGTTATAAATACAATAAATCATCAAATATAAAAAATTTGATCTGTTTTGCACCTACAAGTATTTATGGTTTTGTCCTGTTGATTAAAACCCCTGCTTTTTTTTAAAAACTTGTACTCTTAAGATATTTTTTTAAAACAATTTACTTTATATTGACTAGGGAACCACTATAATAAAAAATTATAAAAAATAAAAAATTACACTAATAAAAAATTACACTACTTACAGTGAGCACCATAATTCATTGTACAGTGACATATTTTTTGGTATTTTGGTTCTGTACTCTAGCACTATGAGTTTGAAAGGATACATTGACAATGAGGTTGAAGTGCAGACTGTCAGCTTTAATTTAAGGGTATTGGGCAAAACCTGGGCGTGGGTGTACCCCAGTGAGATTTGGTTTCTTACAATCTGCAAGCTACGGCTCGGGTGATTGATTCTATGCCTGTACTGGCTGCGACTGCACCGCAGTAAGACTTTCCCAATCGGTGAATGCGGATGCTACACCGATTGGTCTGTGCGGCAGAGTAGTGTGTGCGCTACACTATCTGCCCCGGCTTCCCCTACTCAAGACCACCCGCCACGTTTGCGTCCTCGGGTGCTCTTTAAGGTTGCTCTTTATCCTGCTAAGGCATGAACGCCTTGTGCACGGAATGTGGGGGAGCCATGGATATGGCTGATGTGCACACCCGGTGCTGCCTGTGCCTCGGCCTAGGGCACCTGCAGGAGGCGTTCTCAGACCCCTGCCCATGCTGTACGGGTATGTCGCTGGAGAACAGGCAGGCCCGATTGGATCCGTTCATGTCCCACATGCCCCCCTCGGGCAGAACGCAGTAGAGGTTGCCCCCAAACGTAAGGGCATTTCTGCCACCGAGGGCCCTTCACGAAAAAAGGGCAAGGCTGGCAGCGGCATAGAACACCCAGTTTGCTACCAGTTTGCCTGTCACTTTTCCTTTTTCCATTCAACCTGCACCATCTATTGGAGCAGAGAATTACACCCCAAAGGACAGGCCATTTGTCGTCATCTTCCTAGCCTGAGCACGATGGATGTTATTACTGTATGTTCCTCCCATTGTACTACATTTGTCTGAGGTTTCCCTTAAATACTGCTGGTGTGGAATAAGCCTTTTTTGTAAGTGTTACACCAGTATGGTGTAAATCTTGTGCCACCAGAAAACTGAAATCGAATTTCATAGTTTGAATTTGTACATACGTTTTGAAATAAAATTTTATTGTAGTGAATTTGTATTTCATAACTTGAATTTGTATATACATTTTGAAATTGAATTATGTGATTTGAATCAGAATTTCGGTAGGCTATTCACTTTTTTCAGATTTCAAATTCAGATCTCGGAAATTCAGTTTGTAAAAATTCAATTCTCCATAAGCTAGCTTTCAGTTTGTGCACATCCGGGCACATCCGGGCACAGTTGTTAGCAAATAGTGAGCGGCGCTGAGCGGTTCTCATTTGGTTCCAGTTTGGTATCTGTGGGTCAGCTGTGTAATGTTGAGATTAATTTATATAGTTAATTGTTATTGAGACAAATTATTGCCATACTCACGCCATCAGAGCTACTGCATTGATATTTTAACTACTTGTCAGACTCCTGTCTGTGTAGGTTACTATGTAAATTAGACAAACGTTGTTATTGTATCTATCTGCTGAAAGTTAACATTAGCTAACGTTAATCATCTAGACCAGTGGGTTGTTGTCGTAGCTATCTGCAGTAAGTTAACATTACGTTACCTAGCAAGGTAGCTAGCTAGTCGTTCGGGGGTCATTCCTATGTTCCCAGGGTCCTATGTTCCCCAGCTCTATATAGCACATAATGGGAACCTGAAAAAGATGTTCCCCAGCTCTTTATTCGCTTAATATGACATGGGCTATTGTGGGTTAGGGTTAGGGTTATAAACTGGATAATATTTATGAAATATTTTAACTTGAACATAGGACCCTGGGAACATAGATACGTTCCCGTCGTTAGACCAGGGGTCTACAACCCAAGTCCTGGAGAGCCACACAAACCCAGCTGTTTTTTGTTTTCATGTAGTGCACAGTGCTAGAGTGCAGTAGTGTTTATAGTTTGTGAGGTGACAGTTGTTAGTCAGTCGTGAGTCCTTTAGCTAGTTAAGTTTCAGTGTTAATAAGTTTCACAGTGATTTAGCATGCCAGTGAACTTGTCCCAGCGAACAGTGGACGTCCCATTTTAGTTCCCTCAAAGTTATGATGTGACGTTCCCTAGGGATGTCCTAAAAACATTCCTAGAACGTTATTAAAGTCCTAGGAAGGTCACTGTTTGGTTACAATATGACATTTTATTAGAAATTTTCGGGGACGTTCAAGCAACGTCCCTCTCCGGTTATGATATGACGTTGTGCTCATAACATTCATGGGACATTCAGGGACGTTCCTGCAACATCTGTTACTGGTTACAATATAACGTCATGTAATGAATTTCCTACAAAAAGATGTCAAGGTGACGTCCTGATGACATTTAGATATGTTCAGGGGATGTCCCAGGGACCTAATTTTGTTAGCTGGGGTGTTTGTGCAGGTTGCAGATAGTTCACGTTTTTCCATCAGGAAAAGTAACGTTACCTATTTTCCTGCATGGGTGCAATTTGTGCAGGTGAGGAGCCGGGACCTCACTGCTTATCTGTGTCGAAAAACGTGATCGTGTGCGATGCCCATTTTAGGGTGCAGGATTGTCCCCGGGGATTCAGGATGGGATTTCGAAAACAGGACCGTGTGAGACTGATACCTGGTGCGGTCCTAACCTTATCCGTTCACTCGGCTCCTTCAGTTCCATCGACATTAGCAGCCTCTGCCGCTGGCCCTGGTGGAAACACTTCTCACAGAGCCAGCACACTAAATGAACACAGTGTAATACAACATAATGTTCTGTCTTCAGTACCCTTCTGATTCAGTTCTGCTTCACTGTAATGAGTGTGGGATACATCAATTTTTAACACAGTGAGTTCCTGTTTCTTAGATACAGGAGGGAGTACAAGTTTAGTTTCTGGAGGTGTCAGGTTTCTGCATTTTGTACATTTATGTTTCTTATTGTGAGCTTGCTTGTTTATTCTGATTAGGTTCTTTATCATTTCTTATCTTACATTTATTTTCATTTATGGTTTTACTGTTCCGTGTTTGTATTACCGTCACTCCCCTGTCTTCATTACACTATTCGGGAGCCTTTGGTGTTTTCGGGTTTCGCTGTATTTCCACTCTCGTTTACTTCCTTCTTTACTAATTACCCTTGCTAATACTACTAATCTACTAATTACTACTAACTGCTTAGAATTTAGGTTTCTTACTAATATACTAATGATTAACTTGTAAATAATACTAATCAACTAATTTACTAACGTCAGGGAAATAGAGTTCCTACTAACCTACTAATTTACTAATGCAATCTTAGTTTCCATCTGCAGCTGTTTTTCGTTTCTGCTTTTCTATCTCTGAATATCTTTCTGTGATTATCTACTCGCTACAGCTGTACCTCATTTCACATTCCTCTGTCTCATTGTGTGCACGGGTTTCTCTCAATCCAGGTCATGTCTTTTCTGTACGTTAACAGTTCAGTCCAGTCCGTGTCGTCTTCACAGTTCCTTTACAAAATAGCTTGCCATCAAACATGCAGATTACTTTGAGAGCAGTGAAGCAAGCAAATTAAGTAATAAACAGAGATATGAGGTGGTAAGCATGATGAAAGCACTGTGAAGACAGCTTTTTTCCAATATGAGCCAATTCATTTGCATATCAAGTACAAGCAAAATTTCTATGTTTCATCCCATTTTTATGCTTCACAAACTTCTTCTTTGGCATTAGAATTGGTCTCCTGCAAATGTGACCCTCAAAACAAACAACTTCAATTTCACTATCAAACATGTTGTTTAATTAATCTCTGTATAAGCTACTGCTGATGTCAAGACATTTATACTATCCAATATTTGATAAATAAAATAAAACAAGATAATGCATTTTGAGCAAATATTGTTTTACTACATAATTTGTGCCAAATCTTTTTTTTGGTTTAAATCAGCTCTTTGGAATGACCTCCAGTGTGATGTAAATAACCTTGTGAGCTGAGTGTTGTATCATAATTCAAACCTGGTCCCCTAAATGCTGCTCCCAAATAATCAATTTACTCATTAAATGACAGGAGGTAGGCAGTGCCTTGCTGAGTGCATCCGACCCAATCCCAGTTTCTCTCCACAAACATACACAGGAGAAAAGGAGACATGCATAAAGCATGCATATTAGCCACATGCCGCGCAATTACTGTGTGTACTTAAAGCAATCGTACTGTCATGTTATATAAGAGACACGCTCGTAGACTGAATGCGAAAGATGTCTTCCTTCGACTCACCTCTATACAAGCTTGACTGTGGACCGCGGTGGGAAGTAGGCTGGTGACATCACATGTTTCGGGGGAGAACCGCGGTTGTCTTCACTCTCCCGAATCGGCAGTGAGGATTGCACATGAACGTGTCTACAAATAGTTAATTGGATATTCCAAATTAGGGTGGGAGTTGGACATATTCAGCCCCACATTGGATCTTCCAGCAGGACAATGATCCCAAGCATACCTCAAAATCTACACAAAAATGGTTAATTGACCACAGAATCAAAATTTTTCAATGGCCATTACAGTCCCCTGACCTGATCACCACTGAAAACCTGTAGAGTGAGCTGAAGAGGAGAGTCCACATGTGAGGACCAAGGATCTGGAGAGATTATGTATGGAGGAATGGTCTCAAATCCCTTCCTATATGCCAACCTTTTTCATTGCTGCACCTCAAAAAAGGTTGTGTTGGTGTTTACTGAATTAATTCAAATATGGCAATTATTCTGTCCGGTAACAAATGTGATGTTCCCCTTCATTCTTTCTTTTATTATTTTCATTCACTGAGCAGAATTCTAAAGCTCGGTACTGTTCCTGGAATCCTGGTACAGCCAGCTCTCATCATTTACAGGGGATATGTTCAAATTATTGTAGTGAAACAGACCATGCCTGGATCATACATATTTTGCATATTACATACAGTATTTTTACTAGATTCTGGTATAATTGGAAAACACTCTATGAGGGGGTGAGTCGGGTTCGGAGGACCAGATGTGACAGAAGGAATCTGAAAGTCTCTGCAAGCGGTGACCACTAGAACGGAAGAGACTCCGTAAAAAAGACAGAGAATAAAATGAGAAACTTAAACAGGCTCCCACTCTCAATACGAGAGAGCAAATAGAAGGAAGGCTGGAAAAGAGGAGAAAGAAAAGCGACCCGCAATAAGTCGGGTGAATAACTCATAGCACGAGAGATAGAATAGGAAGGGTTCACCTTACGCTCTCATAATAAGAGAGGAAACTAAGGGGAGGTGAACGAAAATAAAAGATAACAGAAAACAACCCAGATACTGGGTGAAAAACTCGTAGGCTCGAGTAAATACAAAGATAAAGAACAGAAACAACCTCTCACTTTCTAAACAGAAAGCAGGCGGAGAGAGATAAAAAGTAAAAAACAAAAGGTAATGGCAAAACTGCTTTAGCGGAACTTAGAAAAGAAAACCACAACGAAAGACAGAAAATGCAGAAGAGAAGAAAGAACTCTAAAGCACTTTGTTGTATATTGAAAACCTGTAGAGTGAGCACAGTACATTGCATGCAGTGATAGACCACTGTTATCATTCTCCAGTTGACCAATAAGACGCCTTTATGGGTGTCCGAAGTGTCATCAGGATAAGGGGAGCTGGATGACATTGTGCCATAGTTTGTATTTTAGCTGAATCTTACAGGGAAAATTGCTGTGATACTATGTCATGCATCATAAAGAAGAAACATCTGTAATGTCAGTAAAATGGGAGAGATGCTTTGATACATGCCTGATTTGATTACTGTCTTTTGACTGGATTCACCTGGTTATTGCACTTTGTATTTATCTCTTTATTCTGTCTCAAAACTGTGGAAGTCCTGTCTTTGTAATAACAGGACAGGTATGTGCTTCCAGAAACTTTCATCTGCACAATCACAGAGTTTCATCTGCACAATCACACAGTTTCATCTGCATAATCACAGTTTCATCTGCACAATCAGTTTCATCTGCATAATCACAGTTTCATCTGCACAATCACAGAAGACAGACAATTTACAATTTTAGTTCTGCTACTTTGTCAAATAAAAATGCATACAACCAGAACTACATGAACAATAATTTTGACAAGTAAATTGATTTGATAAGCTAGAAGCCGTGTAAGTGGTGCAATCACTGATAGCCTTTTTATTTTTGAAGGAGAGTCTTTTGTACAGTCTCTGTGCTTGGCTTCTGTTATCATCAGAAAGAGGAGAAACTTGTGGCTCAGATGAGGAATATGTGAGCACCCTCTACAGACTGCAGTCCCAAAAACACTGGCTGTAGATGGAGGTGTGTAAGCACTGGTGATGAGAGAGATTTCATGAACCTCATAATAGCTGTAGCTATAATGAGCTGTCAATCGTTGACTTATTTAAAACCAATCAAAGTATTTTCTCTCCAAAGCAAAACACACTGATTGGTTCAAATGAATGGACCACTGACACTGAATGTATGGTAGCTTTCGTCAGTTTCCCATAAGACCTTGTTCTTGGTAAGCATGGCAACAAGGAGAATCAAACTTTTAAACTGCCCATCTCACAACTTGGTATTGTCCAAAAGGGATATGTCTAGCACAATTTACTTCAGTGCCATCTCCCAGAAGCAGTGTTATAGTATTTTTCAGAACAATAGTTATTTATTAGATCCAGAAATAGGAAGGATGGCTGTGTGAGTTCACATTTTAACTGTATTAAACTCATCTCCCCGTCATAGTGACCTGCACCCAGTTGGTTCTCTGCATTCCCTCTGAGTTCTCTCCAATGCAAGATCTCTCTCTCAATCTAGATCAGGGGTGGTCAACCCTGTTCCTAGGGAGCTGCAGGGTCTACTAGTTTTTGTTTTCAACTTAAATCCAACAACCATGTTGACCCAAAAAACCAGGTGAGGTGAGTTAACTGTGTGGCGACTGCCTTATTTGATCAATTAAGTGCCGATTAACAACAAAAACCAGCAGACCTTGTGGCCCAAAAACCAGCACCAGGGTTGGCCACGTAGATCTAGACATGACACTACAAGAGAGCTCACTCAGAATCCTAGGAGTATCCCTAGATGACAGCTCTACTTTTCCCCCATGTAATGGGAGTGTGGAATGTGCACAGATTATTTCTATACAACATCTGCACATTCCTACACTACACAGTTCCTAGTCCAGACCCTGAATGCAGAACTGAGCCACAAAACTCATCTACAATCTTCCCAAGCATGCTCATGTCACACCCTTCCTCATCTAACTGGCTACCTGTTAATACTCACATTAGATATAGCTTTTTACCCCATCTAGTGTCTCATATGGAGATTGCATTTCATAACAACACATCCCTAACTGCTGTTGCTCAAAGGACATGCCCCCTCAAGTAGTTGCCAGGTTGACTCATACCTAATGTCGTCATGATAATATAGTAAGCGTGTTTGTAGCTAGTAGCTGTTCAATTTGGCAACCAACTGAGACTCCTGATACACAGATGGGTGTAGTACCAACATCGTAATACTACTGGCTCAGGAACTTGGTTAGAGGTGGGAACCAAACTGTGACATCTTCGACAGAGATAAACACCATGCTCTCTTACGGCCCGTAAAAAAAATTTTGTAATGAGAGGGAAGAAAGACGTTTCTTCCACAGTGATGTTGTATGTATAGGTTCTAGTCTGAAAATATTGTTCATTGTCAGGCGAATTAATGCATGTTTCCCCAACATTGTAACTGCTCTGGATAAGTGTCTGCTAAATACATTTAATGTGATGTAATCTAATACATTGGAGTAAAATGCTTTTGCTTATTTCTTTAGTGAAGAATATTAAACAAGTGGCTAAAATGCCCTCAAAATGCATCCAAATAGGAAGAACACTCTTTAAGATAATGAATAATTATTAATCTCAATTGTTTTGCATGTTTTTCTTTTTTAATGGAATGAGACCACTATACATGAAGTAGACCGTGGTCATTATACCAGTGATGGGAGAATTTGCCTGTACTAAAGCGGTATCCTCCAAGTATTTTTGTGCTGTGTCAGACCTGGCTATTGAAGCAGGCTGTTAGGACCACCCAGGGCAGTGAGGTCCAGAGGTACATCAAGGGGGGGGGGGGGGGGGGGGGGAGGGAGGATGCTGAGCACATGCTGAAGTACACTGGCAACACTGTCATGTGACCCCCCGCCAGGTCTCGCTAGAGAATGAGCTGGATCAAGGGGAATGAGGACATGGAGTGCTACCCTTATGGCTACCATCCCCACCCACCCTGATGCTGGTGTTGAGTAGGGGTGGGATATTTCCTGCGGGGTTTAAGATTAACTTTTCAGTTCAGGGGGGTATTCCACAAAGCAGGATTGCTAAATTATCTTGGTAACTGCACTGAGTAATATCCGGAACAGCTCTTTTTACCCCAGTCCATGTTCCAGATTTGGGAGGGTTCCGGGTTTTACTCGGTGCAGTTATCCAGCTAACTAAGTAATCCCACTTTGTGCACCAAAGTGGAATGTCAAGTGAACTTCCAGGCCTAAAGTGGCCATCCCCTGTGCTAGAGCCTAATCACAAGGTGGAATGCCATGTGAACTTCCAGGCCTAAAGTGGCCATCCCCTGTGCTAGAGCCTAATCACAAGGTGGCAGTGTTTCTTCAGCTATCCTTAGTGGGATCTATTCAGACCTGAGATACTGAGAGCAAAGCCAGTCTGATTGACGTTTGTTTTACTCACAGAAAGTTATTATAATTATGAATTAAAATTTACATTTTGTCATTTAAATTGTAAAAGAGTAAATCCTAAAAATGGAAATCCCCCAATTGCTCATGATCTGTCACAATCTCCCTGTCAACTTCCTGCAACAGCAGTGAACACAAACCAGTATGCAAAGCCATTATGAGAACAAAGTCGCAAAAGTTCCCCTGTCGAACAATCAACAGATTGATTCATGTTGATATTTAAAGCATGCGGGAAATCACATCCAGTGGAAAAATCGCAGTGCAATTGGCTTTTTCTTAACATCTATTTTAGCTTCTGAGAAATTTTACTGTGAGATTTCTGAATGTTTGTGTCAATTCAAGGCAAGGCTTGTCTATATTTTGTTTCCATTTAACAATGAAAATTGGTAAACTATAACCAAAATATGGCTCTCCCTGTAGACGGCATGTGTGCTGAGTGGCAGATTAAAAATATAAAAAAATTAAACTACAAGCCACCTCAGAAAGGTGTGTATTTACCTCCACTTTAGATGTTGAATTAACAAATGGGTGAAATCATTTGTAGCTTATTGTCATATGAGCTTTAATTGTGTGTAAACACCTTTTGAAGAAATTAATCTGAAAGGTCATGATAATGCCCACACACAAAAACTGGGCCAGTTAAATTTAAATAATATATATTTTAAAACACAGAAACAATTTCAATGTTTCAATTAGTCAAGTGCTTTATAAAATGGCACAAATTTATTTCTATATATGGAAGGTAATGAAATATGCTGGAAGGCTGCAGAAATCATCACACAATGCATTCCATTTTTATATAAACAATATTTGTCACAAAAATATAATGGGAAGAAATGTCACTGCTCTGTTTTCAAATATTAAACTTTAAGTAGACATAATCATTTACAGGCACAATCTGTACAGCAGGTTCCTTTTTTAGTGGAAGGCGCAAAGAGCAACAACATAATAGAGCTGATATACTCCATATACTGTAGATTCCATAAAGTCAAAAAATTATGAGAAAAAAATCAGAAAGCAAGCACTATTGTTCCTTTACCTGGAATTGCTGTATATATGTTTTTTTTTTAAAGGGCGGAATTACATTTAGAAATGATCTTGTTACAAGAAGTGACCACAGGAAAGAGCTCAAAATGCAGGTTGGGAAATCGGGGGAGGGTAAATACGGTATGGTAGTGTGGGGTAGTGGGAGGTGTGGCGAAAGACGAAAGATGAAAACCCAACAACATGCAGGCCTTTAGTTTTCACTCAACAGGCTCTTCAAGCTCCTCTCTACAGCCTCATCCAGCTCCTCCTCTAGCTCCTCCTTTTTGGACATAGCCAGTTTGGACTGGTAGTCATGTACGATTTGGTCTATGTAGGGGGCGCTCTGTGTCCCATGGAGCATCAGGGTCCACTCTTTCAGCACACCGCTCTGAGAGGCTTCGCCCAGAAGGGCCACTTCTAGGAGCCAGGCTCCCCGGGGGTCTTCACCCCAGGTGTGGGTGGTCATGAAAGGCCACTTGTCGAATCCCACCCTGGCTTCATCGTCACGAGGACGCCGGCTGAGCAGGATGGACTTGGTGCCCATGGGTGAAGTCATGTTGACATTGAGGTCACCGCGACGACTGGAGTTGACGGTGATGACTGCTTGCACGTGCTCCAGGTAGCGCACAAAGTTGTCCTTACCGTGGCAGGCGTCCGTGGTGATGGAAAGGAGCAGTTTGTTACCTGACTGGATCTTACTGCAAGACGGGGGGAGAGGCCAAGATTATTTAATTAGTTTGAGAGATCAGACTGAAAAACAGGTACAAATGCTCAGCAGGCGTGCAGCAATGTGCAGCACTTGAGGCTAGCTATTCAGTTGCCCAGATTGTGGCTAAGACAAAACAGGCATGAAATCATAAATCAGTGATATTACCAGCATGCAAAGCCATTATGAGTAGACTATATTAGCTCCACAACTAGGAAAAGATATTACAAAGGTTCTCTTGTCGCACAATCAGTAGATTATATAGCATTGTCTAGCATAATATTGTCCATAATATCATGTTTCTAACTATATTTATTCCATCAGGCAGGAATTGTGCTATGAGGATTTATATAAATTATCTGCAACACATGCCTCTCTGCAAGCCCCCCCCCCCTCATAAAATAATAGGTGAATCAAAGAGGTGTTGTACTTTCTGGGGCCATGAAATTTAATTTAGAAAGACCTGTATGTGCATCATCCATTTCATAAACACACCGGACACAGGGGATTAGCTTGGGGGGGGTTACTCTTTTCTTTTTAATTTCCGTTATGACACAATGATGCCCCCGGAGAGTGAGTGGGGAGGGAGGGATTATTAATAATTGACGTTCACTGTTATATAATATAATATTATGTAAAAACCCAATAAAATAAGCTTGGGGAAAGTAATAGAGCAAGTTGTTGAACACACACATCAATTTCTGACAGCGAAAAAACAAGGAGCCTCAACAGCAAAGTGTCTTCTAACAGTCCCTCATTTACTTACTACCTATGTCGGATGTTAAAAAAAAAAATCCTGCACAGAGAGGGTGAAATCACACATCCAGTTGCTAGTTTAAAAATAGCTTTCTAACTCCTGTCAGTGTTCCAGGAGCAAGCTAGCAAGCACTATGTTCTTAGAGGGATAGGAAACACTAAAACACATTTTTTGAGATACTAACTAATATCTAGGCATTGCCTAGAAGAGACCAGTAGTATGCATTACATATACAACAAAATGTTGAATTCACAATATAGCCTATTTTAGCCGTTGCATCACCTATTCTTCTTCTGGGGTTGAAAATCAAAAATAGGTTATGTCATTGACATTGAGTCGTTTTAATACATACGTAATCAGTTTTGCACTTTGTTACCGCCCCCAATATAAATGCATTCCTGAGAAGGTGTGACCATATCCATTTGACAAGCCCGGGCTAAAGGTCTTTCATCCCGCTAATTTTCAAATATTTTGGAAAGTGACCACTTGTGTACCATCGCGGTCTGTTCTACATGAAATAGATTAATCACTGCTAGCTAGCTTAGTGTATATTTTTCTATCTGTTGTTATATCTATTTCCTTGTTGTTTATTGATAGTTTGCTATTAAATATTAAAGTGGAAAGATATTTCCTTGGTGATAGCATTCTATTATCCTAGGCTCAATTCTGGCATCGCAGGGCAAGAAGGAACCAGGCCCAAGGTGGGATTCCCAGCCACACTTACTGTATTTCCTGAATGGAGCCGGCAATGCAATGGAACCGTTCTGGCACAGTCTTCCATTCCTGGGCCATCTTGACCATGCCTCCAGCGTCCAGCACACCGTAGCCAAAGAGGTGGTTGAACTCCAAGCCCACGCCATTCCTGTGCCACTGATGCACCTCATCGTGCAGCTGGTTCCGTTTGGAGGTGAGGACCGTCAGATGCTGCAAGTCACGCCAGGTCAGGCTTGGGCTGGAGACCCAAAGGAGGCCAGCAGTGAAACACACAGCTGCCACAACACACTTCAGAATGCCCACACAACACATTTTTTATTACTTTTTGTTAAACTTTTTCAAATATGAATGCAACATATAGTAATCCATAAACAGTCGCCACTGCCCTTTGCCACACAACTCCAGACTTAGTCAAAAGAGAAAGTAAAATGTGTGGGATATAACTAACTTGTAACCATTAGGCTATGATACGCTTATAGTTATTCATGCTAAACAATTCATCAGTTTACCAGGAATTTCTAAATTTCCGCACAATAGTAGCCTACATTATTTTCCAAGATACAAATGGTTTTTACTATGGATTAGTTTTTTTAAGCCACACATTGACAAAGAGTAAATAGCGGATGGGGAACGAGGGTAGTAGCACACACAGTTTGCCTGTAAATATATACAGCTATAATGAAGTGGTACTTAATTACAGTGCCACTACACCAGAGCTGCATTGAGACATATGCATGTCCATCTTTATTTAAAATGTGTTAGTGGCAAACTAAGGCATAACTAAGATGCAGCTCCTTTCGGGAGGCTATCTTCTCAAGCTGTTGGCTGATATTTACAAATGTTAGTGGTGAACATAGGCTAATTGGAAATTTTTTTAACATGTTGACAAATGTTTGCAAGCATTTTCAATTGTTTGCCTTGTTGTATTTTCATTCGTCCTTTGTTTGTTTGCACCATGTGGGTGGATCGGGGCCAGGTTGGTGTTTTCAGGTGTGGATTGGTGCAAAGGCAGTGAAGTGGTATTTTATCGGATTTAAGGTGTCTGAAAATTCCACCACCAGAAAAGTAGGATTACTGAGTTAGCTGGATAGCTGCACTGAGTTAAACCAGGAACACTTCCAAATATGGAACATGGACCAAAGGAAAAAGAGCTGTTCTGGATTTTAATCGGTGCATTTATCCAGCTACCTCAGTAATCCTGCTTTGTGAAATATCGGCAATCCCAAATTTAATCCAACATTTTTTTGCACCAGTAACAATGCTTGACACCTATGGCAATACATATCACCAGTGAAGATACAAAACAGGTGGTGCAAATAAAAATATGTTTTTCTTTACTGACACAACAATTGCTCAGTTCGATCCAGTAAATAAGTTATCCCAGCCTGACAGAGCAGAAAGGCAAGCCCGTCCATTCAAACATTGTGAAATAAATATCCTCAGCAGTCAGAGTCAGTGGTTGGTCTATGAAACCATACTGAAGTGCACAGGGAAGTATAAAGGGTCTCTAGACCGTGTGTTTACCTTCAGCAAGACCTCTCCACCAACTCTCTTTACGTCAGCATCATTATTCAGCGCTAACCAAACAGTCATGTTCAAGGGGCATTTCTCTTTGTGTTCATTAGCAATAGCCCAAACAACCCCTCTCCAAACGAGAAAAAACCCAATAACCCTCATATTATGTTCTGGATCGATTTGACCCGATTCAGTGTTTGACTTCAGTTAACCTTATTTTTTCATCTTGACACAATAGAACTTCTCCTAATTTGATTAGATTTCCTGTACCAACATTGTATACAAAGGTGTTGTTTCTCCTGACTTATTTTTCCATAGAGTTCAATAGGAAAATGAGTCAGGAGAAACAACCCTTAAAGTGATGCATCCATATCTACTGCATAGCTGGCAGTAGAGTGATGGTTTGAGGCTCGTTTGATACCTCATACCCTTGATGACTTACAGCCATTTAGCCAACCATGGGTTCCATACTATTCCCGTGTAATTTACAGCTTAATCTAATCCCACCTCCCAATTCGTATATAGAGATCCATTCAAATGCAGAGAGGTTATAGTATTGCTTATAAGAATACCTGAAAATAAGATATCAAGGGTCTTTTGATATCCTTTTATACTCAGTCATGATAGCATCACCTGTTTACCTGTGGAATGTTCCAAACAGGTGTTTTTTGAATACCTCAGTCTTTTTTTTGCCCCTGTCTCAACTTTTTTGGAACGTGTTGCAGGCATCAAATTCGGAATTAGCGTATATTTACAAAAATCAATAGAGTTGATAAGGTAAAACATTAAATATCTTTTCCTTGTACTGTTTTCAATTAAATATGTTTAAAAGAGAATTTACAAATCACTGCTTTCTTCTTTTATGTGCATTTTACATACTGTCCCAACTTTTTTGGAATTGGGGTTTGTACATTTTTTATTTTTTATCTCAAATTTTTTGTGGGCGATTCTGGTGGCACTTTTCCAAACAGGTTTAAACTTCACAAACTTTCACTTACCTCAGGCTCTAAAATTATATGTTTCATCACAGATTCTTGATATCTATCGATAAAATGCTAATCAATTGGCAGGCACACGAAAGGTAACAATTTGACCCCAAACATAAAAGGTGTCATAAAATGTCAGCATAATATGAGGGTTAAAGTGCAAAGACAAAGCAGATGGCCTGTCTACTGACTAATAAGGACCTTGAGATCAGTTGTAATGTTCTATTCACAGTATCAACTGAATGAATGTCTGTTCTACATGAAATAGATTAATCTCTATTCTAAAAAAGTGAAATAAAGGAAAAATAAGTTCCTATATAAACAAATTCCTGGTATAGCTCAACAATCAACTATATTGAGGCATTGAGGGTTGTGTTCTTACACTTACAAATCTTCTTACACATCTGTCTCTGACTCACTCGGATGTTCCGTGGATGACGACAGTATATTACCCAGTGGGGTTTCCTTTAATTGGTGTAACTGGGCACATCTATGGTTTAAACAAAATGAATGTGCACCCAGAGCTATTTCAATGAGACTAATATCATATTACGCAATTGCTATGAGTTAGAGAGCACAGACGCAGACCTGCGTAATACACTTCACCCCCTCTGGCATCCAAGATAGGTTGCTATAATTTCTGGCCAGAAGAAAGTCAGCTTCTCTATATTCATGCTGCAGCCCATTAAAGCTAATGCCAGGTTTGCACTAGAGTAATTTCACAAATCTGGAGGAACAAAATTGACTGCGTCTCTTCAAATAATGTATTAATGCAGGGGCAATAATTTGACAATGAGACGGCCAAGGCAGTTGTACTCTTCAGTGTGCTAAAAATACTACCCATGGATTAACACTCATTTCCTAAAAGGACTGTCTCTGCCAAAAAACCATCCTTCTGAATATCTGAAACATACAGTATAACACTGTTGCTTAGTTTCATTTATAGCATTTGTGAATGGACGTTTTCTTGGAGTTAAAGTCAGAATCAATAAAAACAATTTTTTTTCTTGATTCTTCCTTCAACTTGCGATCAGATTTTGCACAACTTTCTCATATTACTTTCATATACACAGAATTCTTTCCCATTGCCATTGAAGACCAAATCAAGTGAGCCAAATCATTTTACACAAATAACTTTTTATATTCCACTATGGTGGAATAATAATATTACTTTTGCTATGTTTTCACAACAATGTTGTGTCATTTTCATTATGTGTAGACACATGTGAATAGTTTTTTTTCTCTAGTTAATAAATCAGAGCCATTGTGGATAGCAATAACCCTGTGGCAGCACCAATATTTTCATTCCGCATATCGCACACCTAACAGGGTCTTTGTCCCAGGCAGCGATAACTAAATGCCAATACCCTCATTGTTTCTCACATATTATTGATAAATCATGTCTTGCACAATTACAAGTAAAATTTAATCCTCATTGGGCTAACCTTTGATTTTGTCAAATATTAGTCATTGGATTCAATCAACATTCCTCCTCAGCCATGCCTAACAAATACATGTTTGGCAAGCTGTTTTCATTTTTCTATCTGTGAAGTAAAACTTTCCCTTATTTGTGAGGCAGCAAAAATAGCTGAATAACAGATCAGACTGTAGATTTAAAATGTGTCTTGGTTGATATCTGGTGAAAAACTCTGAGCCTCATGTGTGGTACATACTTAGCCTCCAGTGCCAGGGCGAATACTCCAGCAGCCTCTGGAGCAGCTGCTGAGGTCCCAGAGTGTCGCAATGTGCAGTTTCCATACAGATCTGTGGTCGCCTGTGATCGCACAGACACACAAAACAAAATCAACATTAAAACTGTGTTTAGCCCCCTCACTGACCAAGGCCACATAAACCTAGTACAGCCTACACACCATGCCTGCATGAGTGTAGCTAGAAGCAGTGGTTATGAGTCCTATGTACATGTATACTGTGAACATACCATGTCTATTGTCACTTAAAGATTTGTAAAAGTCTCATTTGTTTAAAAATATTTATTTGATTATTTAACAGTGAAATTGTAAGACATTTTAAGAAGAATAAACAATGAACAAATATTTATTTACACTGATTAAATCCGATAGTGATGATTAATATGGAACACAGAGTGCCACAATGATAAATAAATAAATGTGGAAATATAAAAATTAATAAATAAAATAATTTGGAAGTAAATAAATAAAGCTGGTAATGAATATAGAAATGTAAATGTATGTACAATCAATTTAAGTTATTAAATTGATTTTTTAATTGATTTTCAAATCAAGAAAAGTGATTCAGAGCTGCAGACAGCGTTTCTCAATGTGAGCAAATACATTCATTGAGAAGTCAATTTGTGAGAAGTTTATTGTGATGTCATATGTCCCATTAAATGTTTTATGAACAAAGTTCTCAAAGCAACAACAACTGGAGGGGTCTTATTCACCCTGAAGGGGCTTATTTTGAACAACTGACATGCTCTACATTATCCCGCTTATACCACGGCTGCCTGGAAAAATAAATGGTCTATCTGCCACAAAACCATATTTAAATAGATTTTTAGCATCCACCAATAAAAATAGTTCCAACAAAGAACTTCCTGAAAATGGCTTTGAGTATCCTAGCAACCACAATCAAGCTAACTCACAACCTTTTGATTGACATTTTACAGGTTAGGGGAGTCACGTTCACATAGTACACTAGGCTCTTCATTAAAATTAAATAGTACATTTCCAATTATTGTGAAATTTGACATATTAAGCGGGGCATATTTGGGGATGTTGATACCATAATCTTCTTGGTGTTCAATTTGTGTAGGTCTTCAGTCCTGTCCAGTTCTTTTTCGTCTGCGTTTCAGTTTTTTTTTTTTTTTTTTTTTGGTGGCACAGAAAGTTCAGTTTCTGCCCAGGTATCGGAGTTTTTGTTTCTTCCAAAAAGTTTTAAACTTATTTAAGAAAAATCTTCCATATGTATGCTTTGTGTTAATATCATAAGTTATGTGCTAACAGATTTCTGGCACCAGGTGTCTCCTAGAGTGTTCACAAGAGTGCATTTCGACCAAACTACTTGGCTACAGAGTGCAGAGGGAAACAGCGGTCATTATACATAATTAATGACTGCTCATTGACCTATCAGAATTAAGTATTCAAGAAACCATGTTATAAATATACTGTACACACTGAATGTGTGTGTGTGTGCATGCGTATGTGTGTGTTCAGATTTCAGAAATCCAATTGTTCAGGGGCTTTTAAAATGTCCCTGTCTGAAAAGCCAGAATGGTAATTTTCATTTAAATCTGTGAGGTTGTGCATGTCAGTATAATACATTTTTCACCAATGTCATCACTATACCTGTGTAGAAATCTATAAGAAGTTCAAAACATATTTTCAGAATATTCAGATATACTCCAATCAGTTAATCAGCTGCTCTTCCTATTTTGATTGCTTTCTCCCAGAGTCTGTAGGGACCTCAGGCCCATGGACAGCAGGGCCCTTACCTGAAGTCAGTAGAGCTAAGCCCAGCCTTTGCTCATTGCCTTAATCAAGCCTGTTATAATGCATAGAGCCTGTCATTTAATATTTCCATGGAAGAAAAATAGCTTGAGGTTAGGCAGTGATGCGTGATATTGTTTGAACATAGTCAGGTCCAGGAAAGACTGCAACTGTCCTTTCAGTTAGCAGTTAATGAAAGCAAGTAATGCAACCTTTGACCTCTTATGTGTTTCAGTTTCTGTATCCCTCCTCCTCCACTCCACATCCTCTCCCCTTGTTTATTCTGGTTTCATTGATTAGGGTACTGACCTTCTGCAAGCTGTAGAGTATTGGCCCAAGACTCTAAGCTGCTAACCTCTACATTTCACAACTAAATTTTACTACATTGAAACAGCTCTACTGTTAAATTTCTTCACAATAAAAGTTCCTAAATGGCACTGTGCCTCAGCAACCCAAGGTGTGTTTGAAGAGGGATCATGTAACAAACATGAGGTCTCCACTAACCACGCCCGCCTCAGGGTTCCTCTTCCTGCCGTTGCTGAAGGTGGATGCCAGCGTGGATGAGCAGCTCTCATCGTAGAGCGCCGTGCGGCCATCGTTGATGGCGGAGTTGATGGAGATGGTCCACATACTGGAGGCATAGCCATCACAGTTGCAGTCATCATAGCTTCCCCCGTCTCCCGAGGCCCACACATAGATGCTCCCCTTGCCTCCTCGACCCTTGGAGACAGCGATTCAGATACAATGCTTATTTCAGTAAAGCTCCAAAGCTCATTAGAGTATTGGTATTTCTGTGCACTGTGGCTAGAGAAAATTAAGTGTGTTTCTGAGGGGGGGTCAGTGGAGCAAGACATTGGATACAATCTGAGAAAAATCTTGCTTTGTTTTTGGATGATTGAAGTTGGAGTTGGAAGCTCTTAACCAGCTGTTAAATTTAATATTTTTCTGTCTTTGCAACTCAAACTGAGGAATGGATACAGCTACCTAGATTTGGTGGCTGAGCATGTTGTGGAGCTGAGCATGTCCAAATAAGAAAATTAACAGCTTGTTAAAATTCTGGGATTGCCCTTGTGCTTGGAATGAAAACCAGCATACACAGGGGTCACCAAGACTGTGCATTCTTGCGTGTGGGTGAGAGAGAGCTGGAACCCCAAAAGGTTTTGGGGTTACCTTATTGACCCCATCTGCCATGGCTTGGAGCGTGAGTTCTCGGGGCCCATCCACAGTCTTTCCATCATCGGTGGGTCCCCAGCTTGCACTGTAGATGTCGATGATTTGCGGCATGTGGCTGATCGATGATGCTTCAATGATGTCCGTCATGAAAGGTTGATCAAGCATCCGAATGCCTGAGGGAGGGGGGGGTAGGTGAGTGAGTGAGTGAGCGATCAATCATAATGTGGTTCAAACTGCCTGATTTTTGCCAATAAAAATGGTGAAATTATTTCTTCCCATGGTCTTTCCCATTTTGATAATAAAAAGGGCATCCAGGAAGAAGTAAATTGACAATTATGCAGTTAAATGAATGAATTGCCCATGATTGATTCCTTAATTTTCCTTGATTGGGCCGCTGTGCACAGAAGGAGGAAGAGCAGTGGAGAACATAAAGAAAAAAGAGTAACTGACCACTGTTTACAGTATATTAGATTCCCCCAGAGACCTTTCTGGAATGTTCTTTCAGATCTGAGCACACGGTTGCTGTCAGGACCAGTGGAATTGAGTTGTCAATGTTTGTTTTAGTTTTGTACTTCTAATATGACATGATCCAAGAGAAATGTCGGGAACAAAACATGGCCTTCATTAACCTGGCCAAGGTGTTCGACACCATTAACCGCAACATCCTCTAGCAACAGCTCACTAAGCTTGGGGTCCCTGCCAAGTTCCTTAACATCCTGAAACAGTTCCATGAAGGAATGCAAGCCAGAGTGATGTTAGGTGGCCTCCAATCAGACCCGTTCAGAGTTAAAGGTTGTATCAGCGATTTTGGGTGACGTCACTTCTGAAGCGAAATCCCAAACAAACAGAGCCAGCTCCAGCTCAGAGCCAATTATGTTATGTTTTAAAAAATAGTGTTCAAGCATCCAGAATTATAACCACGTTAATAACGTTTGTAAGAAACCAAACCGTTTGTAAATCCGTCAAGATTTCAGCGAGATAAGAGTATTAGCGTATTAGTATCACCCACCCCTTGTCGGTGATTGGTTGGAATACTGTTTATTTTGGTTTTGAGTGGTTGGTAGTACCATTTGTTTTTGTGTACGATCTCGGAGCATAGGCTGCCTACAGAGACGCGGTTTTTTGACGGCCTGCTTATGGGGCGGGCAGCTAGCGGATCGTGAGGAAAAATCAGATGAATGTGATCATTTATGTTTCGACCCAAAATCGCTGATACAACCTTTAATGTTGGGGTTAAACTGGGATGTGTGCTAGCCCCAGTGATATTTAACATGCTCCTGGCGGCAGTAGCCCAACTCTACCATAACTCCCTCATCGACTCAGACGGCACCACCCTGGACTACAGACTGGATGGTAACCTGTTCAACCATAGACGACTTCAAACAAAAACCAAAAACAAAACTCAACAGCTATTCGAGCTGCAATACGCTGATGACTGTGCTATCTTTGCTCACACTCCTGAAGATATGCAGCATGCTCTCAATGTGATCACCTCCATTTAACAGTCCGTCGGGCTCCAAGTCAATATAAAGAAAACAGAAATCATTGTTCAACTCCACTCCCCAGCTTCCACACCTCCAGCTTTTCATATCAACGGCTCCCCCCTCAAAGTCGTCCCCCACTTCACCTACCTTGGAGCTGTAATCTCATCAACCTGCTCACTCGACCACGAGATCCACACCTGCCTCAACAAAGCCTCTGTTACCTTCGGTCACCTCCGGACCAGAGTCTTTGACAATAAAAACCTCCAAACATGCAATAAAATCTCAGTTTACAACGCCGTCTGCACGGCGGACTCCATACAGGAGCTACATCCGGGAACTCGAGGCTTTCCACATTCGCTCCCTCCAGCGCATCCTGGGAGGGTCCCCCACAATGACATCCTCCACAAAAGCAACTCTTCAGGAGCTTGGACATACAATTGGGATGCCTGACCACTGCATACCTTGCTGCATCTTGTATGGTCAGAATAAAAATGTGAAGCAGTCTGCAGGTGGTCAAAAGAAGCACTACAGAGAAAGACCTGCTGAAACAGTGTGATATTAAACCACCTGATCTATAAGCCACTGCTCTCAGCAGGCCCACCTGGCAGGCCGCTGTTCCTAGAGCTGGCCAGAACGTTAACTCAACCTGCATGGGCATATGCACAGAGAGACGCATTAAGCGGCACCAGCGTGCTGCTGGGACTGAACCTTCATCCTCCCAGTTCCTGTGTCCCTCCTGCAGCAGAGTGTGTGGCTCCCGCATTGGCCTCTCCAGCGCCATCAGGGCTGACACCACCCCCGCAGAGCAGACGTCATAATCGACTTCGATGGACAGCCAAGATGGAGATGGGAGATTTCTAATATGGACATTTTTTTAAATCCAATAAGTGCAAGAATAGAGATATTGACTCCATGGGAATCATTGTGCTATTGAGCCTGGCCTTGTTATTGCCTGTATTATTTATGTCACATGAAAGACCCTAAAGGGATTATACACTTAATTCAGGAAAATTAATTTCTTCACTATGTGGGTGTGTAGCAGCTCTGCCATTGGACAGGCACAGTACCTGCCACCTTAGAGTTGTATGCCACGCCCACTCCGCAGATGTTGTTGTCCGCTGTCGCGGAAACCTCACCAGCACACCTGGTCCCATGACTGTAAAGATATGAATTTACACAAATGGGAAGCAAAAAGGACAGTGCAGGTTAGGCTAATTGGTGGGGGGCATTAACAGGGCGTTGCTGTAAAAGAGCATGTGTGCTCAGTCAACCTACCCTGTATAAATAAAAGTAAATAAGTGAAGCAGAGGCAGCAGGAAAACCAATGTAGAAATATACCGTAGTACTCTTTGATTTCTAACTGGATCTCAGAATATGCTGTTTGCTATAAATTAAGCAACTTTATGTAAATAAATTAAATAATGTACAACAACCATTGTGTCTGTCATGATTAACAGAACTAATTTAATATGAAATTGTCTGTCTTTCACGATATGTCTTTCATGCTATCTCAGAAAATTGGAAATATTTTATTTTGAATGATGCAAAGATGCCAAGATCCTTAAGGATCCTCTGAAATTAGTTGGCTTCCAGCGTGAATTTGCAGGAAAACCAAATGATGTGTAATAAGCTTGAAAAAGGAAAAGACCGTGCATGTTGTGAAATTGGCTCGCTGAAGTTTCAGCGGTAATTGGGTAGAATAACTTTGTTACAGGCTTGGTGCGGGGGGAAACAATCACACGCCATTAAACTGATGCAGCGAATCAGCAACAGTCCTGTGGCTGGGCAGGAGGCAGAGGCGGGGCTTTCACGGGGCCTTATTTATAAACCATCAGCTGATCGGCTCACTTAGGGGGGTGGAGCAGTCATATTATCAATCAGAGACAAGTCCCGCTCCTGGCGGCGAGGCAGAGGCATGTGGGTGTAGGGAAGGACCACGACTGGTCCTTGAGCTGCCCTTGAAAGTGACGGATCATGCGGTAAGAGGCGGTGATGAGGACGGGACGGTGTGATCTTGGAAAGGAGATGGTTGAGTGCCTCTTTTCTGCTAAGGTGGATTCAGACATTGTACAAGTCTGTGCTTTGTGGCCGTGTTCCCAAGGCCCTGCCAGTCTGTTTGCGTAACCCATGGGCAGGGGTGGGAGGAAGTGTGTGTAGGGGTGCTTGCCTTGTTGTAGCCATCTCCAAGGGCTAAACTGAAATCAATAAAATCATAACCCATGTTTTAGTGGAAGTGTAACTGCCCTGAAATTAAGAAACAAAAACGGAGAATGGCTTTACAGGATCCTGCCTCTTGACACCGATAGGACAAAACAGACAATATCCAGTTGAAAGATACGAGACTCTTCTGCTGTGTCAATGCAGTGGAGTTGAGTGCCCTGAGATATGACTTAATGGAGTTGTGTGTAAGGAAAATCAATACTGCGGCTCAGAGCACCAGCAGCCTTCAGCTTACTGTCCCAGGAAACACCACCAGGCTCCCTCCTAGGATCCTGCTAACATTCTATTGGGCAAAGCACCTAACATCCTGTAGGAGCATGCTGCAGTTTACCTGTTAAACCAGTCATCCGTGTAGCGGGGATACGGATAGGGGTCGTTGCTGCTGAAGTCATAACTGGCTTCTGCATTCTGAAAGTAGAGAGAGACTTCAGCTGTTTAAAAAAAGCAAAAACAGAAGGAATGAGAAATACAGTCCTCCCACTGTGCCGGTTCATCACAAACCATTTCCTTAATGACTTATACCTTGGAAATGATTTGGTTGCCATTTGCAAATTAAAAATCAGTTTTCCTTGAAAGATAATACAATCTCACAGTATGGAATATTGGTACGGAGCCTGATACCCCCTTTCCAATGGTATTTAAGTTTTCAAAGAAAACAAAAAAAACTGCAATAACGGTAAAATGTAAAGCGGCAAGGAGTGGTTGGAGAGCCATCAATTTGATAGGTAAAATTGGTATAATAATTAATTGGTTAGTGTTTGTGCTGAAGTACAGTCAGCCACAGTGCAGAAATACTCTAATGAGCTTGACTGATCCTCCACCCATCTGCTCAATGACAAACAAGATTATATATGCCTATTATTCTTATATTTTTCTTTAATAATTTATTTCGGAAGATTCTCCTGACTTTTACAAAACCTTTCCCCTTGCCTGATCTGCCTTCTCAGAACATCTGGAAATTTCATGAGACCAACAAAAAAAACCGTGGTGGTTACATTTTGCTGAAAAAGTCACTTGTATCAGCCACTGATCACACTTCCATTGACCAGGACAAGGTCTGACATTTACTGTACAGTATGAGTCACAGGGCAAAGAGACAGAGGGCACTGCCCTCCAGTCCAGTTTAACAGTCTGCAAGTACAGATTTGGGAATGTACTGATGCTCTGATGGAACTGTGTAATGGTTTGTGAAAATGTTCTGAATCTTTTAAAAATTAAGATAGGAAACAGAAAATAAGATCTCAACAAGGGTTGGCAAAGTAAGATTGCAACCTAAAGGCCAGAGTATCACAAAAGTCATGCTTGTAATGATGATAATGTTTTACAGTCATTCAGTGCCTCACACGTCTCTCAATCACCACCAATGTATGAGCACACGCACGCACACACACACACACACACACACACACACACACACACATAACAAAACTATGTTCTGATGACTCTGCACATACCTACGATATATGCAATATGCAATATTTATATTACATAGCATTACATATACAAACATATACCAAGTTTCATAGATCTGGGTTCAACTGAATTGGCTGATTTGAAGGCCTTGAATCATCAATTGTCATCCAAATGTTAAAAGATTACTTTAAAAGTATATTGACAAAAGGGTTAGTCAATATTAATCTTCTAAATCAATGAGGTAACGGAGTATTGATACAAAGATTTGTCATATTAACTTCTTGTGTGATGGTTTAAAAGCTAAATAGGTGTCATGGTTTTGACGCCTTTTTTCCCATGCGGTCGTTTTCCTCGGTAGTCACGCGAGGGCGCTGCCCGTTTATTGGATGCTTGCTCCGCCCCGCCTTGATTGTGGAGCTTCTGTCTGCATCCACACCTGTGCTTGGTTACCTGGTAGTTATATAAGCCTCCCGTTTCTTTCGGTCGGGGCTTCGAGATTGTTTGCTCATTGTTTTGTACTGTGGTGTATGTTTGGCTGTGAGTTATTCGTACCATTTGGGCTACTCGCCTATTTTTACGTCTCGTTGCTGAGGCAGGGCTTATTTCTTGCTGGTTCTTTAGTTACTTATCTCGTTGAAGTATGGGACCGCGGATCTCTGCTCTATTTCGCCTGTAATATCTCTCTCCTGGGAGATCGGGCGTTTCGCTTCTACTTAGTTACTTAGCTCGTAGAAGTATAGAGTAACAGTTCTTTGTTATAGAGTCACAGTTCTTTTCGCCTTTGATTGGTTTTCTTACTGAGAGACCTGGCGTTTTAGCTTTTACTCATTTCCGTGTTACGGTGAGCCAGTTAGTAGCTTTGGTACGTTTATTCCCTGTTTTGTCTCCTTCTCGTGGACTACATTCCCCTTTGTTGTGAGTCAGGGTTTTTGTTCTTATTGAGAGGCTGTTCGTGCTATTTACTATTTTTTGCGTTGGTCTTTTGTTGCAGCTGTCCTCCGTCCTTTTTACCTACGGGACGATTTTGTTCGGAACTGTTGTTCTGTTCGTTTTCCGGGTATGTTTCTCATGGTGTGGAGTTTGGGTTGTGGACATGTTTGTGTGTGACTGCGCGTAGCATTGGAACGTCTGTTCTCGGTTCCTTCGCCTCGTTACTTATTCCTCTACTGAGAGGCTAGGGCGTGTTTTTTCAATTAAGCTTGCGTTAGTCATGTTTAAAAGTAAAGTTATGGGACGACGGTGCTCCGTCGGCTCGCCTGTAAAATGTTTCTCTCTCCTGGGAGATCGGGCGTTTACCCCTTTATGTTTTCTGCATTTGACTGCGAGCCTATTAAACTAGCCATGGAACGTTAAATCTCTGTTCCTGTTCGCCTCGTTATATTCCTCAGCATGGAGAGGCAGGGCGTTTATTTTCTGCTAACTCGTTTTGGTCTTTTAGCCAGTAACTGTCCAGTGCAGCCTGTCCTGTTCGTTCCTTTTGGTACCTGTCTCCGTACATGGAGTTTGACGATTTCGTTCGGAACTATGGTTCTGTTTCGTCTTTCGGTGCATGTCTTCCTTTGGGGAAGATTGGGCGATGTTGTGGATGTGTTTGACTGCGAATCTGAGAATAGCCTTGGAACGTTATATCTCCGTTCCTTTTCGCCTCCTCGTTTACTAATTTGCATTAGTTTTCAGGGTTTGTTTGTTGTGTGTTTTATGTGTACCTATTGTTGTGTTTTGTTTGTGCCATTGTGCTACTCGCCTGTTCTTATGCGTCTCGTTGCCGAGACAGGGCGTTTTTTATTTCCGGCTTGCTTCTTAGTTACTTAGCTCGTAGAAGTATAGGGTAGCAGTTATTTGTTCCCTTTCGCCTTGTTTGGGTTTCTTGTTGTGAAACCAGGCGTTTGTGCTTCTACTCATTGGCGTGTAACAGTGAGCCGGTCTGTAGCTGTGGTGTGTGTGTGTTCCTTGTCTTGTCTCCTCCCTTAACTGCGGGGTTTCCCGCCTTAGTGGCCCTAGGGCTTAAAGAATCCCCCTGCTGCGTTTGGCTACTCCTACCTCACACGTCACGTCCCATTACAATAGGCCCATTCTCCAGTTTTCACAGTCCATTTATGAAAAGGTCATATAAATTCATTAACCCATCAGTTTTGTACATTTCCATATAGGTCATGAGCCTGATGGTGTCATGATAAGCCATTACCATAGCAACCCATTTACAATGGAGACTAGAACTTGTATTTAAACAGTAAGAAAATGCAGTAGTTTGATGATGACCTACTGTTCTGGTCATGTTTCAACATTTTCCCATACAGGGAAGCACTGGTGAAATTTGAGTCTGCTTCTCCTGTTGGATGGGCTGGCAAGGACGATTAGGCCCAGGCTTCAGACAATTTCTGTCAAAAAATTATGTCTATGTAGCTTTTTTACCTCAGGTGTGGTAAGAACTAAGCATAGTATGCCTTTGAAAAAAAATATTACATGGTGGTATAATTTACAGCAGTTAAGCTTTAATAATGCCAATTTACTTTGAAATTAATTTGCTGCTTTATAAGATTTAGCCTTATATCTTAATATTCATACTCTATGTCCAACAATGAGTACAACCATTAGCAAAGGAAGAAGACTCCAGGAAGTGTGATGTTGTTCACCAGTGGACTTCTTACTAGAAATAGAATGCAACACGCACCCACAATTACTCATGCACATCTCCCAACCTCCCACCATGCATCATTGAAGATACACACACAGACACACACACACACACACACACACACACACACACACACACACACACACACACACACACACACACACACACACACACACACAAAGAAGCACACGCACGCATTCACGTGTGCCAATAGATGCAAATTGAAAGGAATAAACAGCCTGGTATTGCAGTGTCTGGGTGGCTTGTGAGAAGTGAGAGTAAATAAAAGAGCGGAGTTTAGAGGAAGCTCCAGTGTGCTGAAGCAACATATTAGATCCACGCTGCCAGCCAGCATCAGCCCAGCGAAGCGTGGGTTTGAATCTACTACCACTGCTGATGCAGGTGGTTATTTCTGGCTTTAGACTCATCTGTGTCTCCAGAGCAAAATGAGGGCATAGCCCCCACATCAATCACACAAATCAAGAAGCAAATAAAGTAGTCTGACACATTTTCAGATAGAAATACATGGTTCATTCTGCTTCCAGACATCTCAAACACTTCCATGATGCCTCCTCAACCCCCTCCCCTAGAGAATGAAACGCACATACTCTTCAGAGTCCCCTATAAGACATGCAGCATGTCTCCCTGCCCAGTACAGCGTAGCGCTGAACACACCCCATAATGCCTCTTCTAATTGCCAGGATGTTACATATCTCCATTTTGCTTCGATAATTTTAGACAGTGCACAAGCAATGGGATTAGAGTAGGTTGCGTAAGCCCCTAATTAAAATCACAGCTTTAGCTCAGAAAAAAAGAAGAAGAAGAAAAGGTCTTGTGCATTTAAATTATTTATGAATTCCCTCTTCTATACAACACAAAC
Source organism: Synaphobranchus kaupii (assembly GCA_029718625.1). NCBI lineage: Eukaryota > Metazoa > Chordata > Actinopteri > Anguilliformes > Synaphobranchidae > Synaphobranchus > Synaphobranchus kaupii. Next base: position 70,685,361 of record CM056380.1, on the reverse strand, counting down.
ACAGGTAACATGCACAACAACTGCTAGGATTCTCCAATTCTATCCTAAGAGAGCCATTTACACAATGACTGACATGACTAGCTTAGCCTCTGATCATGGCAAATATATTGAATGCTATGATTTTGTTTAGACCCACTACTTATATTCCATGGAACCATTAGCATGAAATGTACCCAGCTGGATTGGCATAGTTCCTCTGGCAATATTCTGGAGGAACACAATGAAGCTTGCCAGCAAAGCAGGGCAATTGGACTCAAACCGACCCTGCACTTCAGCCGTGTTTGCAGGATTCCTCCATAGTATTCGACCAGCTTTTTAAAAGCCCAACAGAAATGCCTTCCGGAAAAATACATGAAGTATGAGGTACTTACGTAATTTTCAGCAAGATCCGGGTGCAAATAGTCAATTCCTGTCATTGAAAAAAGCAATATATCAGCAATCTTTCTTACTTACAGGGCCATGGAATACAGTACGTTGCAGTCATTAGTTATGAGCAAGGTCCTTAATATATCATTCCCACCATGACTTCCTGATGATTTGTATAATAGGGTTACTTTGTTTTCAGTAAATACTGAAGTGAAAAAGAAAACGCACACCTCGTTTTGGTGAGGTGTAGACCAAAGGACATGCAAGTTAAACTAAAGAAAGGTCGCACACTCTCACAAGCTGCCAAAACATGATAAAACTGCATTGGTGTAAATAGTGTGTGTGACATTTCCTTCTTCGTCAGTAAATACTAAACATAGATTTTGAATATTAAAACTAGATTTATCCTTGGAAATTTGTTTGTCTGATCATACACCAAATAAAGATCCTTTTAAATCAAATTAAATTTTAATCAGACCCACAAAGGCAGACATAAATGTCTGTACAAACTATAAAAAGGTACATGTTATTTTAAAAGAACAGTTATTGACTTTGTGCCTCTTTAGAGCAAAAACATAAACCTGTAATAACTGCATGTGTCTCTGGTAATTAAACCAATGGGGGTTCACACACCATCATCCATTATTGCTATGGTTACTCCTTTCCCAGTGAATCCCAGCTCCCATGCCTCTGCCACATTGAGGTCCAGCCCAGGGGTACCGTCTGCTTGGCCTGTGTTTATCTAATCAGTCAGACAATGGGGGCATTGCATGTGATGAGGAACCCCAGAACGCATCACAAATGAGTCCACACAGAGCAGAGGTTAACAATGTTAAAACTGTTATTTTGTATAGTCAGATCAAAGGCCATACTTAATTCACTGACATAAGGAAATGACTTTCAGGGAAATGACAGCTCATAGTAAATATAGATACTCACAAGATACCACTGCTTGGTAAATAAGGGGTCATTCATATTGACATTGATGTCATTGATATTTCGGTAGCCTCTCTTCTTCCTGCCAAATCCCTCTTGTTGGGACACCTTTTTCACCTGGTGGAGAAAATGAACATGATAGAAGTAAAAAAAACCGTACAGATATAGACTGTACAAAAAAGGCCTGTATATATAGGTATAGACCTGCACAAAATCTTTCTAAATGAAGAAAAACATTTTCCCTGCATTTATGCAACAGATGCTTCTGGGTATTACATTGTCTAGTTTCTCTGTTATGAAAACTTAATGAAAATGCAAATTTGGGGTTCTACAGAGAAATAACTTCACGATGAAAAATAAGGTTTTTAATTGTACTGAAAAATAAGCAAAACACTTAAATTCACACTGGTTCATTTGAATAAAAACGGATTATTCATATGGAAATGCATGCCGATAGTGAGGTATACAGTATAATTTAATATAGATCCGCAGCTGTGTTTCCGCTACCGGCAGCACTTTGCATAAATAATGTTCTCTATTCATTTTTCATACTGAATCAGGCTACGGAATGAAGGCTATCCAGGTGCTGTGTTTTCCAGGACTAGATAGGTTTGTTATGTGATGTGGACAGGGCCATGAAAGAGACCAAGAATGATCCATATTCACTCTGGAATATCCTTCTTCCTTTCTTCCTGTGACAAAGAATGTGTGGAGATCGAAGACAGAAGAAAAACCCATGTGGTGTAAAGCGCACCCTGTCATATTGACAAGCCCTGGCCAGATGCATGATGTTCTGTGTGCTTCTATTCTCACTGTTAGCTAATATTTCTGAGGAAGTCATTTAAAAGCTGTGTGGTATTATTAATGTGATTCTAGCAAAGAGCAAGCCTCTGTCTTTCTACAACAGAAATAAGTCTAAATAAATTGCCTTTAATAATCTCATCTAATATTTAGCTCTGTTTGCACCATATCCAAGAGTACTGGTAAACAGCAAAAACAGACATCCAAAGATAATTAGTTCAGCATTATTAGGTGTGGTTGTGAAACCACCCCTTTTTGTTATTCACCATACTTATTATTCCGTCACTTTTTGAGAACCTATCTCCTCCTACACCATTCACACCATCGACACCATTCATACCTCATATTATACCTTTATACACCCTCCAGGTTGCTATTACTTTTTACCTTTATACCATATACACTTTTCAGATAATTGACCTTTTATCGCCAAAAAAATGAATGGGAGTCAATGGGCACATTTTGAAAACCGATGCAATAGAATGTGGATGCTGCAACATATTACACTGCTTATGACATCACAATGCCTTCCTCTACAACCTGTTATGACCTAACAATATCCCAGATAATTTGACATTACCTTTTTGTGCTTTCATCACAATTCATTACTTCTTTGTATCACTTCCAGGTTCTTTAGACTACTTACCACAAAATACATTACCACGTCATACCATTTCCACCTTTTATTTACCACCTCACACTGTACCATATGATATTACCATTTTTCTATACCATTTCCAGCAATTGGTACCACTGCGAAGCGACCACACCTACAATTTCTTTAGGACTTGTTAATCTAGTTATAATTATAATTCATAATTCATAGCTTTCATTATGCATGTTATGGCTAATCCCCTGTATTGAACCATAATTAACTTTCAAACCACAAGGGTGGTACACCTGAGAGAAAAATGGGGGAACTATGCATAAAAAGGGCTGTATTTCCTACACGGTTCACTTGATGTGGATACCCCTCAAATTAAAGCCTTTTAACTTTGTATTCATTCTTTAATTTCAAATCCAAAATAACAAAAAATGTGTCACTGTCCAAATACTTATGGACTGTATATGTTGTAATGAACATAATGTGGAAAAATAATTGCATCTCATGTTTACAACTCTAAGATAAGCAGTGAAGGTAGTATTACGTAACGGCAGTGTACAGGACTGGACCCAAATGCAAGACTCTGAGACAGAAGTCGATGCAAACACTCCACTAAAGAGAATATTTATTGGAGGCACGGCAAGCAAATGCAGGCAAAGGGCGAATAAAGGGAGGAAGGCTGGATACAGGGTTGGGCAAAGTAAAGCGGGGCAGGTGACAGGTCAGGGCTGGCTGGGTCAGGCAGGAGGCAGGCTGGACGGGCTGGACAAAGGAACAGAACAAAACAGGTTACGAGACCAACAGGAATAATAATAAGGCCGGGAGTGATCTCAAACGGGGCAGAGAAAACGAACTGGCAAAAAGGGACGTGAGCGGAAAAAGTAAATAGTGAAAGAAGCAGGTGAAGGAGCTGAGTGATTAACTAAAAGGAGTGCGGAATGTGAGTGAACAAGGGAAACGATCAAAAGGGAGAAAATCAAAGGGAGAAACCAGGAACAGACGGGGAGCCACGCCCAGCCTGCAAACGAAGACACAAAACACGACACGAACAGGGTGAACCGAAAAACATGACACGAAAGACAAGGAATGGGAATACAGATGAAACAAAAGGGAAGTGAACTGGAGGGAAACGGCGGATGTTACAGGTAGTTTATTAAATCAGATCAACAGTCCAGGGCCCCATTTCCCTAAAGCATCTTCAAGTTAAGATCATCTTAGAGTGTTTTGTGTTTGAGCTTTATTCATTTTATGAGTAACATTATACAAATGTACTGATATTACATAAAAAAAGAGAGAGAAAGACAAAAAACAATGAAAGTAATATAAAAACAAAATAGCCTAAGATGATCTTTATCTAAGATCCTTATCTGAAACGGGGTCCAGATAATCATCAATTAAAACTAAGTCTGTACAATCAGTATCAGCTTCATGTGTATAATGGGCAGTCATGCAGATTACCTCATATCCCATGGTTTATAATGAGGGCATTACACCTGGATTCCCATTTTTATTAAATCATCGGGCCCTCACTTATTTGGGCTAAAAAAATAATGAAACATTGTGGTAATTTTTGGGGCAAGTGAAGTCAGAAGACCAACTCTGTGCCCTCTACTAGTCAGAGCATAATGACCGTAACACTTTTAGAGCTGTCAAAGCTTAACATTTGCATAAAAGTGAAACTGTTATACTGCTATAAATACAAGTTGTACTGTTTGTCAGAAAGCAATTGTGTTGCATTAGACATGCAGAAGAAAGTAAATAGTAAATTGATTGATCTTATTTAATTGTTTCTTTCTCTCTTGTTTGCCGTTGGAGCTCAGGTGTGGAGGGAATGAGTACATACAGTACCGTCAATTTTAATACTACCACCAAAATGTAGCACCTAAAGCCACAGAATAAGAATATTCTCTCCAAAATTAACCTTCCTAATGTGTTAGAAAGTTGTCCACACCTTTTGTGTTAGCGGATCAAATTTGACCCATGATGTAACTCAGCCCAAAACACTCAAAAAACAATGATCATCCAATATTGTTTTTTACCTCATAACTAACTTATTATGAATTCATAACCATACAATTACTGCTTTAAAATTTTTTTTATGGTCTTAATGTAATGTTCCGCTCCCTTCCTGTTCGTTTTCTGTATATTCCTGTTTTCCCTCCGTGTCATGTTGGATCCTTTTGTCCGTGTTTTCCCCGCTGCTGTGGTCTGGGCGTTTCCTTCTCTGTCTTGTTCGTCTGGTTGTCTTACTTCCGCCTTTTCACTCCGTCCCCCCTCGTTGCATGCATTTCCTCACCTGGTGTTTCTTAATCACTCCCGTTTATTTTCCACACCTGTTCCTTGTTTAGTTCTGTCATTAACCTCACTATTTATTCCTTCGGCTGGCTGCCAGTCGGCGCCAGTTCGTTAACTATCGTCACGCGGTGTTAATGCTCGTTGTTTGCCTGGTCGCGTTCTAAGAACTACTCGCTTGGTTGTGGGATATTATCCCCTTGCAGCTAGAGTTCCGCTCCTAACTACAGTCTGGTAGTTATCCTCCAAGTCATTTCTTGTTGTACATGCAGCTAACCTGTTTCCCCTCTCCTCCATCTAACCCAGCTCCCATTCTCCCGTGGCAGTGTTCGTTTCCCCCCGTTTTTGTTGTGTGTGTTGCGGTACCTCCACCTCCAGCTCGTGTAGGCTCCGGGTTGGCGTGTTACCTGGCTACCCTCCAGTTGTTCCTGTCCGGCCGAAGAAGCCAACTAGTTCTTCGGTTCCGGTTCCGGGAGCTCTGGAGACCAGTCAGCTCCTTCCGGACCTACCGCAGCTACGCCACACTACCCAGCCCTGCCGTGCTTTACCAACCACCTACCTCTCAAGCCCTGCACCTCCGTGAGAACCTCCCGGTCATTTCCGTGCCTTCCCTTGCACTAACCCCACCTGCTTTGTTTTGTTCTGTACCGGTGCAGTCATTCCGGTCCAGTTCCTGTCCTGCCGTAGTGAGCCGCTCCCCAGCTAGTCCAGTCCAGTCCAGGTGTGAGCCGTGCACCTACCTGTCCAGTCCAGTTCCGGTTTGGAACAATCCGTTCCAGACCCTGCTTCCCGTGTGGACCTCCCGGTCCAGTTCCAGTCCAGTCCAGTTCCGGTTTGGAACAAATCCGTTCCAGACCCTGATTCCAGTGTGACCTCCCGGTCCAGTTCCAGTCCTGTCCAGTTCCGGTTTGGAACAAACCCGTTCCAGATCCTGATTCCAGTGTGGACCTCCCGGTCCAGTTCCAGTCCAGTCCAGTTCCGGTTTGGAACATTCCGTTCCAGATCCTGATTCCCAAAGTGGACCTCCCGGTCCAGTTCCAGTCCAGTCCAGTTCCGGCTTGGAACGAACGTTCCAGACCTGCCAGCCCAGCTCCGGCTTGGAGCAGCCCGTCCCGGGCTTCCTTGCTGTTCCAGCGTAATATTGTGTATTGCCTTTTCTGTACAGTGTTGGGACTACCCCAACACTTAATTTAATAAACCCCCCTTTTTGTGAATCTGTCTCCTGGTCGTTGCACTTGGGTTCGTCTCGTTCCGGGTTCGTAACAGAACGAACTGGCCAAAAATCATGGACCCAGCCGACCTGGAGCAAATTCGTCACGCCTTCTCCTGCCAAACTGCGGTCAGCGACCAACAGGGCCGACGTTTGGATGACGTGTTGGAGGTGCTGAGGGGCATCACGGAGCAAGTGGCGCAGCTAGCTCTTCACCAGCCGCTTCCGCGTATTCCTATGGGCCCTACACCGCCCGCGCCGGATCCGCCGGTGGATCCTTCTGTTTCCACTTCTCTCCGAGAGCCCCGCGTTCAACATCCAGAGTTATACCGCGGGGGATTGGGAAAGTGTCGCAAATTCCTGATGAAATGCGACATAGTATTCCGGATGCAGCCCTCCTCCTTCGCCTCCGACCCATGTAAGATCGCCTTCATAATGAGCAGTTTGGGAGGAGGTGCCCTGGAGTGGGCTACATCCATTTGGGACAGCCAAGTCGCGCTCTGCAACAACTTCGCCGCCTTCACCGCTGAGATGCGGCGTGTGTTCGATCACCCTACCTGTGGGCGAGACGCAACTCAACGCCTACTTCAGGTCCGTCAAGGAAGCCGTAGCGTTGCTGAAATGGCAATCCAATTCCGTACCCTCGCAGCGGAGTCCGGATGGAATGACACCGCCCTTCAGGGGGCTTTCCGCCAGGCGCTGAGCGAAGAGTTAAAGGACCAACTTGCCACCCGCGAAGAATCCACGTCACTCAATTGCCTTATTAGCCTGGCCATCGCTATTGACAACCGTCTCCGTATCCGGGCCCGTGAGCGAGGGGGGAACTCCGGTCATCAGCATCAGCAACACATACGCTCACACCCTTCTGCCTCTGGATCCAGAGCGGCGTCTGGGGTCTCTGAGGAAGAGCCCATGCAACTGGGCAGAGTTGCGGTCAACGCCGAGGAGCGCCAACGTCGCCTGCGATCTAGATCCTGTTTTTACTGTGGCAAACCAGGCCACCAGATCGCCTCATGCCCCATTCGCCCAAAAGAGTAGGCTCGCCAGTTAAACTGGGCGTACTGACGAGCCCAATCATACCTTGCCATGCAGCTCAGAATCGCCTTGTCTTCAAGGCCACTCTCCTTTGGAGGGACAAGTCCGAAGTCTCGTCGGCCCTTATCGACTCTGGTGCCGACGCTAACTTCATGGACATCACCTTCGCCAGGAGGGCCGGCATCCCCACGGAACTGCTACCCTCTCCCATTACTGCTTTTGCCTTAGACGGTAGGAGTCTGGGGTTAGTCACCCACTCCACCGTTCCAGTACAGCTCGTTTTATCCGGCAATCATCGGGAGAGTATTCAACTTCTGCTCATCAACTCTAAACAATCCTCCATAGTTTTGGGTCAGACCTGGCTCCGCCTTCACAACCCTCACATCGACTGGCAAGCCGGTCGTATCCTGGCGTGGAGTGGTCACTGTCTGGCTAGCTGTCTTCGTTCCGCTCTCCCCCCCTCCGGGATCCAAGAATTCCAGCACCAACCTACCCGAACCCGATCTGTCCAACGTTCCCAAGCAATATCACGACCTCTGCCTTACCTTTTCAAAATCACGCGCTCTGTCCCTACCTCCTCACCGACCCTACGATTGTTGCATTGACCTGCTGGCGGGAGCCAAGCTTCCGTCTGGTCGTCTCTACAGTCTGTCGGGTCCGGAGAAACACTCCATGGAGGAGTATATTCATGAGTCCCTCGCCTCGGGCATCATCCGCCCTTCCTCCTCTCCTGTTGGTGCTGGGTTCTTTTTTGTGGGGAAAAAGGACGGCTCACTACGGCCCTGCATCGACTACCGGGGGCTCAATCAAATTACCATCCGCAACAAATATCCTCTTCCCCTTATTAACACTGCCTTTGAACCCCTCTCGCAGGCCGTCATTTTCACCAAGCTCGACCTCCGTAATGCGTACCACTTGGTGCGTATACGGGAGGGGGATGAATGGAAGACTGCCTTCAATACCCCGTTGGGCCACTACGAGTACCTGGTGGTCCCCTTCGGCCTTACTAACGCCCCGGCAGTCTTCCAGGGCATGGTGAATGACGTCCTGCGAGACCTGTTGGGGAAGACTGTTTTCGTGTATATCGATGATATTTTGATTTTTTCTAAGTCCCCCCAGGAGCACATTCTCCATGTCCGGGAGGTTCTCCAGCGCCTGCTTGAAAACCAGCTCTTCGTTAAGGCAGAGAAGTGCTCCTTCCACGTCTCCTCAGTCCCGTTCCTCGGCTTCATCATCGAGGAGGGCAGCATCCGGGCGGATCCCGCCAAGATCAAGGCGGTGACAGAATGGCCTCAACCCACCTCTCGTAAGCACCTGCAACAGTTTCTTGGTTTTGCCAATTTTTATCGTAGGTTCATCCGTAATTACAGTGTCATTGCTGCTCCCCTAACCAAACTCACCTCCACTGCTTTTTCTTTTTGTTGGAACTCCGAGGCCCAGCTCGCGTTTGAACGCCTTAAGGCTCGGTTTTCCTCGGCCCCTATTCTTTGTCACCCTGACCCCACTCGCCAATTTACGATTGAGGTGGATGCCTCCGACACCGGCGTGGGGGCCATTCTGTCCCAACGAGCCGCCTTGGACAACAAGCTCCATCCCTGTGCTTTCTTCTCCCGGAGGCTGTCCTCCGCCGAGCGGAACTATGATGTCGGGGATCGGGAGCTTCTGGCCATCAAGCTGGCTCTTGAGGAGTGGCGCCACTGGCTGGAGGGGGCAGGTAGCCCCTTTATTGTTTTAACTGACCACCAAAACCTTATTTATCTAAAGTCTGCTAAGAGGCTTAATGCCAGACAGGCTAGGTGGTCATTATTCTTTGCCCGATTTAATTTTTCTGTGTCCTTCCGCCCCGGTTCCCGCAATATCAAAGCGGATGCATTATCCCGTGTTTTTTCCCTTCCCTCCAGTCCTGCTGACCCCGAGCCTATTCTACCGGCTTCCTGTATGGTGGCTGCGGTCTCCTGGACGATTGAGGAGGTTGTGAGGTCCGCCCAGACTTCCCACCCTGACCCCCGTAGTAACCCTAACTCCTCCCTGTTTGTTCCCAACTCCGTCCGCTCCCAGGTCCTTGAGTGGGTTCACGCCTCCTGTCTGGCGTGTCACCCAGGTGTTGCCAGAACGACCACCCTCGTCAGGAGGAGTTTTTGGTGGCCCACGCTCAAGGAGGATACCCGTGCTTTTGTCCTGGCCTGCGCGGTGTGCGCCAGGAGCAAGGCTTCCCACCAGCCTCCCTCTGGTCTTCTCCTTCCCCTCCCTGTCCCGGGCCGTCCTTGGAGCCACATTGGCGTTGACTTCGTCACCGGTCTGCCATTGTCAGAGGGCAACTCCGTCATTCTGACAATTGTGGATCGGTTCTCCAAGGCGGTTCACTTTGTTCCCCTCCCTAAGCTCCCGTCCGCCCTCGAAACTGCGGAGCTCCTGGTGTCACAGGTGGTCAGGCTGCACGGGATCCCATCCGACATTGTGTCGGACCGTGGGCCCCAATTCTCCTCCCAGGTGTTGAGGGCGTTCTGTGTAGCCCTGGGGGCCTCGGCCAGTCTGTCGTCTGGTTTTCATCCCCAGTCTAACGGCCAGGCAGAGAGGGCGAACCAGGACCTGGGGGCCGCCCTGCGGTGCGTCACTGCACGCAATCCCGCCTCCTGGAGCCGTTTTCTTCCCTGGGTAGAGTACGCCCATAACTCCCTTAAGAGTGCGTCTACAGGGTTGTCCCCGTTCGAGTGCTCATTAGGTTACCAACCCCCTCTCCTGTCGGCCCAGGAGGCCGAGGTAGCAGTCCCCTCCGTTAAGTCCCACATCCTCAAGTGCAAACGCATGTGGAGACTTGCACGCACCGCACTCCTGCGTTCTAATTCCCGTTCTCAACGTCTGGCGGACCTGCACAGGACCGCAGCCCCTAAATACAGAGCCGGGCAGCAGGTCTGGCTTTCCACATCCAACATTTCCCTTCCCTCCTCCTCTAAGAAACTTCGGCCCCGGTTTATTGGTCCCTTCCCTGTTGTTTGTCTCATTAACCCGGTTTCCGTTAAACTCTCCCTCCCTTCCTCCCTCAAGGTCTACCCCGTTTTTCATGTGTCACAGATCAAGCCTGTCGCCTCCAGCCCCCTCAGTGCCCCTACCCTCCCTCCTCCACCCGTCCGGGTCATCGACAACGCCCCGGCCTACACGGTGGACCGCATTATCGACATCCGCCGTAAGGGTCGGGGTTTTCAATACCTCGTGGACTGGGAGGGGTATGGTCCTGAGGAGCGGTCGTGGCTCCACAGGAGCCTCATCCTGGATCAATCATTGATCCAGGATTTCCACAGTCGCTTCCCTCTCAAGACCAGGCCGCCAGGTACGCCAGGAGGCGTACGTTGAGGGGGGGGTACTGTAATGTTCCGCTCCCTTCCTGTTCGTTTTCTGTATATTCCTGTTTTCCCTCCGTGTCATGTTGGATCCTTTTGTCCGTGTTTTCCCCGCTGCTGTGGTCTGGGCGTTTCCTTCTCTGTCTTGTTCGTCTGGTTGTCTTACTTCCGCCTTTTCACTCCGTCCCCCCTCGTTGCATGCATTTCCTCACCTGGTGTTTCTTAATCACTCCCGTTTATTTTCCACACCTGTTCCTTGTTTAGTTCTGTCATTAACCTCACTATTTATTCCTTCGGCTGGCTGCCAGTCGGCGCCAGTTCGTTAACTATCGTCACGCGGTGTTAATGCTCGTTGTTTGCCTGGTCGCGTTCTAAGAACTACTCGCTTGGTTGTGGGATATTATCCCCTTGCAGCTAGAGTTCCGCTCCTAACTACAGTCTGGTAGTTATCCTCCAAGTCATTTCTTGTTGTACATGCAGCTAACCTGTTTCCCCTCTCCTCCATCTAACCCAGCTCCCATTCTCCCGTGGCAGTGTTCGTTTCCCCCCGTTTTCGTTGTGTGTGTTGCGGTACCTCCACCTCCAGCTCGTGTAGGCTCCGGGTTGGCGTGTTACCTGGCTACCCTCCAGTTGTTCCTGTCCGGCCGAAGAAGCCAACTAGTTCTTCGGTTCCGGTTCCGGGAGCTCTGGAGACCAGTCAGCTCCTTCCGGACCTACCGCAGCTACGCCACACTACCCAGCCCTGCCGTGCTTTACCAACCACCTACCTCTCAAGCCCTGCACCTCCGTGAGAACCTCCCGGTCATTTCCGTGCCTTCCCTTGCACTAACCCCACCTGCTTTGTTTTGTTCTGTACCGGTGCAGTCATTCCGGTCCAGTTCCTGTCCTGCCGTAGTGAGCCGCTCCCCAGCTAGTCCAGTCCAGTCCAGGTGTGAGCCGTGCACCTACCTGTCCAGTCCAGTTCCGGTTTGGAACAATCCGTTCCAGACCCTGCTTCCCGTGTGGACCTCCCGGTCCAGTTCCAGTCCAGTCCAGTTCCGGTTTGGAACAAATCCGTTCCAGACCCTGATTCCAGTGTGACCTCCCGGTCCAGTTCCAGTCCTGTCCAGTTCCGGCTTGGAACGAACGTTCCAGACCTGCCAGCCCAGCTCCGGCTTGGAGCAGCCCGTCCCGGGCTTCCTTGCTGTTCCAGCGTAATATTGTGTATTGCCTTTTCTGTACAGTGTTGGGACTACCCCAACACTTAATTTAATAAACCCCCCTTTTTGTGAATCTGTCTCCTGGTCGTTGCACTTGGGTTCGTCTCGTTCCGGGTTCGTAACACTTAAGACCATTTATCTTACTATATACCACTTGTTTTCAGTTAAAAAAAAGTTTAAATTCACTCATTATATTTCCTATAGTGAAGACAACGGTTAATTATGTTATCTGACTATAATAGACTAATTAGAACACACTTTCTAGAATAAATTGCTTGTGGGTTTTTTAGAACTTTATATTATTAACCATAGTGACATCTGTGGTGTTACGGGTCAAAATTGACCCGTATACAGATCCTTTCCAAAAAATTTGAATATCATGGAAAAGTTTTTTTTTTTCCATAATTCCATTCAAAAAGTGAAAATTTCATAGATTATAGATTCATTACACACAAAGTGAAATATTTCTAGCCTTTATTTGTTTAATTATTCATAATTCAGCATTTACTTCAGTTATTTCAGAGAATGAATGTTTTAGACTGAGTGTCACACTATCATCTAATTTACTCAAAACACCTGCAAAGTTTATCTCAGTTTGGTTCAGTATGGGGAAGACTGCAGACTTGACAATTGGCCAGAAGACCATCATTGACACCCTCCAGAAGATGGGTAAGCCACAAAAGGTCATCGCTAAGGAGGCTGGCTGTTCACAGAGTGCAGTGTCCAAGCATATCAATGGAAAGTTTAGTGGAAGGGAAAAATGTGGCAGGAGAAGGTGCACAAGCAAAAGAGATGACCGTAGGCTTCAGCGGATTGTCAAGCAAAGACGATTCCAAAATTTGGCGGAGATGCAGAGGGAGTGGACTGAGGCTGGAGTCAGTGCTTCAAAAACCACCACGTACAGACGTATCCGGGACATGGGCTACAACTGTCGGATTCCTCGAGTCAAGCCACTCCACTCATTCTCTGAAATAACTGAAGTAAATTTTCGACACACTATTCTAATTTCTTGAAATACTGTTTTGGGGGTTTTCTGGAGCTGTAAGCCAAAATTATGAAAAATGAAACAAAGGCTAGAAATATTTCACTTTGTGTGTAATTAATCCATAATCTATGAAAGTTGCACTTTTTGAATGGAATTATGGAAAAAAAACAACTTTTCCATGATATTCAAATTTTTTGGAAAGGATCTGTATATCTATGTTAGAAAAAAGGTAAAAAAGTCCTTTATTTTTTATAAACCAAACTTTATTTTGTTAAAAATAGCAGATGCAAATTGAACATGAACATGAACAAGAGTGTTTCTGTGTGTGTGTGTGTGTGTGTGTGTGTGTGTGTGCGCGCGTGTGTGTGTGTGTGTGTGTGTGTGTGTGTGTGTGTGCGCGTGTGTGTGTGTGTATGTGTGTGTGTGTGTGTGTTCAAAATAACACATTCAAATTGAACATTGAACATGAACAAGATGGTGTGTGTGTGTGTGTGTGTGTGTGTGTGTGTGTGTGTGTGTGTGTGTGTGTGTGTGTTTGTGTGTGTGTGTGTGTGTGTGTGTGTGTGTGTGTGTTCGTTCATGTTCAAGTTCAATTTTAGTGTCAGTGTCCATATTCTGTGAGAAAGGTTGAGTTCCCGTGGGGGGAGGGGTGCCAGAGGGATTGGGAGTACAAGTCCATACTGCGAGAAAATAATTGTTCCCAGGGAGGAAGGGGAGGGGTGGGGTGTCTAGAGTCAAAGATGAATCTTGTTTGAGCCTAATTTGATCCACAGAGCTACCCACAACTTTTCAATGATGCATGCCATACTATCAATAGCCAATATTCTCAGCCGGGTCATATTTGACCCATAACACCACAGATGTAACTTTTTTTTTAGAGACCTTCAGAATTGACTAAAGTGGTGACAATTGGTTTTGTTGTGTTTATATAGCTGTTTTTGAGGATATCATGAAGCCTTGTTCCAATAAAAAAAACTAGATGGTATTTATTACATATCTTAACTCTATTTACTTTGGCCCTTTTGAGGCAATTTCCTCCTGGTTTCTACTAGTTTTATTTAAATGTCAATATCTAAAAAAATATTCCCTGCACATCCATGGTTTTAAGTTCGAACTGAAGAAGAAGCTGTATCATTCAGAAATTTGCTACAGAATACATTTATTTCAGAATAGTCACATACAGTATATATATAATAACCATAACATACGTTGCCTAATGTATTTAAATACGTTTAAAAAAGAACGTACGAAAGCGCGTGTGTATTCACACAAGTACAGCAACGTATTTCAGCCCTCAGTGCGAGGGGTGGTCACTGCGGAAATGTCGACTGTACGGGACTTTGGCGAAATATAACAAGATAAACTCTTCAGGGTTCATGAGAAAACAGCTGTAGCTGAATATACTGGTAAGTACTTGGTTTCTTAAACATATTTATACGAGAGATTTTGGAGCAAAAAATGAGGTGTCTTCTAAACCGAAAGTGCATCAGGTACTGTATATAGTACAGTAAGCAAGGGAAAACGGCGAATACTCATTTGTACAACGTTTTAAAAAAATATTATTGTTTCTATATGTGAACATGATTTTCTTAGCGTGTATAAACGGTGCATTTGATGCATTTTACAGTCTGTGGCTGTAGCCAGAGGAGGGTCGTAAGTGCTGTGGGCTACTAATACCACCCTCCTAATTTATTGCACGGCAGTGTAACTGGAGAAGCTGAGGTTTTCGCAAGAGGCTACCCTTTAAAAAAATACTGCGTCAAAATTTTCGGGGTTTTCTTAAAGCTGTAGTTTATAATTTCAGATGAACATGAATACTGTAATTGAGACGGATACGTCTCAAACCACTAGGGGTGAAGTTGAAAACGGGTCAAATTTGACCCTAACACAATAGAAGGGTTAATTGCAATTATGCCTGAAGGCATTGAAAAATATACCCAACCAGTACTGTCTGGTTGTGGTGTTGTTTTCATATCAATCCATGCTTTAAAATGTGTTATGCATCGATAAAGTAACTTCAAATGAATAAAGTACATAGAATTTGAAGTGAATGGGCTTTACCATCCAAAATACAGGTATGGTCCTTTAAGAATCACAGCTTTGTAAACCTTTTGAACCTGTTAACTGTTTAAAACAAAACTCTGGTCGAGTTGCCCCTTCTGGCAAGACATAACCCCATAATAAGAACCATTATTCACACTTGGAATAATTTGAATACATTTTTGATAGCCACCACCCATTACTCATAGTGTCTACTTTTGTTGGCAATCCTGATATTCCTGCTGATAAGCTGGATCATTTTACAGACCGGAAAGAAGCAGGCAAAGAAAGACGATATGAATTATTTGAAAACAGAGTGTTTAAATCTTTTGACAAGCTCAGAGAACAGTATGACCTTCCCAGATTTAAAAGACTACACAGATAAGACACTATGTAGTTTGTGCAGAACTCTCAAATATATTTTGGTGAAATTCTTTGTGTTCTAGAGATCCAAAAAAATTTATGAATGTCTAGATGGACTGGAATTGCATCAGAAGAGAGTATTCACAATGCAATTTTAGGCCAAGCTTCTCAACAGCTTCCATTTTCAAATTATGCTTGTCTTGAAGAATATACCTTAACCTTACTAAGGTTAAAGGTGTTTTAGTAGTGAGGCCTAAATACTCGTGGAAGGAGGTTCATCACCCATGCACTTGACCATTATTGGCTTTCTGGCAAGCATTTACAAGGGATGCATGATTTCTTGATGTTCATGTAAGGAGTGTGGAATTTCTCAACGTAAGCAAAAAAGTAGATTACCATTAACCTGTGTATTCAAAGCCACTGATAGCTTGTCACAAATTGTGGCCCAGAATGTTTGTAATTGCGCACATTCCCATAGATACTGTATTTGGTTACCTACAGATATCTTACATTTTGGGAAGTTTGGATACATCCTGATTGCATTTACTGTATACATAAGGGGATATGTACGAATAATGAAGTATTTTAAACTGCATGTCCTTGTATCTATTGCATGTAGGTATTATGAAAGGTAGCATGAAAACTTTCTCCCAGGTTTCTTCTTCTATCACACAGTTTAGGTTGGTCCTCCAGGTGGATTTTAAAGATGACAGTATGTCACCTCTCTGCTCATATAGCCTGGCATAAAACTGACATAAATCAAATCAAATCAAGTCAAAATGTGTGTGTGTCTGTGTGCTTGTTTGCGTGTGTGTGAGAGGGAGACACCTCCCATCAACTGTAACTTTTAGCATCAGCATTCACTGTTAATTAAAATATTGCATGAATCAGAACTAGATTTAAATAAAAAGGTGACTTCATTTGAAAAGACATACAAAATTAGAATGCAACCACAATATTCAGACGTGGTGAGGATTGGTACAATTATCAAACAATTAAAGGAACAATTTTTACAAATACTTTTCACCAGGATGTTCATACATTCAATAGAGCATTCATTGCTCTATACGTCCCTCCCCTCCGTCTCTATCAGTCACATCACACTCTGGTTCTTCCCTCAACAGCACTGAGTACAGCTGGAGAGGCCAGCTCACCTACAACCCCCTTCAGCACAAATTGCTGAAGCACAGCCACTACATCAGTGGCACATCTGATGTTTCAAAAGTGCACAGGAAAACAAGAGCGACATTGTGCTTCTTTGTTTGCAATGTTTTTTCCTTCGGTGATGAGTTATGAGTTATGAGTTATGTAAGCTGATACCAGAAATTCAAAGGTTTCCATATTCATAGGTAGGTAGACACAGATCCTTTTGGACCAGCCTACATCAACTGCATTGTCCGCCACAGTGTTACGTAGTGTAAATATATGCACTGTTCATATGGAAAGTTGTGGTAACCTGTCCCATCCCAATTGTTAAGAAAAGGTCTCAAATGCAATTCATTTATTTTGCCAACGTTTCGGCAGCAGGCTGCCGCAGCCTTCGGTTTTTTGCATGCCAGATTGTGACATATATAGTATAGCAAGAACAGACAATGTGTTACACCTGTAGCAAATTAGCAACACAACGTGATTATTTACAAAACACAATGATATTTAAAATAACCTGTCCCATCCCAACATATAAAAAATACATATAAATTAATAAATACATAAATAAAAAGCATGTTAGGCAAGTACTGAAAAGAGTGCACAGATAATGATTACTAAATTTGTATGAATATTATACAACTGGTGGCGTAATTCTAGTATAATAAATCAGTCTCATTAAGTTTTATATACCATTCTCAAGAGAACATACTACTAAAATGGGAAACTTCAATTAGTAATTAAATTATCAATAAAATGACACATTAATAGTTAATCTTAACAAAATCAAAATATTATATCCTCAGTTGAGGTGAAGGCATTTTGGGAATTCCTGCGATTAGCAGTGGCTGATTCAATTCAGAAAATAACACCAAACTTTTATAACTTAACCATTCAATAGCGGTTACATACATCCAGTCACAAAAATGTTGCGGTTTTAACTGATATGATATGCCCAGTGCTACAGCCTTACTTGGGTCCTTTGAACCGTTTTCGTCGTCGGATTGCGAGTTTCCAGGGTGCAATTCCAGGGTGTGGACAAGGGAAGCCGGTCGCCCCATCTTTGGGTCCCTTGAACCGTTTCCTCCGTCGGATTGCGAGTTTCCAAGGTGTGGACAGGGGAAGCCGGTCGCCCCATCTTTCCCAAATGATGCAGCTTGATCCTTGTGCAGGCCACTTACCTCACGAGACATACAGGAGTGGCTTTGCCGGATCAGTCAGTGCGTGGCCCCTCTTAGTGGTTCTTCGTTGACCACTGCTACTTGCGTTGCCTCTTGGTGTCTTGTCTCCGGTCCTCCGCCGCCGATAGCCGAGGGTAGATGAGCTTGCGTTGCGTGGACGGCCGAGGGGAGGGGGGGTATCCTAGCATGCATGCTCTATATTGACGATCTTGACGCATGGTCTAAAAGGCGCAAGTGCATTTAGGGCGTGTAACTCCCCTTTTGCTAGTTAGAGGGCGCAAAATTTGAGCGCAAAGTAAGGCGCAAGGTTCAAAAGGGATGAACAGCCTCTTCATTCATTTTAGGTGTCTTGGGCATAACATGCAATAAACCAATCGGAGTGTTATCTCCCATTCCCTTTAAAAGCCACCTGCATTTGGACCTTGGCGTATTAATATAATGGCGGATGTAATAAGACTGCAAAAATAGCTATGTACAGCTGGAGAAACAGACCTGCTCGTGCGCAAGGAATAGTCTATATGGATCAATATTAGGATCAATATTATTTGGACTTACCATTATGATGTGTTTTCATATACACAATAATAAACTTAAACATAGGGTTTAACACCGCCACGGGTTCCCTGTAATTCCCGACCAACTATTTCTCGTTTCACAGAAATACAGTAATGGGAAACAGGAAAATATTTTCCATTATCTTACAACAGTGCTGTTATTTTAGAAAATATATGCGGTTTAATTTAGTTAAAAAGCACCATGCAACCGCTGAGGATAAGCTACCAGAATATGGCTTCCGTCTCACTTTAGAAAATGCCAAATTAGCCTGCTTGTTTAACAAATTCCACGTTCTCACAGCAGTCAGATCACAGGCAATGCATTTCAGCTAGCGAAGTTCAAGCTTTATCTGAAGTTCATATTATGTGCAATCTCATATTGATTAATAACATAAATAGCGTTATTTTGCCTTAATGATGACAATAAATATACTAAAGCTGTCAGGGTTGAAACCCATAGGTTCACGCATAATTTCCCTGTTTTATAACATCCTGCTTATGGCAATGTGACCAACGTGTTTTACTGGTAGCTTAATGCCTTTAAAACAAGCTCAATTTCCCAGGATTGCAGGGACAATGTGCTGTTTGTGTGTGCGCCCCTGTGTGTAACAGACAGGAGGCTATACGCGATCTGATACATTTTTTGGAATTTCTTTATTTTGAAACATTTATTTCTGTGGTATTTTTCATTTTGTATCAGCATTTTGTAGTTTTGCCCATCTCTGGTAATGAGTGCCTGCAACTGGGTCAATTCCAAAAAAATTATTTTAACAAAGTAAATTAAATACAAAATTAAATGTTGCTCATTAAGTTAAAATGCCCATCAGCCCACCCGCCCAAATGAATGAATGAACAAGATGCAAGCATTACGGAAGTAATTTATGGCTTGTTTGGTCTTGGCAACATTTTACAGCTTAGCCTTTTGTGCAAGAATGAAAAAATAAATTAATTTACTGTATTTTATACTGAGTGCACAGACATGTATAAAGTCGTTGGTTTAATCAACATTAATAGCTTTCTAAAGTTTGTGCTTTAATCAACTATTCCATATGATGGTATATACATTTTGAAAGACATTGAAAATACAATAGTTATTCATACTCTGCCTTAAATTCACATTACTCACTTAGCCTCACTTCTATCAGTTTTTGTATTGTAGCAGATGGCTGCAGGAGGTTCATGGGCTGGTCATTAATGGACAATATGTCACACTGGTGACACCCCCGACCCCAAACCTTGTTTGGAATTCCAGAACTGACAAGACACACCTGTAGGTTTTTCTGCCTGATGAATGGGGATATAAATGGGAACTAAGGGTATTCACTGGTGCAAAGTAGCATAAGGAAATCATGTTATAGTGAGATAGAGAAAGACTCATACTAATTGTTTACCTGTATGGGTTAAATTGCCTGAGAACCCACTTTTATATACCAACTGTGAGGGGGAAGGGATCGGAGGACCAGACGCGACCGTGCGGAGATCAAAAAGTAACACACTAAACGTGGAATCACCACAAGCGCAAGGGGGAGAAATAGGTCCATGAAGGGAACAAGGAAAAATAAACACAAAAGGGAAATAACTCCCAGCGTATAGCCAACACAAAACAACCCAGAAAAGAGGGCGAAAACAGGCTCGCAGACTCGAGCAGATATATAGAACAGAAGCGAAAGACCTCTAGCTCAACAATACTTAAATGAGCTAAACAAAGAGGCAAAACTGAAAAAAAGGTAAACAGAGGTTACTGCCTCAAAGAGGACAGGAAAAAAACAGAGGACGGAAATTAGACATGACAGGACCCCCCCCCCCCCCCCCCCCCCCCCCTCTAAGGAGCGGCCCCAGACGGTCCTTCCAAACCACGCCTGTGGAAGTCATTAATGAGTTCAGGGTCTAGGATGTTCCTAGAAGGGACCCAACAGCACTCCTCTGGGCCATAGCCCTCCCAGTCCACAAGGTATTGCACCCCACGGCCTACTCGCCTACTAGCCTACTAGCAATGATACGATGAACCATGTACGCGGGCTGACCCTCGATGAGACGAGGCGGTGGTGGAGGCTCCTCAGACTGCGCCAGCGCACTAACCAGCACTGGCTTGAGGCGAGAGGCATGGAATGTGGAGTGAACACAAAGCTCCTTTAGCTCCAGACAGTAGCGATCCAGGCCGATGGAACAATAAGCTCAGGTGGACGGTCGTCCTCGGACCGGTCAAAAATCCGTGAAAGCACGTCCGGTTTAACATTTTTGGAGCCTGGCCGATAAGATAACAAGAAATTGAAATGCGCAAAGAACAGCGAACAGCGAGCCTGCCGCAAATTGCGTCGTTTGGTGTCTTGAATATACTCGAGGTTCTTATGATCCGTCCAAACAGTAAAGAGATGCTCAGCTCCCTCGAGCCAATGACGCCACTCCTCCAGTGCCAATTTTACAGTCAAAAGCTCCCGGTCACCCATGTCATAATACCTCTCGGCCGGCGTAAGACACCGAGAGAAAGAGGCGCACGGATGCATCTTCTGATCTTGGTGCGAACGCTGAGACAGTATAGCCCCCACTCCCAACTCAAAGGCATCAACCTCCACCACAAATGGGAGTGAAGGATCGGGAGTGGTAAGGATGGGCTCGGAGCTAAACCTCTCAGCTCCGTAAAAGCTGCCTCGGCTCTAGGGTTCCATTGGAACCGTACAGGAGCCGTTTTCTTAGTCAAAGCCGTGATAGGTGTGACCACAGAGCTAAAATTGCGTATAAAATGCAGGTAAAAATTTGCAAACCCAAGAAAATGCTGCACCTGTTTGACCGACTCAGGGGTAGGCCAGTTCCTGACCCCTGACACTTTCTCAGGATCCATCTGGATCTTCCCTTCCGTTATAATAAAGCCCAGGAAAGAAACAAAACTAGTATGGAAGGCGCACTTCTCAGCCTTGACAAATAACTGAGCTTTAAGAAGTGCCTGTAACACCTGTTCAGTATCAATAAACGCGTTGATTCTGACCGAGCGTGATCCCAGAGCAATTGAACAGGCAACAGAGTACGAAATACTGTGTTATTATGTCTCGGTAGTGTTATTATGTCTCGCTGTTATTAGACCCTTCATTTCCCACTAACTTAGACCACTGAACCTTAGTGTGTCCCCTGCGCCTACAGTAGCAACACCACTCTCAACGTGGTCTGGTCTCCCGAGTATCGCATAGAGACGAGCTATCAACCTGCATAGGCTCGACCCTACTCAAGGAGGCACGGACAGAGGGAGGAGCAGGCGGTGTAGCAGGTGGCTGGGGAAGATACCTAGCAGAGCTGTCTCTCCCATCTACTCTCTCTCTCTCTCTCTCTCTCACATTCCCGGACACGGTTGTCAGGGCGTTGATAAATAGGGTAATGAGTGGGCCCTCAGCCCAACCTGTCTCGCCTGCCAACACTCAAAACAGAATCAAGAACCCAGCTACAGTATCAGTTCCCTGATGGAAACGGGTTAGCCTTATCGCTGCCTCCTGCCCTGAAACGTCATGGTCAAACACTAACGCCATAGCCTCCATGAGGCTGTCAGCATTGTCCATGACGGGTGCATGCGAGCGAATGAGGGGATTGGCCCAGGCGAGAGCGGTATCGGTCAGTAACGATAAAATAAGTGCTACCTGCGAGTCCTGCGTGGAAAAGCATGAGGGTTGCTCCTTAAAAAAAAATTAAGCACTGGGAAAGGAACCCTCTGCACTTGCCGGATTCTCCATTGTAGCGGAGGGGGAGCTGAAGTTTGGGCTCCCTAATAGTGAGGGGAGTCAACTGTGAAGGGGGATTCCCAGGAGACGGTGCTTGTGAGACTTTAGACGCTGCTGTATCAGCCAGTAGGCGAAGGCTGTCCGCCAACTCACGGAGACAGTCCTCCTGGCAGTGCAGCTGATCAACTAATTCACCCTGCTGCGTCTGGAATACCAGCTGCTGAGCCTGGAGGACCTGAATGCCCTGCTCATGAGCAGCCAAGGCCACGTGCTGAGTGGCCAGAACTTGTTTGAACCCCACGAGGGTCGCTGGTACCTCCATTTTGGCTTTTGTGTACTGTGAGGGGTAAGGGATCAGAGGACCAGACTCGACCGTGAGGGGATCAAAAAGTAACCCACTAAACATGGAATCACCACAAGAGCAAGGGGGAGAAATATGTCCACGAACAGAACAGGGAAAAATAGGGAAATAACTCTTATAACAGACGGTCCTTCCAAACCACGCCTGTGGAAGTCATTAATGAGTTCAGGGTCTAGGATGTTCCTAGAAGGGACCCAACAGCACTCCTCTGGGCCATAGCCCTCCCAGTCCACAAGGTATTGCACCCCACGGCCTACTCGCCTACTAGCCTACTAGCAATGATACGATGAACCATGTACGCGGGCTGACCCTCGATGAGACGAGGCGGTGGTGGAGGCTCCTCAGACTGCGCCAGCGCACTAACCAGCACTGGCTTGAGGCGAGAGGCATGGAATGTGGGGTGAACACAAAGCTCCTTTAGCTCCAGACAGTAGCGATCCAGGCCGATGGAACAATAAGCTCAGGTGGACGGTCGTCCTCGGACCGGTCAAAAATCCGTGAAAGCACGTCCGGTTTAACATTTTTGGAGCCTGGCCGATAAGATAACAAGAAATTGAAATGCGCAAAGAACAGCGAACAGCGAGCCTGCCGCAAATTGCGTCGTTTGGTGTCTTGAATATACTCGAGGTTCTTATGATCCGTCCAAACAGTAAAGAGATGCTCAGCTCCCTCGAGCCAATGACGCCACTCCTCCAGTGCCAATTTTACAGTCAAAAGCTCCCGGTCACCCATGTCATAATACCTCTCGGCCGGCGTAAGACACCGAGAGAAAGAGGCGCACGGATGCATCTTCTGATCTTGGTGCGAACGCTGAGACAGTATAGCCCCCACTCCCAACTCAAAGGCATCAACCTCCACCACAAATGGGAGTGAAGGATCGGGAGTGGTAAGGATGGGCTCGGAGCTAAACCTCTCAGCTCCGTAAAAGCTGCCTCGGCTCTAGGGTTCCATTGGAACCGTACAGGAGCCGTTTTCTTAGTCAAAGCCGTGATAGGTGTGACCACAGAGCTAAAATTGCGTATAAAATGCAGGTAAAAATTTGCAAACCCAAGAAAATGCTGCACCTGTTTGACCGACTCAGGGGTAGGCCAGTTCCTGACCCCTGACACTTTCTCAGGATCCATCTGGATCTTCCCTTCCGTTATAATAAAGCCCAGGAAAGAAACAAAACTAGTATGGAAGGCGCACTTCTCAGCCTTGACAAATAACTGAGCTTTAAGAAGTGCCTGTAACACCTGTTCAGTATCAATAAACGCGTTGATTCTGACCGAGCGTGATCCCAGAGCAATTGAACAGGCAACAGAGTA
Organism: Synaphobranchus kaupii; assembly: GCA_029718625.1. NCBI lineage: Eukaryota > Metazoa > Chordata > Actinopteri > Anguilliformes > Synaphobranchidae > Synaphobranchus > Synaphobranchus kaupii. The sequence continues at coordinate 70,661,939 of CM056380.1, read as the reverse complement.
CGAAATACTGTGTTATTATGTCTCGGTAGTGTTATTATGTCTCGCTGTTATTAGACCCTTCATTTCCCACTAACTTAGACCACTGAACCTTAGTGTGTCCCCTGCGCCTACAGTAGCAACACCACTCTCAACGTGGTCTGGTCTCCCGAGTATCGCATAGAGACGAGCTATCAACCTGCATAGGCTCGACCCTACTCAAGGAGGCACGGACAGAGGGAGGAGCAGGCGGTGTAGCAGGTGGCTGGGGAAGATACCTAGCAGAGCTGTCTCTCCCATCTACTCTCTCTCTCTCTCTCTCTCTCACATTCCCGGACACGGTTGTCAGGGCGTTGATAAATAGGGTAATGAGTGGGCCCTCAGCCCAACCTGTCTCGCCTGCCAACACTCAAAACAGAATCAAGAACCCAGCTACAGTATCAGTTCCCTGATGGAAACGGGTTAGCCTTATCGCTGCCTCCTGCCCTGAAACGTCATGGTCAAACACTAACGCCATAGCCTCCATGAGGCTGTCAGCATTGTCCATGACGGGTGCATGCGAGCGAATGAGGGGATTGGCCCAGGCGAGAGCGGTATCGGTCAGTAACGATAAAATAAGTGCTACCTGCGAGTCCTGCGTGGAAAAGCATGAGGGTTGCTCCTTAAAAAAAAATTAAGCACTGGGAAAGGAACCCTCTGCACTTGCCGGATTCTCCATTGTAGCGGAGGGGGAGCTGAAGTTTGGGCTCCCTAATAGTGAGGGGAGTCAACTGTGAAGGGGGATTCCCAGGAGACGGTGCTTGTGAGACTTTAGACGCTGCTGTATCAGCCAGTAGGCGAAGGCTGTCCGCCAACTCACGGAGACAGTCCTCCTGGCAGTGCAGCTGATCAACTAATTCACCCTGCTGCGTCTGGAATACCAGCTGCTGAGCCTGGAGGACCTGAATGCCCTGCTCATGAGCAGCCAAGGCCACGTGCTGAGTGGCCAGAACTTGTTTGAACCCCACGAGGGTCGCTGGTACCTCCATTTTGGCTTTTGTGTACTGTGAGGGGTAAGGGATCAGAGGACCAGACTCGACCGTGAGGGGATCAAAAAGTAACCCACTAAACATGGAATCACCACAAGAGCAAGGGGGAGAAATATGTCCACGAACAGAACAGGGAAAAATAGGGAAATAACTCCCAGCGTATAGCCAACACAAAACAACCCAGAAAAGAGGGTGAAAACAGGCTCGCAGACTCGAGCAGATATATAGAACAGAAACGAAAGACCTCTAGCTCAATAATACTTCAATGAGCTAAACAAAGAGGCCAAATGGAAAAAAGGTAAACAGAGGTTACTGCCTCAAAGGGGACAGGAAGAAAATCGAGGACGGAAATTAGACAAGAGAAACAGAAAAGGGAAAAAAAGTCAGAACGAACTAAACCCATTAACTTCAATCTATGGAAGTTCCTGCCTTACTTTCAAATGTGAGAGCAATGCAGTTTTCTGAGGTCCTATACCGAATACCCGGCATAGCGTGGCAAGAATGACACAAAAGCCCAGAAGTACGGAAGCGTAGAGCTTATATAGTCAGCCACACGCCTGAAACACATAAGCCTAATGAGAGACGGGCGGCGGAAAAAAGTGGCAGGAGTGCCATCTAGCAGTTCCGAAAGGGAGTAACCGCAGAAATGGAAAAGCAAGCTGCAAAACCATGACACCAACTCTTTGTTTCAGGAATTTAATTAGACTTGTGAACTTAGATTATGGCTTGTTTGCTAATTTTCCCCTTCCCTGCTGTTTATAAGTTCCCTGAATAAAGCCCTTTCATTTACGATTAGACTGAGTTGTTATTGAACTGTGCAGAATAATGTCAGACATTTAATTATTTTTTCAGCAGTTAGGTTGTACAGAAATATTATACGTATTATTGATGCTTCCTTATTATTTATTACTATCATTCATTTCAATAATAATAAATAATATTTATTACAATAAATAACTTGTAATATGTTTACCAATCCAAGTGCAAAGGGAGGCAGTAAAACCATCTAATTAAACATGGTGCATGTGTGCATATCAACATATTCATTTTCCACAAGCAGCCAACATGCTTCAGCAAAACACCTCTTTTTGTTGCTTCTGTTTTCTTTAGCAAAATGCATTATCTCTGTTTTCATTAAAGCATGCTAACAGAACAAAATCTAAGAGGGGGTCATTTAGTGCATAAGTGCTTATGTTTGTACCTTACCCAGCTCTTAAGGGACTTGGATGGCTTTATTTTATTTTTATTTAGCAACACATTTCAGGCTGAGATATGACGTCTTGGGACATTCACCTTGGCCAGAGCAGTGTGTTGAATTGCACTGCAGCCGGTCACCCCCATACCATTAAGCTGTCGGTTCAATCCAAGACTTATCTTAATGGTACCTATTGGCTATTGTCCTGGCATTTAACATTACTGAGATGGATTGAGTTAAGAGCCCTGCTATAGATTTCTGCTTCAAAGAGTGTCTGTATACAAGGTTGCTTCAAACCACATAAATGGGGATCATCTCCGACCCTTTGAGCAAATCAGGCTTAAATCCAGGCTTTACCATTATGCACTTTACAGTCTTAAATTGAATTGCTTGGTGACTAAATTATATTTATTTCAAATGATTGGGTTACCTTAGGCTACTGATATGTGTTAGTAACTGCCCTGTTATTGATATGTAATGATAGTAACCAATTATGCAAAGCATAGCAGAAAAAAGCATGTAAAATTACAAATGATTTAAATTGCTGTTAGAATATATTTTAATGATAGATTGCTATGAGATCAAATAAGTGACTGAAATAATAATGATGATTTATATGGCATTTTTTTTTAAAAACTAAAGGATTTTGGTTATAAATATTGTTATATATATATAATATATATATTTGGTTATAATATATATATATATATATATATATATATATATATATATATATATATATATAATTTATAAATATAATATTCCTAAAGGTGTACAGTGTTTTAATAAGAGTTAAAACATAGAAATATGATTTAAAATAGCCATTGTCTATCATTACTCTGATAGAAAACAAGCCTGTTTCTATGGGAACTGTGGAGGGAGCTGGGAAACTTACCATGTGGTTCCTCTCCAGGTTTTGCCAATGCTGGAGGCTGCGTTTCTGTCTGGCTTGGGGATCGTCTCCAGGGTAAAAGTGAAAAAGCCCCTCTCCGAACGATAGCTGGTCGAGGAGAAAGAACACAGGGGACAAGCCTAAATTTTACAATGAACCTGCCAATTTAAGGAGGGGAAGGAGCTGGAATTGGCCAGAATAAACCATTAAACTGCATCATGGGCAATGTGCCTCAGGCACGTACAATGAATTAAAAATCTCATTGTGCTTTCGCGAGGAGAGGTGCATGGTTCCAGGCCACAGGTTTGAATGGACAATGATTTGATTAACCATCTGTGAGAGAAGATCTATAGTGAAGGAGGGCAGTGTTATGTGTTATGTCCTTTTAGGATTAAGCTATAAAACAGAAGACCTTACCCAGAGTAATTCATAGCTCATGAAATTAGATTATGACAAATTATAACAATGGCAAAAATTTATAAAGAAAGCCATTCAATATCAAAGCAGCGGGTACTAGGAAGTTATGAGAGCTAATGTAACAGAACAGGGGTTCCCAACCCTGTTCCTGGAGATCTACCATCCTGTAGGTTTTTACTCCAACCCTCACAAAGCACACCTCATTCAACAGCTAAAGATCTCATTGAGAATGAGTAGAATCAGGTGTACCAAATTAGGGTTGAAATTAAAACCTACAAGATGGTAGATCTCCAGGAGCAGGGTTGGTAACCACTGTAATAGAATGTGTCAAATTAAATATGAATTACAGAAGAAAGATATTAATGCAGTAATAATAATAATAATAATAATATAACAGAGCTACAAGCAGAAATTTCTGGGATCCAAGCACCTGTTCTTCCCTCCATATTCCTAAAGATAGAATAGACCACCGTTTTAAAACCTGTGTGATGCAGTCATGTGTTTTTTTTTTTTCTTCGTTTTTTTTGTTGAGATTTCAGCTCTATTTAGTGCTACATTGTCAACTTTTGCTGTAGCATGATTATGTATATGGAGCTTGGTGTAATCACATGCACTGACACTGTGCAGCTTCGTGGGCTGGGCTTGTGTCACCAGCTGGCCAATCTGTGCCATATTTTAACTGATGCCAGAAGTGTGAATTATCCAAATAAGCCTACCCAGGTTGGTAAGCCTCCAGAGTAAGAGTGAAGCATTACTGGAAGTCAAATCTGAGGACAAAAAAGAATCCTGACAAAGCACCCGTGGTACTTGAACCCATAATAATTACAATTACAATAATAATAATAATAATAATAATAATAATAATAATAATACATTTTAAAATAATAATAATCACTTGTCTTAAAGTTAAACAATTATGTGTGTATTCATGAACACTATGTATAAAGGGATGTGATGGGATATTATTAACCAAGAGGGGACCAGAGGAACAGGAGAAAGAGGGCTCCCAGTGAACAGAAGCTGATCTCAGAGGACCAGAGAGGTTTAAGAAGAAATTCATAATGATATAAATGAAATGAAATAGACCAGGATGTGTCTGATAGGTTGAGTGATTCAAACACGAAGAACCACATTTCTGTCATGCATGAGAGGTTGAACAATTAATTGTATAATCAGCCAATGTTTTGACATCCAAAATTTTTACATTCACAGGCAAATTGGAATGACTATTCCCTGACACAAGGAGACTGGCAGTGCATGTAATGTCATATTTTATAAGAATCATTCCACTTGTAAATGGACACTTGTACAAGGGTTCTCTCACTGGTTTTAAATGGTATTTATTGTATGTAACCTTTGATTATCCTGTCCTATTAGAAATTTTAGATGAAAAAAAATCTGCTGCTTTGTAAATAATTAACTTAAATGTTGTTTTTCTAGAATTAATAAATGGCAATAGTTTTGCTTTTAAGGAGATCAAAAACATGTCCCTCAAGTGAGAGACTGAGCCTCATTGTACGTGTGTTCTATATATTATGACCATTTGCAGTGTATTATTCAGTTATCAATGGCACAGAATACATTTATATGTACACTGCATTTCAAAGTTTTTTTCCTTCCGTGTTTCTATGAAAATATTGATTGTTTCTGAATTTCCCTTTCCATTGATAGCCAGTGTTAAATAGTTGTGTAATGCTTGAACTTGCTAGTAGCTTTACGATGCAAAGCAGACTACGAGAAACACTGATTTATTTTGCAGACTTACTGTATATCCACAGTGCACAAGGTGCACTCTAACAGAAATAAATTAACCACATACAGTGGGCATAGAACAAACAGCATGCAAGCATCAAACTTAAAACTATATCAATTTTAGAACATTTGGAACAAACAATATAGCAGCAAATTATATATTAGTGCAAACAGTGGGCATATATTTGAGATTCAGTCAGATACACCACTTGTGCAGTGCAGTCTCATGGGTACAAGACTGCTGGTGATTTGGCACACTGATAAATGTACCATGCATCTGTATTTATCTTCATGCCACCTCATCACATATTCATCCTTTACCACTTCTGCACATTTATTTCAATCCAGATAATTATTGCAAGAGACTGCCAACATACATATCTTAAAGATGCACACACAGTGCAGGATCAATAAAATCCAAAAATGCTAAACTTCATATATGTAATATATTTAATTAACACGTTTTCAATTGAAATTACAACACATCAATGATGTTCTTGTAAAACGACTAAATTCAGTAGGGATTCCAGAAGACAGCAAATTGAAGCTGCAATAGCCAATTAAGACTGGAGCATGCAATTTCAAGAAATAAAATATTTTTCTAACCGAACACCAGCTTCCGTTCAATCTCAAGGACTTTAATGACGTTCAGGAGAAGACATTTAAGTGTAGGCTACTGCACAATACAAATTTTATTTATTTTAAATGTATTTAAATTTATTTCAAATAATTTCAGCTTGATGGAAATGCATTATTGTAGACTGACAGCTTGAAAAGTAACGATAGTAATAATCCATAAATACACAAATAAAATAAACAAGAACGTAAGAATGATTTTGATTCACATTGATTGATTGATTATTGGGGATAATTGGAATTATTATTCCATGGATGCGAGTATTCAATTATGCTTTCGGATTAGTAGGCTAATGTCTCTTGGGAACTTTAAACCTATTTACCCGAACCGTTGTAGCCTAATTCTTCACAGAAGTGGTGATTAAACTGGCGATTAAAAACAACTTTACTTACCTCGCGTGTCGGCCCACCTACATTGGGTTCAAAATTGCATTTTTATATAAATAAAAAAGCAAGATTATTAATTGGCTAAGTCTTAGGCTAATTAATAAAATGATCGCTAACTGTACACATATTCTCGCAAAACGTTGTGTCTGATGTGTCGAGAGTCAAATTTGAGTTTACCACTTTTTGTGATTAAAGACACTGTAGATGACGTAGCTAAATCTCAAGAATAAAGTGCGTGTATGTGTGTGTACTATTTTTCCAGTAGGCTGTACAGATATTTTAATACTAAAGTTAGCGTTAGCCCCCCACAATGTTTAAATTTTCACTTCTTAGAAAGTACAGTTGGAGCCGAAGCATTACATCATACAATCCATTAATAACACCAGAGAGGACGGGATACAGTTAAGCAAAAATAAAAGCAAATGTGGATCACTTAACTGTTTAGTAGCGTTCTACTTACCTTTCGGGCACTGTCAAACCCGTGCTCTGTTGCAAGTTGTTGGGCTTCATCATTCGTACCTTCATACAACTGAACCAAGAGATGATTTGTAAAAACCTTTTCTTCCGCGGCTCCTTTTGAAACAACCATGGCATTGAACAATATCAATACGAACGGTGTCCCATCTCTGCTAAATCCAAGCATCGTGTCTCGAATTAAGTGTGGTGCTGGAGTTCTGTGGGCCTCTGCTAACGAAATTACTTGAATCAGTGGCTTTCGGGATTCATGTCGTAGAGAATGTATGAAGTTGGTCCGTCCACCCAGCTCGGTGCTGCTTGTAGGAAGACGATAGCTTGTGTTGGGAACCAGATCAGCATTATCAGCTCTCCCTTTCATATATAATTCATCAGCATGTTCGTGTAGTTCTCCTTCGCGTGACGTTCGGCAGATCTTTGCCCAATAAGCTCCAGCGGGTGTGCCTGCCTGCCACGCCCTCTTGTTTAACTGGAAGGCTTCACTTGCGGATGCTGCTGTAAAGATAGTTTCAGCACCTTGGATAATTCCTCCATTGCACACAAGCTGCTGGTTGAACGATAAGGCAAAGAAATAAGTTGAAGTAGATAAATAAAGTGGATATAGTAGAGAGAGAGAGAGAGAGAGAGAGAGAGAGAGAGAGAGAGAGAGCTGCTGTATACATCCATGGATATGTTAAATATTTATTCCATGTTCCTGTTTCAGCGCATTGTTTTTACCACGTAGATAAACTTTTATATCAACCTCATCGTGGTGTATTGTTAACAATTTACTGTATATACCATAGAATGCCAGTGCTCAGAAAGAATAGGGAGAGAGAGGCTGTTTGGTGGTAATGAGGGTGCAGGAGGTGCAGGATTCAATATTTTTTGTTTGTTTTTGGTTTGTGGGCACAATGTGATTGTGATGTATTGAATAAAACCCTATCAGTTTTTAATCATTTAAATCATTGTACTACCATCAATAAATCGGTAATCAGTAAAAGCTAATTGACTGAGCCTTACAACGATGAATGCCAAAGACAATTTATTAATATAAACATTTAATACATTTTTATTTGACTTTTTTATACCTTCTTCATTATGTGTCAATGCACGTTTAGCACTGCATTCATAAGCATGCTATTCATGCTGTTATATATCCTGCCCAGGTGTCAAAATTAGATTGATAGATAAATCCGGTTCATGGAGATGTTGTGCATGTTACCTGTTAAAACAAATGTAAGTAAGCACTCTGCTCCTGGTCATTGAGATAAGTTGGTTTGAAACCGGTCGGAAACACATCTGTTATCTGAAATATTACATACAGTGAGCACCATAATTCATTGGACACAACACATTTTTTGTTATTTTGGTTCAGTACTCTAGCACTTTGAGTTTGAAAGGATACAATGACAATGATGTTGTACTGCAGACTGTCAGCTTTAATGTGAGGGTATTTTCATCCATATTGGATTGAACCGTTTAGAAATTATAGAACCTTTTGTACACACATTTGTACAAAATGACTGTAAATCATCAAGGATCTGAGGTATCAAACGAGCCTAAAACCATCACTGCCAGATATGCAGTAGATATGGATGGATAACTTTCTTCTCCTGACTTATTTTTCCATAGAGTTCAATAGGAAAATTTGTCAGGAGAAACAACCCTTAAAGTGATCCATCCATATCTACTGCATATCTGGCAGCAGAGTAATGGTTTGAGGCTCATTTGATAGCTCACTGTAGGTGCTTTAGCTCAGTAAACCTGGCATGATGCAAGCAATATTAAGTGAGTAACAAAGCTGAACACAATGTAGATTACTATCTAAATTATCCTGGAATACTAGAGTATCTCGCCATAAAAAGAAATGATGAGAATTGTTATTCCAGCCAGTCTCTTTCTGTCAACACTTGAAATAATATCATAGCTGTGGGGTGAGCGTGGGGATTTGCGTTTTTCTGATCTGAATTATAATATGCCATGGCAATTAAAAGCACGTGGCTCAGTTAGTCAGCGATTATCTGAAGGTGGAACACACACAGCAGAGGCAGATGACACCAGATGTTTGGAGGAGCCCTGACTCTGTTTGCTGTGGTGGGGTGGGGGGGGGGGGGGGGGGCAGGTGCATATCTTCTATCGTTAGAACAGAATCGGAGACGCACACAATTTGATGCCGCACATCTCGCACAAGTCCTTAAGACATAGAGAAGGCAAACGAGTGCATACATTGTCAAACCAGAAAGCAGAGTTTCTGTCTTCTCTCCTTTTGTGAAAGAAGCAGAGATCTTCAGAATGCTGTAGTCATTTCAAAGGGACAATGCCTTCTCTATCTTCCTCTATGTGTTCCTACAGACGACAGTCTGGAGAAACACATTGGCTAATAATATATCAGTCATAAGAGTGATGTGAACACACCTGCGGATGAGCATTCACCACACAGCAAAATGTTAAATCAGCTCTAGCAGTGTTAAATCAGCTCTATCAGTGTTAAATCAAATCTGAAAGAATCCTATAATTAGTTTCTATGCGTTTCTCTGACTTAGTTGCTAATAGCCACGGAATGAGACATACAGAGGACTCAGAGATGACGCCTCGTGATAGTGTCTGATAAAATAAGCTTGGTTATAGTGTGAGCTGACATATGGGGAGACCAGGAAGATTATCATCTGCTTCCACATCAGCTTTGGAACAAAAGGTCAGGTAATGTGGTGGGGCTGTAATGTACCTTTCAGATTATGGTTGTTTCATTTTTTATTATTGGTTATGTAGTTTCCTTTCATTTAAGTGCTAGATGCCTGAAAATGACAGACAGGAAAGCCATATGAAAAGTTAATATTTCTGTGAAACACTGCCAGGAAGAAACTTGCTGTAAGCCCTTGACATCACTGTCTGTGTATCAACCTATCAACACAAAGGACAAAGTTTGATTGACTTGACAGTGACAGTGTTGTATAAAAGCTGCCGTTTGCAGTCTATGTTTACTGTATTCCTTTGGGGGATAGGTGCATGGTGGGCAAGACTCTTCCTGTCGTACTTTGGCATCTGATCATTGAGACGTTGAGGGCAGGACATCAGGCTGCATTATGACATTGAGACGTTGAGGGCAGGACATCAGGCTGCATTATGACATTGAGACGTTGAGGGCAGGACATCAGGCTGCATTATGACATTGAGACGTTGAGGGCAGGACATCAGGCTGCATTATGACATTGAGACGTTGAGGGCAGGACATCAGGCTGCATTATGACATTGCATGAAGGCCACTATGGGCTAGACTGATGTTTTTCATGACTGAAGCCCAAGCGCTGAATTAGGCCAATCTCCGCTGGCTCAACAGTGATGTTGCACAGTAAAATTGTCTGTGTTAATTAAACTCTAGCACTGACAATTTTACTGTTTACAGGTCATGTAGGACTCATATTTTCACATTTTCCAAATGGAACTCACAGGTGTTCTAAATTCATCATACTGGAAAATGGCGCTTGAGAGAATGCAATCAGATTTAACAGCAAACCAGGACTGCCTGCCACCAGCTGCACATCATACATAATTCACACAAATAAACATGTCTACTCTGAGCATATTCTGTTTTTAAAAATCCAGTTATTGCTCTTTTCTTTACACCCCCGATCCCAGAGTTTGGGAGAAGTCAACTTTTTCCCCTTTGACATGTTTGTACCTCTGCTGGCCCAGAGACATGTATGAAGCTTGGATGGTCATCCGACCCTTGCAACTGAATTACTGAAAAGCCAGCGAGATGACAGGCTTGGACCAATCACTCCTTCTGTTTGCTATGCTCCACCATGGACTGTAACCATGGACTGTAGGTCTGTGTTTGAATCAGAGCCCTATCTACTGTCTCCTGCGTACAGTGCACTGGCAAAAGTTAGCTGTTTAATGTACACTGTTTAGTACACGACGTGCACTGCCAGAAAAATAGCCGCCATACTATTTTCCAACCGTACTGTGGAAGTGTCGGAAGACGCCCCACCCTTGCGCGGCCATGTCCCGTGTTGGTTTTTGTTGTATTTGAAGGAAAACGTCAGCGAAGCTGTGCCTCATTTAAAAAAATGTTTATGTGACCAAAATGGTCGTCTAGTTCTTGTGTGCTCCCGAATATACTCAGCGAAACCCTGGAAGGAAGTGTATCATATGGGGGTTTAAAGCAATGGTTCTCAACCCTGGTCCTGGAGTACCACTGTGTATGCTGGTTTTCGTTCCAACCACAATTGCAATACCAGAATTTTAACAAGCTGTTAGATTTTTTCTTAATTAGGTGTTTTTAATGTTTAGAGGGATTATTTACCTTAATAAAAAATATTTTATTTTTGAATGACTATTGATGAGGCAAGAGGAAAATAAAATATTTGTTAAACAATCTACCATATAAACAGAACCATCTTTTATCTCCATGCCATTATCTAGGTTCAAATCATTCATACTGGCATACCAAACTGCACATTGCAAACTGCATCTTCAGACAATGGTTACACCATATACCCCAGCCAGACCTCAGCATCCTTAGCATCCTCTTGTTCACTGTCCCATTGCTCCAGGCACCTGGCAGCTGCTCCTCATGGAGCTGAATTTTCTCCGCCCTCATCCCCTGATGGGTGAACGACCTTCCACAATTAGTCCGGAAAGCAGAATCCCCGGCTGTTTTCTGCAAACATCCAAAAACCCACATTTTCAGACGATACCTCTATTAAAAAAATGAACCGTTCTCTATTTTATCTTTGAGCTCTTGAGACATGTGCAGTGGTGGCGCCGATATTTTTTTCCCTGGAGGTGCGAAGGGCAAGCTAGGGCAATACATGGAGGTGCTGCTGATAATGAATGTTTTTGTTGTAAAATTTAAAATTGTAAGAAAATGCTTGTGGGGGCTGTGTTGGTGCTATGCAGTTTCATGATGGGGCTATAGCTCCGGCTTGTCCCCCCTTAGTGCTGCCGCTGGACATTAATACCCTAATGTGGGGGACTCTAATAAGAAATTGACAATCTCTAGCTTGTGGTGTTTGCTTCCCATTTGAAATTGACTTTTTAAAGTCACTTTGGCTAAAAGTGTCTGCGAAAAATAAATTGTAAATATTGAATCCTAACACAGAGAACTCCTCATTTTATTTGATCAAGAATAATTACATTTTAGGACAAAATGCTCTGAATTAAGCTATAAATAAATAAATAAATATTTGTTTGACAGCGATTTCACTCCATATTAAACCACCCCCATTTTTTGTGATATTTCACAGTTCAAGAGAATTGCATTCTGAAAATAAAACTGAACAAGCATAAATTATTCCAGGTTATTGGGCACAAAATTGGCACACAACTTGTTTCAATTAAAGCACTATCGATGTGTAGTGTCAGTGTACACACATACACACACATGCACATGCAGACACACACATCAATGGCTATGCTTTTCGCAGGAGAAATATCATGAACAAACACAAAACTCAATAGAAAAACTGACTATACATATCTATATATATCTATAAGTGACTAACATTGATTGTAATGTAGGCTATTCTCCTTTCTGCCCACCCCCTGTCCTCCCATTACAGCTCCATAATAACCCTTTAATGACTCCTGGAGGGCCTGGTCATTCATACCCACTGACCCACTAATGGCAGCTCTGCTGTGCTGAATCTACTACCCCCTGATCTTTCAGCGAAACAAAGCTGTACCAATGCACACCTTTCAGTTAAACCAAGCAAATTTATTTTATTTGTATACTTTTAAACTTTTAAATCTTTTAAAATGTTTCTTATTGTATGAGTCTCCTCATTAATAAAGTGCTTTATACTGAGCCAGGCTGAATAGATCATGGAATATGTTATTGCTTGAAATCAGTCCCAATGACAAATTGACCAATAGTATTAATATCCATCAATGAAAAGATATAATTTGACTCCAAAATAAGTGCAAAGAGCATGTTAAAAATGAATTATATGTACTGTTAAAAATCATTACAAATCATTTGATCTGTAATAATTTGCTGCTTGCCCTCCAGTCACTCAACTTATTCCAACCATCTGTGTTCAGTTCTTTTCATTCTACTCATCAGTCTAGCTTGTCACTTAACAATGAAAACACAGCTGTACGTGTGACCGGTCCAACAAAGCTTTTTTTAGAAGAAGAAAATTGCTCCTCAAGCAATACATCTTTGTTACTTAGACCAGTAATAAGTGCAGCGATGGGGCGCCAAATTAATATGATTGTCCATCAGTGTTCTACATTGGCGTTGGGGCCATTGCTCCCCATATAGGGCTGGTGTTCTGACAAGGATGGGATACCAAGACCAAGGGCGCATGCGTATTGTATTTTTGTAATTTGTCCTTTTGAGAGGTTAAGCCCGCCCATAATTTTGAGCTACCAGCCAAAGGTTTGCAAAGTTCAACCTGTAAGTTTTAGTTTGCGCACACAATATGGGCTTTTCCAAGTAAAACTATAAGCTATTGTTATTACTGACATAGGCAAAAAACTGACACATTGTCACATTGTTCATAAACAAAGTATAGACCTTTTAACAAAAAAACAGTTGTGAAAGCTTGCTTCCTTGGAGAAGATTGATTTTCTTCTGTGGTCCAGGGTTTTATTGCAAAGAGTACCTAACATACATAATACATACTACCAGTAGCTCATCCTGAGCAGGGAGCTCAGTTTGTGGTTGGTTCCCACCTCAAGCAAGCAATCTATTTATGTGAAAATCCCCCACTAGTCACATTATTATTACTGTTACTATAACAGTTATGATGATGATCATTTTGAAGGATTGTTATTATTGTTATTTGTTGAGCTCAATGTCAAGACGGACAAATTTGAATGCAGCTAGCATAATCAACTCTTCTCTTCTGATATTTTAATAATTGAGTAATCAAAATATTGTTTTATCACTGCCGTAATGTCCTTTCCAACTTCTATGGCTTGCGCCATATAACAGATTTACAGTGAGAGGAAATAACTTTGATTAGTTCATAAAAGTTTAGAGCTCTCCCTCTGTTCCTCCGTCCGTATCCAATGCTTTGACATTTATGTGGGGAAATGATTTGTTACACTACGCTGTCTCTGCTTGTTTTTTACAATTTGTGTTTTAGTCCTTTCAGTTTTCACAAACCATGAAAGTGATCAGCCCCTCATGCTGAATTAATTTCCTTTGCTCTCCACCTTTGACAAATCACTTGCCAAAATGAAATATAAACCTGCACCGCTCACCTGTACCACGGCTGCATATCAATTAGGAAACAAACTTGTAATCTTCATTATTAATGATCTCTGGTGGAGAAAAGCCAAAGGCAGTTCTTATGCTTATCATTCCTCCCTTAAGGAGTTGCTTCAGGAAACAATTCTGCCATTGCTATACAAAACTGGGCACAGTCTAATCAAACTGAGGATAAATGGTAAAGAGTAAATAGTGGCAAAATGTGGATAGGATGGTTAAAAAGACTAATAAATGTTCTTGAGTTAATTACCTATTTAAACCTGAAAACTGTGTACTTTGAAGAAACAGCGACTGAAAATGCATGCGACAGTAGCGGACTGAGCACCATGAGAGGGGGAGAAAGTGAGAGAAGGAGAGCTGCAGTGCTGTGCTTAAATTATTGGCTGTGCTTAAATTATTCAACCTGGCACTGAGTTCCTATGACACCTGGAACCAAGGGCTTATATCCCCAATCTATAAAAATGGAGACAAATTTGACCCCAATAACTACAGAGGCATCAATGTAAGCAGTAACACGGGGAGGGTATTCTGCAGTCTGTGTAAGAGTCAACTCTGTGTAAGGTTTTCTTCCAAATCATCACACTACCGAACATATTTGATAAATAAACCCTCATAAATGAACATGTCCACCAAAATGAAAATGTAAAAATCTTTGCTTGCTTCGTTGATTTGGCCTGAAAGATTATATTAGAAACTTACCTCTAGTGGGTAAAGTATATGATATACTGTATGTAATGGTTACACAGGGACATTTTGGGACTCTGGCTTTCTGATCATGAGACTGGGCCTCCTGCGGAGTCATTCACAATTAAAACTCCTGATCAATTGAGGCACAATGGAGTGTCTGTCCACATTCTTCATGTGACTCTGAGATAAACACAGACTGCTTGATCGATCAGGCGCCAGTTTGGGCAGGAACACCCCCCCTCCCCCTCTTTTGAGAAGGAGAGGGGAGATCCCAATTTAACACACACACACACACACACACACACCCTGAGGTGATTGCAAATTGCTGGTCCATCTATGTTTCATTGTTGGTTCCAAGGGAATGAACCAATCTATTGTATGGGTGCCCTAAAGCCATCTACCAATTGGGATCAAAGGGATTTTGACCATAAAAACCCATGTAACGTTACCAACGTCGCTCTGATGGGAAAGACGCAGTCTTACCCCTACCAGACACACCACTGAAACCCTTCTACGGACTTCTACGTTTCCCAACCCGCATCTCATCTGATCACCGAGACAGAGTTGGCCTGCCACCGTCCACAGAATAAACCAAGCTGGTTTATTCTCAACAACTGTTTTGAGGACATGTTTCTTCTAATTGTTCCTCTACCAGGACCTTGGACTAGCTGACAAGCTGACAAGCTGACATCACTTACGGAATCGGGACTGGCGCATTTTATTTAGCACTGACATCAATTGATAGGCTAGCATAAAACCTGTAATACCCATTTGAGGTTATTTTACTGCTGGTTCCTACTCTTGTTTGTATTTTGTTTTGCTATGCGCATTTGGGTTGGGAATAGCCAATTTCCCTGACCTTATAGTTTTACACTGTTAAAACTTTATATGTATGAGACTGATAAAACGAGCTAACCACAAAATATAGTTTAGCTTGTCATTAATCCATAACACAAACTAACCTTTGTTAATGGTAGGACTGTTAGCTTCTATATTTAGCTGTCACATAATTATCATTTCCTCTGATTAAGATTAAGTCATATGATGTTATATCAGTTATTGTATTATTCACATATTCATAGTTGTAGCCAATAAAACATGTCATTTTTCCAACCCATCGTCGTGTCTACGTTATTTCACTAAGTTGGGCTCTACTGACCTATAGAATTCTAATTGAGTTTTTACCTTAATTAATTCTGAATAGGGGGCTTTGACAGGGTACTTCAAATAGAGTCACAGTGTGAAACAGTGAGATTTCGGGTCCAGTCACTGAGCACAGCTACACTCAATGTTACATGCATCCAACAGAAATCATACATGCAGAATTCTGCAGATTTTACGTGAAAACCTCAAAATAATGCATGTGGGGCAGAATTAGGCCTATTGATAATACAAAAGAGCACTAAAATTCAGAATGCACCTAAAATCATGTCCTGAAGACAAAAAGTCCCTAAACCCAGACTACAGTCCCACAAGTCAACTGCTCTTGAAGCGTACTAAGAAAATAATGCATTATAACTT
Source organism: Synaphobranchus kaupii (assembly GCA_029718625.1). Taxonomy (NCBI): domain Eukaryota; kingdom Metazoa; phylum Chordata; class Actinopteri; order Anguilliformes; family Synaphobranchidae; genus Synaphobranchus; species Synaphobranchus kaupii. The sequence continues at coordinate 70,645,770 of CM056380.1, read as the reverse complement.
AATAATATGGGCTCAGACCAGCTCTGCTAATAATCCACCACAAATCAGAATAAATCAAATTATGAAGCAAAACCAAAAACTCATATTTGGAACATTGAGACAATATAACCAAAACTCAAAGCAAACTCGACGGCTATCGGGCCCTAAAATGTGATTACGCACAGGCTGAGTATCTCTTCACCAACTGAGATATAAAGCAGTGACAGATCCCGACCAAGTACAGGCTCAGTGACCACAGCCTGGCCATTGAGAAAACCTGTTATAAACAGTCATGGAGAGCATCCTTCTTGTGCAAGCTAAGCTTGTGCATCCTAAACTTGCGAAGAATGACGGCATACTATAATTAAGATAGCAGAAGCTGTCGTATTAGCCTTGATGTGAATCCATAGTGATGTGACACAAGCAACATAAATCAATGCTTGTGCATTCCATTTGAGGATTACATTAGGGATAATGCTAATGACCTTTCTGGGATTCTCCCCCATCTCTCTCTCTCTCTCTCGCTCTCTCTCTCTCTCTCTCTCTCTCTCTCATCAAAGAACAACACCTGGATCTGCACTGAATACACTCCACAATAAAGGCAAACAGTCTTTGATCCAAAGGGCAAGCAGTACATGCTCTGCCCTCTACTACCAAAAAAAGGCTTTTGAAGCTGTGCTTCGAGAAGTGTAAAAGAGAACAGAGAGTGCACACACTGTTGTAATGGGGATGTGCTTATATTCTCCTCTCCTAATTTATCTTTATATCCTTGTGAAACCTCCCATGGCTCCATCAACATCAAATGAAGTGAAGCCTGTCACTGTGAGGGATTTCACAGGTCAGTGAAAATTTTAAAAATAACAGTTCCAAAAGCTTGGGACTGGCGAGAACTAGATTATTTGTGGTGCATCCGTTCTCCTAACTTATTACGATGTTTTGGAAAGCATTTCTGAAAGAAAACAGCAAGTTGACCTCTCTCGGTATTTACGTTTGTAAAAAAAGAAAGTGCACTAATGGACATAAATTAATATTACCAGTATACCACTCTTAATTACCTTTGTTATTTGTTTGCTCATTTGCTTTTGACTATAAGAACTGCTAAATGTGACTTTCACATTGGAAGACCATTTATGTTTGTGATACACAGAAATATGTAGCAGGGGATATTGAAATTCAGACAAATGCAACCGTTCATTAATGCAAATAATACGTTGGTTGTCAAGCAAGTTTGCTTAACACACAAAAAAGGCAACAGTACTGTCCTTTGTGTGCAGGAGATACAAATGTTTGCCTGACTAATCTGAAAGTCTATTTCTAAATAGCGGTGTCATTTCTCAGTAGGTTAAAAAACAACCTTAAAAAGGTCTACCTTATTTGCAGACTGTGTTTTTCCATTATGTTGCACTCATAGATAAAAGTCTCTTTCTGATTTGCTATGGTATTGTGTGCGAAAATTGGGGACTGCCGTCAGTCTCCTGTTGTCAAGGTTGCAAGGTGGGTAGGGAGGCTGCGTGGATACTGAAGCATTCAGAGGAGCTCTCAGCAGGACTGTGTGTAACTGTGAGAGCCGGGTATTGTGGGATTTTCACCATTGTTCTTCATTTGCCTTGTGTGAACACCAGTGTTGCATGTCACTTGCCATAAACAGTAACACCATCTATCCAATATCAGGCATTACACATGATCAGTATGTTTGAAAGAAATACTAAGTAAGTAACTCTTGATTACTTGAGATTAAACTGAGGGTTGGGCAGAAGGGTCATACCTTGACTCGACCCTTTCTCCTATGACTTTCAGTATACGGCGTGGACCACGGCTGGAGCTAATTCCCACAGGGCTGTTGTGCATGCAGGCTTTTCCTTCTACCAATTACCCTGACTCGATTAACTAATTAGCTGAATACTCTAACGCCAGTTCACTCATTGATTAGACCTCAGTAAAACATCATACAGAGACACAGGAACAGCCTTCAGCTGTCATTCATGAACTAATGAAAAAATGTTGCTGTCAGATCATGTACATGACCGGGCTAATTGGATAATTAAGAAGAAGTTGGGTTAAAAAAGAAACAGATACGGCCCTCCCTTGCTATGGAAGCATATCCACGCCCAAATTCAAATGAAAATGCAAATCGCCGATTGCATTTCGTTTACATTCGATGTGCACAAAAACCATGACATAATTCAAATGAAAATGCAAAAGGCCACTTTGCTTTTTCATTTTAAAGTTAATGCACGCACTTTATCTGACAATTTGAAAATGTTAATGCAAATCCATTTCACATGTATTTTTTCTCTCCCTCTACGACACAACCCTGCCATAATTTAAATGAAAATTAAAAACTACATTTGTATTAGCAGTTTCTTATTGTAGTCGCATGATCCATGACTAAAAGGAAATGGTAATTCAAATCAACCCCCGACTCTGATCTCCCTACTCACAGGCCCATCAACCTTGGAAATTGACTATTGCATAGATTATACAATTGTACCCTAATAATCTATATTTAGGCTAGTCATGAAGCAACATAGCCTAGGCTACAAATTAAAACAAATGGACATTTACACAATTTTTTTAAATTATATTTTTTATTTTATTATAACATTCCGATCTCAATACTGTAAGATGCGGAGGTTAGCCTATTTGACGCTGATTTTACTGTTGTGGCCTAGCCTACTACACAAAACATTTTAATTTGTTCAATTTAAATAGGCTAGGCTACGTGAGAGAGAACGTAGAGGGTGTGCGAATATAGTGAGTTCCGAAAGTAGCCTATCGACACAGCTGTAAAATAATAATTTAAAAAAATTCATGTCAGTATTGGCACAGTGCCATTATGCTCAGTCTTTTAAGAACATAGGCTACAGAATCATTTTAATTTAAATAGGTCTACCACTCAGACAAAATTTGAGACATAAGCACTTATTTTATTGATAGCCTGCTTATTTTATTTTAGTGACATGGAATATAGGCTAGGCAATAGCCCAATGTTGGTTTAACACACAGCCCTGTCTAAGGCAAACCAGTGAATGGAAATCTATTGCCTCTTACAGCAAGTCCTCCCTGCTGTTAAGGTTAAGTTAGTAAACAATGGGCTGGCTAGGCTCATCATAATGTTTAGGCTACCTCGTTTCCTTTCTAGTTTTTAGCATTTAGCCTATATAATCCCCAAACACAGAGAACTAGGAAATGTCGCTATTTGTATCTAGCCTGGTAACTACCTGACGACCGAAATCACAGACAACCATTGAAGTTGAACCATAATTCAGTGGTTTGACAGTCCCCTGTAATGCCCCTTTCTTCGAAGCTCCGCCTTGATGGGCATGACAGTTTACATGTTCATTTCAGAGTTTTGGCAGGGTTTTTGCGTGACCATGCGGAAATGATAATGTAAACGGATGCTAATGCAAATGTGGTTTTTAATTTTCATTTAAATTATTGCAGGGTTGTGTCGTTGAGGGCGAGAAAAAATAAATGTGAAATGGATTTGCATTAACATTTTCAAATTGTCAGATAAAGTGCATACATTAACTTTAAAATGAAAACGCAAAATGGCCTTTTGCATTTTCATTTGAATTATGTCATGGTTTTTGCGCACATCGAATGTAAACGAAATGCAATCGGCGATTTGCATTTTCATTTGAATTTTGGCGCGGATATGCTTCCATACTTTGCCACCACTAATACAGACATTCAGTATAGTTTTACTGTTGTGTGTTGCCCCCTCCTCCCCATCTACTCTCATCCTCTCAGTGAGTGGCCTCCGCTCAACATCTGCCCAAGACTTCAGCCATCATGCCAAACACCACTGAGAATCTCCCCCAGACCCATGTTCTCCACACAGATTCCCCCTTGTCAGGTGTTGACTCGCCCTCATAAACTCTCCCTATATAGCCCAGCCTTTGGGTAACACCAACAGTAAAAAGCTCACAAGATATTTAATGTAGTCCATGCAGTACTTCCTGAATTATTCATTATGAATGATATTTTTATTTTTTGTGGTAATTTTTATTGATATGATTTTTTCTCACACAAGTGGTACCCATGACCAACACAATCTCTATACCATGAAGACATCTTTGCAGCCTTGTTCAGTGTAGTAAGAACTAGACATAAATATATATAACTATAAATTGACTCAATGCAAATGACCCACAGGATTTTTTTTGTACAAGACTAATACAATCTGTGATTTCAATTTTCCCCATGGAGATCATACCAGGCGCAATAAAGAGAGATTAAATCTCATGTTTTCATGCAGCCTATTCAGTATTTTAACCCCCATCCAGCTCAAATATTGGTGCCATGATAGTAATTCAAACCATGGCATGGGAAATGATCCATGTGGCTTGCATTATCATCAAGGGGAAAATAAAAAGGAAGGCAGGTTTTATCTAGTAGTGCTTGTTTGATCTAATACTGCTCAGTCCATCTGATCGGTGAGCAGGAAGACTCTAGTCTGTTCAATCAATAAAGTGGCCATTAAGATTAATAAACCTGACTATTCTGTAAATTGCCCCTTGTCTGTACCCATAAATAAGTTAAAATCCCAGGAAACGCATGGATCTGAACATCAGAAAAGAAAAAAGATTTGCAACTCATCTGGTTTCATTTGGATCCTGATAGCACTCCCTCTGGTGCACAGCAACACAAGCATGTGCAATCAGGATTTCAATCGCAGGGATTGGACTAATACCAATTAAGTGCAAGCTTTCGGAGAGAGGTGCGTCAGTATGAATATCAGCATGTTTGCCCCATCTATGATTTATCATATTTTAAACTTCTCTATGGTTCTATCTATAAGTTGTCTGTAGGCAGTTGTACACACGGGCACATTAATCACATGTGGATGCCAAAATGTATAGTTAATATACAATTTACCATTTCCCCCCCAAAACAGAATATGTATGCTTAGTGCAGTTGATCTTCGGTCTGAATAAGCCTCAGAATTATGTTATGTAAAAATGACTATTTTGAAAAATTTGACCATTGATTCAGGCATGAGATTTTGATGAACAATGTTGTAATTCCTGACATGTTGACCCCATCATTTTCCAATGGTATAATTTGCAAGATGGTATATAACTGTGGTATATAACTAGTCATATTTCCATGATTAAACTAGAAGTTCTAGTTGCCATTTTCTAAACGTTGCCACTGAATATTTTTGCAGTAAGTTTTTCCCCTCAAGTTTGTGAAAACCTCTATAGATCAAACATGCACAAGTGATGTTTCACCACTTAATTGCCTGTCGGAGTTTTATTCCTTTTGAAATAGGTAATTGGTTGTCATGACAAAAGTCGCGTAGCTCGGAAACAGGCGCCAAGGCTACACTGTCACCACAGTGAGAATAATAATGTAGAGAATCCTCATGGACACTGGCTGCCGCATGCCATGTCAGCTCATTGAATACACAGAAAAATGAAAAACACTTACTGTCAGCTTGCCTCTCGTCCCAATGAAATCTCTCAGAGCAGCTGACAGTCTGAAACACACAGGAAACCAGGCCTGGTCTAAGTCTCAGAGAGAATAGTTGTGAGCAACGACCAGCGGCCTGGCATTGAGATGATTATCCCGCTCTGACACGGGGCTCCAATCCATCTGAACTGCTTCCAGAGTGGTCATCATCATCACCATCATCATCATGGTCATCATCGCTCCAGTTGCCTGTGAAAAGACATGCCTTCCCATTTGATAAAAATAAGAGAAGCCTTCACAAAATGCCCATTTAATGGGGTTTTAAAGTTAATGCATCACACTATCATTTGGGGGGGGGGGGGGTATATATAATTTTACTTGTTGAGAATTTATCATAGATCCAGATGAAAAGACACCAGGTGTCTGTGAAAAATGTTCCATCCTCAAAGTTCTATATCCATACTTCACGATTATTAATTTTAATGATTCAGACTAGACTAGATAATGGAATAAAACATATGTGACTTGCTGAAAGACTGCTCTTATTTTCCCACTGCATTGGAAGAGCCTGGTTAATTATCTTTCAATGACAATTTGGTGCCAAAACCCAGGGACCGCAGATAGCTACGGCCCCTTGGGACGTCACATTCTCCTGGGCCTGACAACACCATCGGCGCCACTAAAATTGAAAGGTACGGGAGGCCTTTTTGGAATTCCCTAATTAAGAGTGGCTGTTGGCTGGTCCTGGTGAGTGGGATGTTTTGGGGTAAGGGGGATCATTGTGCGTGTGAGATAATTAGATAACCTCTTCCTGGTAAAGAGCTCAAGGTCTGGCTGTTTCGGGTTATTCTGTGTTTGGAATGCAACAGTGAGCTTAAAGTTGACAGTGGGACACTTGCTGAGGGTATAGAGATAGGTCAGGGAATGGGGATGTGATTTAGACTGATATATACTGATGTATATATATACAGTACTGTGCAAATGTCTTAGGCACCCTAGATTTTTTATGTAGATTTTTTCTTAGATGTTTATTTTTTGTCTTCTGCATTAGTGTGTCAGTAGAAAAGAGCAAATTGTAGATTTCCAAACATTGATTTTCCAAAAACTTAATTGAACTTTCGTCAAGGAGTTCTGCAACCGATGGTATGGTCTCCACAGAGGCCTGTTCTCAACATCACCGGGATTACCTGGACAGACAGAAGCAAGCGAGACAGCCAAAGTCTGCAGTAGTTGGCAAGTTCTCCAAAATGCTTGGAACAATCTACCAGCTGATTTTCTTATAAAACTGAACAACAGTGTACCTAAGAGAGTTGATGCTGTTTTAAAGGGAAAGGGTGGTCACACCAAATATTGATTTGATTCTATTTTTTATTGTTTACTGTTCTTTATAGTCAATTGTTTGATTTTTAGAAACTTTTAATTTAATTATTTTTTAAAGGATTTTCACCTTACGGATTTTCTTTACATGTGCCTAAGACTTTCGCACAGTACTGTATATGCGGTGGTTGGTTGTATTATCAAATAAATTAACCAGAAGACATCAATTAAAATGCAGGATTTTACTTTTATTTAAAAAAAAAAAAAATTTGGTTGGTATGAAACATTGATTCTTGCACACATACAAGGGTTGGACAAAAAGGAAACACATAACAATGTATGGACATCAAGCAATAATGAGGGAGTAGGGCCACCTTTTGCCTTCAGAACAGCTTCAGTCCTTGTTGGAATGATGTCATACAAGTTCTGAACGGTGTTGTGGGGCAATGGACCATTCTACAAGAAGGAAAGCCTTGAGGGATTTGAGGGATGATGGAGGTGGAAATCTACTTCACACTCTATGCTCAATAACTTCCCATAAAGGCTCAATGATGTTTAGATCTGGTGATTGTGGAGACTATGGGAAACATTTAACTTCATCCTGGTATGCATGAAACCATACTTCAATTTGTTTAGCAGTATGCAATGTGTATGATGGGCATTGTCATCATGAAATATGGGGACATAATGAGAAAACGTGTTTGCACCATAAGGTGTGCCTGGTCTTGTAAAATGAGTTCATATTCCGTGACCGTTATATGACCATTGGACCCAATGACTCCTGTGAGATGTCTGCCCATACCATTACAGATCCGCCATCATGAATACATTGTGGGTCCTTTGGCTTTCTCCAAACATAAACCAGTCCAGATGTAGGAAAAAGACTAAAAGACAACTCACCCGACCACATGACTTTATTCCATTGCTCAGGAGTCCAGGTTCCGTGCTCCTTACACCAGTTTATGTGTTTTCGTGCAATAGCCCTGGATACACGAGGTATCTGAATGGTGGCTCGGCCATACATACCTGATTTGTGAGGCTCACAGCATACAATTTCTTGAGACTGGATTACAGAGAGGTTGTAGTCTTAGGGGTGTTTAGCAGCTATCCTGCTAAGTGTCCATCTGTCCCTGTCAGTGAGCTTTGACGTGACCCCACTGTTTCTCTTTGCCGATGCAGTTTGTTTGTGTTTGGCATCTGTTGTCATCATTTTTGACACGGTTTCTCTTGCCACATTAAATCATTTTGCAATTGTGCACCTGCAATTCAGATGCTGACTATTTGGCCTCTGGGACATTGCTAGTTGCCTTATGTTGTTTCAGAAACTCTCATATCAGCGTGCTGATTGTCAGACCTCTTTTATAACTGAAACATGCTACTAATTACGATAAAGTCCTTTTTCACATGTTTTTTTCCCTGTTATTTCCCATTATATATATATATATATATATATATATATATATATATATATATATATATATATATATATATATATATATATATATATATACACACACACACACACACACACACACACTGCATAACCATGTACATGTATGTGAAGTCATATTTATAGTGAATCACACATGAACAAATGGACATGTACACAGAGGGAGTTGTGCATACATGCACAGTAATAGCCTACATGCATGCACACACATGCAGTTCATATAGGAGAAGGATCCTGGATTTTGCAGTCCTCTAACCCATTGACTCTGTCTGTATCATCCTTCTCCTCAATGCTGTCTCCCAGAGGTGAGTGAGATTCAGATAAAAGGCAATAAGGACTCATTGCACAGCCAGCAGAGGTGCCTGGAGGGGGCAATTATAACCTTGAGCGTTGTGCGAACACCGCCCACTGTGTCAAACAGGTTCACGGAGGAGCCGACATCAGCAGTTCTGCACTGACATATTACCAGTAAATGAAGCCTGAGGTGACCAAACCTGCACTGCCTTCCCCCTCACACACAGACACACGTGCACACAAACAGACACAACCACACACATCATCCCCTTCTAACACACAGACACACATGCACACAAACATACACAACCACACACATCACCCCCTTCTAACACACAGACACACATGCACACAAACATTCACAACCACACACATCACCCCCTTCTAACACACAGACACACATGCACACAAACATACACAATCACACACATCACCCCCTTCTAACACACAGGCACACATGCACACAAACATGCACAACCACACACATACAGTTTACATGCACAAAAGCTTGCACACACCCACACAGTAATACACACGTGAGAAAACAGCATTCATACTATAAATATGTCTTGGAGTAGGCACAGGAGTCCAACAGTAGGGTGAATAGGCATGTGGTTCTATATAGAACTGTGCAGAAGGTGGAACAAATAAGCTATATTCAGTGAGATTGGGGGAAAAAAAGGAGAAAAAAAAAACTGGCACAATAATCAGGGCAATAATCTACACAACAAACACTTTAAAATTTTCAACCCCCACAACTAGGCCACACAGCCCTCTCCCTTGGCTGTTTACCAGCCTGCAGCTACCTGGCTTATAAAGGCAATGCCCCTCCCTTAGACCTAAAAGAGGGGAAACCATTCCCACTCGCTCTTGGGTAGAGCTTTTTTAGCAGCTTTCACGAACAATAGTGTTGGTTGAGTCTTTAAAACACCACTAAATCCTATATAAATAGTTTGAAAATGATGAAATACAGCATGCATTTCCATTCTTCATGAAGGTCATTCAGAGAAGCAAAAATAAAATGTCACAGAAGCTGTACTAATAGAAAGGATTTACAGCCTGACAGAGAGCATATGCTTATAAGTGGTAGCTTATTTTTTTCTTCAACTATCTGTCGGTATAGTACTTTTTCTGTTGCACTACATTGTATTGTCTTTTAGGTTTCACTTTTGTCTCTAATGAGCTGTTAAAGGGATGTCCTCATGTGAACAGTAAAATGAAGCCTGTAATCTGAATCAGTACATCCGCTGACCTTCTTTTCCAGTGATACATGGCACCCTTAGCATGGCAGTTCAAGGAAAAATAATGGGATATGAAAAATTTCCATCAGAAAGCTTCAAATTCCAATAATAAATTTTCAGTGTATGAGTGCAAAATTATTATAAACATCCTCTTGCTGAGTTATAAGTCCACTGTGAAAATATAGCGATACTAATGGAATATTATAGATGAAGACAAGAGCATTTCCACAGAAATGTCACACATTATTGTTGTCATGTTACAATACAGAGTGGCGATGCTATGAGATAAGATATACAGTACATCCAATAATGTTGATGTCAGTCATTATGTCAAAATAGGGGTCACTTGACTGCACATATAGAAGATTGCATAGAGAAGCCTGTAATAAATCAACATTTGTCCTTAACTTTGACAGTTAAATGAATGTGTTAACTTTTTCTTTACAAAACAGGTGAATTAATGATTAATGTGATTAATTAACTTGTCACACCATGCTCGCAAGTTCATTAGTCACTTGTATTTAACTCTGAGTAAAGTCAAGGACAAATATTGATCAAGTCCAGCCGATAGGCAATCATTTATGTAACCTATATTTACTTTATAAATAGTTTATTAATACCACAACATGCAGATAGGATGTCTGGTTCTTTGATCTAACGGAAGGTACCATTACTGGTTCAATCCACTACTTCGCATCCAAGGACAGATGGCACTGCCATGGTATTTAAAACCTTCCAGAACAGCATGGCCAGAAAAGGCATTTCATCCACGGAGCACGGATCCTCCCTTTTTGAAAATTTTAACTGAGAACCAACTGTCTCCAAAAAGTTAAGACTAAAGTTATTGGCACATGCAGTCCATTCTGTGTGATGTCTGTAGCTGAGCCTGATTTTCAGTTTGATCATGTATGAAGAGTATAGAGGATGACTTTACCAGTGCAGAGAGTCCTATCAGCTAAGCACACAAAGATGAGGCTAAGGGCACATAATCACCAAAACTGGATGATTCAGGGTTATAAAAATGTTGCCTGGTCTGGCAAATCTTGATTTCTGCTGGTAGGATCAGAATTTGGTGTAAACAGCATGGATCCATCCTGGCTTGTGTAAACGGTGCAAGCTGGTGGTGGTGGTGTAATGGTGTGGGGAATGTTTTCTTGGCACATATGAAGCCCCTTTAAGGGAAATCATTTTGTATAGTCATCAGGAAAACTATTTTGATTTGTAGAAGAGTAGCTGTCCTCCTGATTAAAATTAGCTCTCAGCCAACTCTTTACCTGTAGTGAGAGCAGAAATACAGCCTCAAACTACTGTGCATGTACCAGTTACCTGCTTTTCTGTGAACTACAACGGCCAGGCGCTTACAGTTTACGGGTGGACATAAGGCAACTCCAGTAACAGGTTGCCATATTAGTCCTGGAAGCGGTTCGCTTTATTTATGAAAACACAGCCCTTTTAGTATAGTGAAAACATATGAGCTAGCCTAGCCAGAGGTCTGCGACACTTATTCATTACTCATTTCTCCTCCCAGTCCTCTAGGTCTGGGTCTCTTGCAGTTCATTAAGTTCATTTTTATGGATCCAGAAGAATGTTTCCAAAACACGCTTATGCATCTGGGGTTCAAAATCAGGGTGTGTAGTCAGACAGACTCTTCTCTCTTCATCAGTTTCTTGCTCCACAGATGACAAATTAAACTGTGTCACACTCAATGCAGCAAACCAGTGTGTCTTCAAGACTCCATTAGGGGTAGCTTACATGTTAAAACCCCAATTTCAGGTCTCTGGTGTTTTAGCAAGCCACTGGGCATATCAATTTATCTCATCAATATCTCACCATAAAACAAATATGGGAAAGATTTGTTCAGCCATTTAAATATAGCTAAGTACATTAAAAAAATAGCATTAAGATTAAGACTTTGTTTCGAACAACCTAGCTCAAATTCTATAACTAGTAGACATAGCGATGTCGGACATGACATGGACTAATTCTTTTGATGGGTCACATTTCTGTTTATTGTACAGTTTTTAAATAAAACATAAACAATACCATAAATTAATTAGCCTACAGCCTCAGTTTGAGCTTTAAACCATGGATGAGCAGTGATGAGTTTTTGAGATATTGACACGTAAATAAGACGAGTAGAAATGATGTGAAAATTGCCTCTAGTGGGCCAAAGTTAATAGGGTTAAAGCAAAGTAGAATTTCAAATATGTATAAAATAAAATTTTAATTTAAATATACCTGTTGTTATGATGATTAAATGTGTTAAAGAAATGGACACCTCCTGGAGAAAAAACCCTGGGAATTAATAACAAAAAACACATTTTACTGTAACTGATAAGTTTGGCTTGGTCAAAAGCTGCAAAAGACAGGAAATTCAAATGAGCACCACCAACTTCAGGTCTCTACACTTTCAGAGATTTCCAGTACTCCGTTTTTTATATCTGACTGCTATACAGTTCTGTAGCTATGTTGGTCTACTGTATTTCAAACAACAGGTACTCATCACTGGGCACTCGCTTAAATGTCAAAATAACATAAACAGCAACATAATAATTTTTTGTTTTTGAACAAACCACAATAATAATTTCCCTATGGGGATTATAAAGTATCCACTTCACATTTCTATAAAATTCACATTATTACACTAAAAATTATAATCTTTGTACAATGTCTGGTATGAGGAGATCACTCGCTCAGTTGTGCTGAAGCCTTTTCCCACTCTTTTTGCACTTAACCGATACAGATATTTGTCCTTTATTTGCAGTTGCAAGTAAATCTTTACTTGTAATGGGACACCAGTCTGGGGAAGCTGTGTTTTCTCTGTAAAATCAATGAAAGCCTGATTTAGCTCCCAGGTTACACTGAAAACCTCTTTCCCAGCAGTATTCCTTCATTAGGAGCCAAATCAATCTTTGTGCCTCTCTCCCCCCTACAAAGTGTGTAGTTTATGGGGTTACAAAGGCAATGCAGCATGATATCTCTGTACTACATTCAGAAGATCATGTATGAAGAGTATTTCATTTCTTCTCTTCCAAGAAGAGAAGAAATGAAATAAAAAAGTAGACAACAGATCAAATTAAATCAAAATGTATTTTACATTTTACAAACAATTTTAGCTAACTTTAACTATGTTCTGTAACGGAAGGAAAGCCACTCTGGTTATGTTTTTTATGTGTGTGTCAAAGGTTAGATCTGGGTCAATCCAAGTTCTTTGGTACAACAAAACAACCATCATAATTTAGAGTAAGTGTACACAATTTCTTTGGGACATTTCAACCAACATTTCAGTCTTATCTGAGTTCAAGAGCATAACATTTGAAAGCATCCAAACTTTGCAATACAAGCCTCTAACTGAGAGAGTGGCAGTGCTTCACCAGGTTTCACTGAAATATATTGTATATCTGCGCATTCTCTGCATAGCAGTGAAACTACGCTAGTACAGGACAAATTTAGTAGGAATCAGATCGAGAAGACAGGGAGTCGGTTTTGCATATCTTTCCTTGACAGCCCGTTTTTAATCTAGGGAATTAAAACAGGGGCTGCCTATCAGGAATCTTCCTTCTGCTGGAGGATACACAGCGGCATGGTTTTGAGTAAATATCTCTTCCTCCAAGACCAAAGCTGGCATGTTAACCCACTGAGAGAAATGGACTGTCAGTAGATAATTATATTGCCTCCACAGTGCTGTGAGATCTCATGACCCCCGGATATACAGTGCAGTGCACACACCTCTCTGCTCTCACCTGCTGCCCTGCATCTGAAGCAAAGGGTGTGGGGGGTTCAAGTTTTCAACCATCAGATAGAATTTTATCTATTCAACTATATCAGTATGCGCATTGGCAATACAATCCATTTCTTGTATTAAAATTATTTCATGGAAATGTTTAACATGTCTTGATATTAGCCTGCATAAAATCTATGCTTTACATGTGAAGTCTGCTTAAGTATCTGGTATCCATGTTAAAATATTATCCCATGTGCTCGTTCATATTTTCATGTGAGACATTCAAGTGCAGTCCCAGAGTTCTATAAGCTGCGTAGACTAGACCTTCTCTAAGTACGGAAACTGAGGGGTGTGTGCCAGGCCTACCACACCTGCTGTCTTCCGTCTTACAAGGAGGTCTGCCTATCAGTCGCTGTCTCTTCACCACACACAGCAGTCCCGCTGGTTGCCATGGTAATCTCCTCTGTGCTCATGCTGCCTTGTAGGTCCCTCACTGAGTGCACGTATAGCTCCCACACACAAACAAGGGAAATAAACTTTGGTTTGCACATGCGCACAACAACACATATATACACACTCTCATCAGCACACGTGCACATAAGCACACGAGCATGCAAAAACACAAAGGCAAACGCTCATATGCACACACTAAAATTATAAAATGTATTTAAATGTTTCAATGTTCATTTCATATTGTCATGGTTCAGGACAGGAAAATGACTTTTTACATTCCGTTAGAAATGTCTCAGGTTAAGTAAATAAATTGTAATTTTCATCATGCATACAACTAAACTGTGACTTAAGAAATTTCACACTTATGTTTAGGCAAGGTTACATTTTAAAGCTGGTATTGTAAAGTCAAACCTTAATTCGGTATTGACAATATGTCTGAATTTACTCATCTCTAAAATACTGACTTTATTCTATATTTTTCTCAGCAGAAGACAGCTGAAGGAGAGCAGACTGATTTCCCACAGGTAGATAATAGTTGATTTCCCTGGAAAACCTGAGCTACTAGCAGTCAGACAGTTTCTGAAAATAGGCGCCACTATGACCTGACGGTGGAAAAACAGAAGACACCATGAAACCATGGTGTCTTTTAAGCACAATTTCTAATGCGAAAAGTGGTGTTTTTAAAAAAAAATCAGCTTTTTACCATACAAACAGTGAAATAATTATCTCAAGCAGACTTTCCGGTGCGGAGTAAATCACCTTAAAGCAAGCTCATACCTGAAAAAAATTTACCCGCTCTAAGATCTACCTATTGTGACTTTTGCCCTTGCTGGAAACTGCCTATGTGTTACAGTCACCTTACAGTCTTGTATTATTAACACCAATTTCCACAGCTTTCAAACGTAATTTACTGCTTCCTTCTAGCTGAAATAGTCGTGTACCTATTCTATTGTGTACAGCACTACTCGCAGATAGCTGTTTTCGCAGAACGCACAAGTGACAGCTTTATGCATGCTCTATCGATTGTTTATCAGCGAATGCTTACATAAAGCAATCATGGCAAGTAAGACTAAGAAGACACACGAATGGAGATGTAAAACCTTCACTTTGAACACAGTATTGAAGGAACTGGAGATGAGTGAAAGTAACGGCACCCTTGATAGAATTTGCTTCTGGAAGTCAAACATGGCTGAAAAAGATATGCACAATGTTCCAGTTTGAAGCGGTTCGGTGCCATTTTGAGAGGTTTTTAGGACTTGGGCTCATCTCTGGGAAAACACCTGTCAAATTGTATTGCTTTGTTCAATCCACTCCAAACCTTTTTGGTGTTGTAGACATCCTGGAGTACTAATGGAAAAAGATCAGATTTTTTCAAGTGTCAGAAGTACATGCAATCACTACAGAATAAAGAAAATACAAAACAGAATATATACTGTATGTCCTTTATTGAGTGAGACTCCCATGAGATCAGGGGAAGAGGAATATTGTATGTCTCTATAACAATTGCCTGATATCTTGGCAGGAGTTTATTCTTTTGTCATCTGCAGCAACATGGGTCGCTTCTTGAGCAGTAAGCCCTGATGAACATCAGATTTTCTACAGCATTCAGGCCCTGATGAACATCAGATTTTATTCAGCATTCAGGCCCTGATGAACATCAGATTTTATTCAGCATTCAGGCCCTGATGAACATCAGATTTTCTACAGCATTCAGGCCCTGATGAACATCAGATTTTATTCAGCATTCAGGCCCTGATGAACATCAGATTTTCTTCAGCATTCAGGCCCTGATGAACATCAGATTTTCTTCAGCATTCAGGCCCTGATGAACATCAGATTTTCTACAGCATTCAGGCCCTGATGAACATCAGATTTTCTTCAGCATTCAGGCCCTGATGAACATCAGATTTTCATCAGCATTCAGGCCCCAATGGATTTAAGATTGTGATTTTGTTCGGCGGCCAACCTTCCCTTCTCTCCACAGGATGCCTCACAGTTGTTTTCCAGTTATTCCCAAGACTCAAACTGCACAGACAGATTGATGCTGTTAGATTGGTTTTGGGCGGACTATGCACAGAAGAACATTCTCTCTAAGTAGGGCCTGAACAGACTTACTATGGGTCCAGACAGAGACTCGTCAAGTATTCACAAGCAAACCAGTTGAGGCAAAATATTAATTCACAAGGAGAGAAAATGTATCTGTTCTTTTAATAGATCAATTGATTAAATGGGGATTAAGATCCAGACTCTGCCAAATTGGTCTTGACTGTCACAATGTCACATGTAATAACTGTGATATTGGTGACATAGAGCGAGGAGTATAAAGAAATTAGAACAAGAACATGGGGATGTAACAGGAAGAGATAAGAACCCAGATTTGTCCTGTTGAGAGACTTAAATGAAAAAGGGAAATGTCAGACCATGCTTTGCCTAGAGTGCAGCATAATGTATGCACCAGCATGAGTCTGTGGAACTTGAGCCGGTGAGTCATACAGAGCACTGCCACTTTTTACATTAAGACTTTATTACTATTCCAGCATGCATTAGCACACCCCCACTCTCCTGCACCACAATGTTTACTTTAATCAAAGTGGAATTCATTTCAAAATGGGTACCATCATTTTCCTCAAGAAAAATATATGCTTTTCTTGGTCTGTATTATAGTGGGTTTTAAAAAAAAACTGTAGATCGGTTGCCCTTTGAATGACCTGGTTCAGGTTATTTCCAATGGATTTAGACAGTTTCCCTCATTTTTATGTGGCAGACACAGTATAATTTGCTTTCACAATTACAATTCACACCTTACTACCGAGATTGGTACAGTTAATACTGAAATCCTGTAAGCTGTTACTACGACCCTCACCCTGACATCGGCTTTTTGGCGGTAGATGGTATGAAATTTTGCAGAATGACTGCGTTCCTGGGTTTACTCAAATAGTTATGAAATATATGTTTTTTCAGCTAAGTTTTCTTCTCATGGTTTTGATGGAAAAACCTACATTAGCCATTACACTATGGAGGAAATCATGTCCAGGGTGAATCTGTGCTCTGCCAAAGCTGGTTCTTGAATACAGGACATCCCATCATCTTGATGAGGACATTTAGCAAATGATTCAAATAAATTTTGCTTCCTCACCAACAGTCTTTTAAAATTCCACAAACAAACTTGCATTCTTTCAAGGATAATTTTCTGCTGTTGTCCTTGAGAGCAGATGGACCATTTACATACTTCATCTGTTGGCCTACTTTAGCATTCAGCAGGCAGCTTCTTCCCTGGACAGGTTGGAGCTTTTACTGTCTTTCTTTCATTTGCCCTTTGTCTCATGTTCATGCTTTAGCCAGAATTTATTATGCAGAAGAAATAAATCTGTGCATGTACAGTATATACAGAGAAAAATCATCCTCAATAATCTGATTGTCTATATACAGTATGATTTTTGGTATGATATATTCTTCTTTGATGTTTTTCATTTGTACAGGCTTGACATTGAAATGTAAATAGATCAGTTAGTAAAGGTTGAATGATGAGATAAACATTAATAATACAATAATGAACAAAATAATGATTCATCAAGAATATTACTTCAGACTTTCAACAGACAATTTCTATCCTAGTCACAACAGCAGGAAATTACATACAAATTAATAAAGAACAAATAATGATTAAATTATTTATAAAGAAAAAAATAAATAAAAAATTAAATGCATCATTAATAAGCAAACCTGACAAGACCTTAAAATCAAATGATTGTGCTCTTCGATGTTCTCCGAAAAAATAACTGAAAACATAAAAATAAAGCATACCATTCAAATATGCAAAGAGCTCACAATGCTGTTCGATATTTGTAACCTATTCCTTTCCATGAACAAAATATTATTGGCCCTATCTTACACCGGCACTAAGCAGCGCTAACGCAAACGCAAGTGTCTTTGCTATCTTACACCTGACCCAGCGCAGGGTTCATTATAACACCTAGTGCTCACGTCATTTAAATACCATGTATTCTTGCACCCATTGCAAGTGAACTGGGTGTGTTGGTCTTAAGATGAGGAGTGGCCAGGAATTTTTTTTGGTGTATTGCTATCTTGAGCCAGCAGAAAGCGCTTGCGCTAAAACCACCACAAACCTGGTCTAAAGTCGTCGCAGTTGTATTTTAAGGGCGCACATAAGTGCATCTACATAGGCGTGTGGACAACGCGCGTACACCCTCCTGTCTGTTACACACAGGGGCGCGCACAAGCATGACTAAAAATATCAAGATTACAATGTGAAATATTATTATTGCGTAGGCTATAAGAAAAATTCAAAATAATAAAAGGGTCCATAGGTCAAAGACCACATGCCTGTCCCTCAGCAAAGGGGAATGCCGCATTAAATTGCTTTCAGCCCACTCCATCAACATCCAGGCGATGTGCGATGGTACATGTAAGGTTACATGCATAGACTATTCGCAATTATCCTGGATCAAGCTATGATTTAGCCTATATTTGCCAATAATTCCTGTAATCTTCTGGGGGGACAATCTTCTGTTATGGGACAATGGCTATCCATTAAAAACTTTGCTGATAGCACCTATATCAAGCCTAATGCGCAAATTGTCATTTATATCTAATGCGTGAATTGTTATTCAATGGAAAACTCTCGCACTGCAATAGACGGACATTTCAGTTCTGAAAATGCGCTTCAGATGTCATTACAATACAGCTGACTTCATCTAGGCCTACAGCCTGTAAGTAAATAGAATGGTTTTGACTGAAAAAGGTTCAAAACCTTGTCCAGTGTTTTTCAAATAGCCTAGGCTACAGTCCCCGGGATTTGCTGTGCATAAGGTTTTTTCGATACCTACGGTTAAAAAACTGAGATCCATTTAAATTTCACCATGTTAACTGAATTGTATCCTTATTCTTCGTCCTTCATATTTTTTTAATTACAGTGACCAGGTTTCCATACTCTCATCTTATTAAAACCCAGCTGAAACAATTTTAAAGAGAACTAAGAGTCTAATTAGAAATGAAAACAAAATTTTCAGAACATTACACAATTCATTCAGAAATATTTTAATGCCATTCTCTGCATGTGTGCTTTAACTTCATGCAGGAGCAGGTCTGTTTCCCCTGCTGTAAATAGCACTTTTCGCAGTCTTCCTGGGAAAGTGGACTTAAATATTTTAAAGCATTACGCTACCAGTAATACAGGTTGGTCACATTTCAATAAGCAGGACATCATAAAACAAGGGGAAATATGTGTGAACCTATGGGTTCCCAACCTGAAAGCTTTAGTGTATGTACAAGTGTCATCATTAAGGAAAAATAACGGTATTTATGTTATTAATCAATATTGCAGCTGTTGCAGGTGCTTTTAATGAAATTTCACTGCATAGGCTATATTTTTTTAAATAACTGCACTGTCGGGAATTACTGGGAACCCGTGCCGGTGTTAAACCCTAATGTTAAATATTATTATTGTGTATATAAAAACTAAATGCTCTTAACGCCATGCGTTTAGACGAAGCGCTAAGATCGCCAAGATAGAGCCCCAAGAATTGTAATAATATGACAGTTTTTATTTGATGACACAGTAATTCTTATACAGCAATTGCTTCACAAAAGATACCACATGAGCACAGCTAACACTTTTTCTAGATGAACACATTGAGGTTTTATATTTACTGCCATGATATAACAAATCCACATAATACTGTAATACTATATGTAAAGTACAGACTTTAATTATATTCTTTCTCACTTCATAGACTTATGCTCCTTCAGTGTCCTCTGTTGGCCAAAAACTGTAAAGCATACTTTCCTTTGGGCAATAGTAAAGTGCCTGGCTTTTCAACAGGGGCCCTTGGAGGTACTGTAGGGAGTCCCTAGGCAGACTTGATGACGACTATATATGGATTTGGGAAAATATTTCAGAATATAAAACCTTTTTAAAAAATATAACCCTTTTTAACTTATGATAGGGGTTCCCTGGATGCCTTTGAGCCTGGGCGGGGGTGTCTGGTTGAAAACCCCTGATATAGCGCATCAGACATTAATGCTTATTCAGTTAATTTGACACTGAAAAGACATGTGTGGATGTAGTACAAGAACATGGTGAAGAAAGGCTGCATATAACATACAGAAATAACTGAATAATTATTCTGAATATATTCTTAAACATGACGGCTTAAAAGAAACTTCTCATTTCTAAGACACAGTGTGGTCATTCTCATGAAACCTGTTTGCCAGGACTAAAACTGAGAAAAGCTTATACTGCCACAAAATAGTGCACAGTTTCACCATTGGATAATATCCAGTACATTTCCAGACATGTAATTTCAACTGCTCCAGATTTTTTCCCCCACGTGAAAACCTTTTTAAAGCAAAAACAGACTGATGCAATATAACTTCTAAATGCAATAAAATCTGGACATATGTATTCTGCCAACCATGAATTGACATGAATTTGCCCTCACTTTTCCTCTGAAAATAAGGGCCTTTTTCAAATGTTAATTTTGTATTATAACAGAAATACTGCTTCATACTACAGCAATAATGATATTTCCCCACAGAAAGGGGCTGGGGTTTCGCCTTTAGTAAGTCTAAAAGCAAGAGAGTACTGCATCAGGCTTTATTTTATTGCTCACGTGTCATATTGTTCATTATCCTCTTCTCAGACCTATTCACATTTGAAATCCATTTTCTGTAAAGAAAACAACAAACAGTTAAAAGAACTGCAAACAAAAAAGCTGAATTCCTTCAAAACCTCCATATTAGGAGGACACATCTTGGTGTAATCATCCTCCTAAATGGTTGTTCATTTGAAACAAGATGAGTGTATAAGCTCCCCGTTCAACTAATCATCAGTTCAAATGTTTCCTTGTTCTTAAGCCTTTTCTGTTGGTTGAGAATTAAACTAACATTACCTTCATTACCTTTTCAGGAATTAATTTAGCAGGTTGGAGACTGACATTCACATGACAACATATAACATGTCACATTTACAATATTAGATAGTCCAATCAATCAATCAATAAATCAAATTATATTTACATAGCACATTTTTGTCACAATATGCTTCACAGTTTACCCTGGCCTAAACACACATACAGTATAGCAAGCCAGAGGTTAGAATGCAAGTGGGTTCATCTAAAAATCTTTGTACCAAATGAAACTGGAGATGAAAGCACTCTGTGTTTCACTCACAGTAGTGGGGATCTTCAGTGTTCCCTCCTTGAACACTTGCATCTCAGTCACCAGGTTGCTGGGGAAATAGCCGATGAGTCCCATCTGGTCCACATAGCGGTCACTGTACACCTGCCAGAGAGGAGAGAGAGCATCAGAGAAACAAACAAGAAACAGTGATATGGGTCACCAGGGAACCCATATCAAAAAAATCAATAAATAAATAAAAAATGAAGAGAAGAGGTGTTGCCTTAACCGCTCACCTCCACAAAGAAAAATGCCATCAAACAACAATATTTCAATGACTTAATAGTGCAATAATTACATTTAATGAAAAATACAATGTTCAATAGAACTGCCAACATCACAATAATACACAGTCAGATCATTTTAAGGCCATAGTACAAGTGTCATTACTTTAATCTTTTAGGTTGCAAAAGGCAATGAGGCATATAATAAATACATAGAACTGGGCTATATCAAGGGACTGTTATACTGTTCTAAAAACTAAACTCTCATAGATTTATGTTTATGATGACAATACTACAAGGCCTAGGGAAACTACAATGATTCCCTTTTTAAGAGTTTATTGTAATGTCTCTCCCTCTTCCAATTACATGTCTGACTTGCTTCTATCCCTATACATTCATGGATTTTGTGATTTGATTCAATAAAGTTTTATTTGCAAAACATAGACATGATGTGAGAATTTAAGTGTGTATTTTTTTCTGGCAAACCTACAAATATGTAAATTGTAAAATACTGAAAAAGACCTGTGCAATATTTAAGAACAGGCAGATTTGTGAGATTACACATATTAAGTTGCAGGAGTATTTTGAAGTGGTGCAAAGCTTAGAACTTCTGATGGTTTGTGATAAAGCTAGGGATATGCAATTTCAAACTGGATTTGTTGGAAGTGAG
Source organism: Synaphobranchus kaupii (assembly GCA_029718625.1). Taxonomy (NCBI): domain Eukaryota; kingdom Metazoa; phylum Chordata; class Actinopteri; order Anguilliformes; family Synaphobranchidae; genus Synaphobranchus; species Synaphobranchus kaupii. Next base: position 70,623,803 of record CM056380.1, on the reverse strand, counting down.
AGAGAACATGGATCATGCAGCTGAACTGACATACACTTCCAGACCAGAAGACTCCAGCACCCTCCTCAGGCAGCAGTTTGGAATAAACATAGATCATCTGGCCTCTCTTGATGTTGATGAACCTGCAGTCAGGGGCAGTGAAGTCACCGATCGCCCTGGCCACCGATATGGTATCTGTGTGTAGAACCGTGTTTACCTACGACATACTCTCAAAGTTTCCTTTCACAGAACAGACAGGGAAAACAACCTTGTTCCAGCAGGGGCCTGTAACACCAAGCAGGATATTCGAGTTAGCTGGATAACAGCACTGAGTAAAACCCGGAACCCACCCAAATCTGGAACATGGACTGAAGTAAAAAGAGCTGTTCCGGGTTTTTATCAGTAATCCTGCTTTGTGATACAGGCGCCTGGGTAGTACTCCACAAAGCAGGATTACGGAGTTAGCTGGATTTTACTTCAGTCCACGTTCTAGATTTGGGAGGGTTCCGGGTTTTACGTAGTTATCAGAGTACATTATACAGTTATCTAGCTAACTCAGTAATCCTGCTTTGTTGAATACTCCCCAGAGGGTGGGATATACAAATAAAAGTTTATGAATACTGACATCATATTAAGAGATGCATTGCAGCAAGTCTCACCTACCAGAATTTGATTCAGCAATTTTTCACGCACATTTCTCTCGATGGTTCTAATCATTATTCCCATTATAGTAGGCCTACGTTTATGACAATGTTTGTGAAGACATTGCAATGTTAACACGTCGAACACATAGGCTGAGTAATTTTCTTGTGTCGCAGTGTCAGACCTTGCACTTCGCTTTGTGACACTGATATCCATATCTTTTTATTTTTATTTTATTTGTTTTGATTCTTGATGTTGATTAATGATATTTAATTACTCGACGACGCTGCAAATGAGTGTAACTACTCAGTGTAATTTCAAGTTTAAATGAAGCTTGAATGAATATCCCACCCTCGGCCTCTCTTTACAATGAAAAAGATGTTCAACATTGTGACTCTTTGCAATTATTTTATGCTCCACCACAATCAATAGGACAATCTACAATTTGTGGTTCATAGCTATGCTTGTATGTACCACAATCCACAGTAGGCTATTATCGTTTTTAAATGTTAACTAGAGAAATTGAAAAGCGGGAGTCGAAAAACAGCACTGCTTATTAAAGATCCAACAGCCTAATAATATTTTTAAATTACTATTATTTTAATTATTGATACGTGTATGGTTAAAAGCTTAAAATCAATGCGCAGTTTAAACAGACATCATGTAGGCTAGCTAATAATAGTTACAAGGCAGGAGGCGTGTACTGACGGCTGTCAGTGATAACTCCATTGAAATAAAAACAAAACAAATATTAGGCTATGCAATACTGAAATTCAAACTAACATTTCTGTAGACTATTAAAACCGATGTGAATTAAATGGCTATAGGCCTACGTCAATTTTATATCACGTGACAAAGGTCACGTAGGGACTACTAGGGAGTTTATATCGGTTTATATACATTTGTAGAAAAAAACCCCACCAGATAATATTTGAGGGCGTTCACTGGGTGGAGCTCACAAGTTCGTTCACGTGCGCATGATTTTTACGATGATTTCTGATTTATAAATAGGTCATGCGTAGGAACATTTATTCGTGTGTATGGACATTTTATAAATCGGTCGTAGGAACATTTTAGGAAATGATCGTACTCACATTTAGGATGAATTCCAAGATGCATTTATAAATGATGCCCCAGATGTAACACTCCAACGATCTCCGCTTCTACTATACAACCTTCATCCTATTCCTACGTATTGACAACACTTGAAGTGCATCTTAAAAGTAATCTTAAAGTAACATCCATCTATCCCCGCTTGTTCTTTTGACAGAATTCAACTTCAAATATCTTCAGTTGTCAACTTGCTTAATGCCAATTAACACTAAAAGCCCTTATGAAGCTCCACTGGTCTCTTCATGTTAATCATAATATGTGTCTCAGCTCAGAGGCACAATGCACTCACATGAGCACTCCAGGTCTGCACACAGCTTGTTGTTCGCTAGTTTCTCCATGGAGACGGAGAGGCAGTGTCCGCACAAAGAGCTCAGAGTAAGGAGCAGGAGTCCGTGGTGGAGCAGAGGAACCATCCTGGCAGCAGTGGAGCAGGAAGGACGCTACTGAGCTGTGAAATTCCCCAGCACACTCCCTCTCAGGCTCTCAAACAACCGCCTCCAATCAGGAGAGACCGGCTCTGAATTCCAGGGCCATGCCCCCAAGATGTGGCAGATAGTTTCTAAGCGCGTTCCAACTTTCCTTTAAAAATTTTACTTCATGTGACCTGGCAATCCAACTTCAGGTTGCAGAGCCGTTTCAGGCTTTGTCTCTGTGGCGATAATCACATTGTGAAAATGGACACTTGATTTCCAGCAATAGGACCGAAGTCCTAAGATTGTTACGCATATGATAGATACTTGATTGCGGGGAATGTACATCGTTATGAGTACACTTGTACAATAAACTCAAAGAATTGAATTGCCATTTTCCCATCATGACCACATACACATTTGCATAAGCATGAACATAGTTATATATACATTTCTAAAGCTTAACCAGCAAGAATGCTGAAAAGCTAAGGGATTCTGCAGCTGTACCAATCAAAACAAACGCCTTCTGTTTTCTGGCAAATTTCAAGGCAGATATCTTAGGCATGCAACCAATATTTCATAGGATTATAGATATTTCTGTTTTCATTAGTTCCACAGCCAGTGCCAAATAAACATGCCAATTCCTGTCAAGCAGGTTTGAAGCAGAAATTTAATTCATTGTAAATTACGGTCATTTTCATTCCATTAATTGAATTAAACTAATTTCCTGAATTGAAAGAGAACTGACTGCAACTGTCCTTTCAAGGACATATTTTCAAGGCTCTCTACAAAATCAACATGTGCAAAAACAGAAGCTTTTATTAAAAAATAAATAAAAAACTGCCTTGCGATACTGATGAAAAGTAAATAATGATTGAAGCATCAGAATCATATTTAAAAAAAAAAAAGTTTTTTTATTACTCTAATGAGTTGACAGCTTATTTGGTTTTCAAAAAGGAAAACAAAAGAAAGCATTTTCCCAACTGTTCTTCACCAAAAAGGAAACTGTTGTTCCAACATTCAGAACCAAAGCCCAGACGATCCTAAAAAAAACATTACAAAAATAATAAGAAGAAAATGATCAGGAGGAGCAGCCCAAACGCTGCCACAGTCCACATTAGCATTGTGCCTGTCACTCAGGGCTACTTCTTGGCATAGGTGATCTTCATGGCACAGGTGGAGGTGATGCGGAACCCCTGCAGTGCGTCCCTTGCCACGCCCGCCTGCCCCTCAGTCTCAAACTCCACAAAGGCGATATCATGTCTGCCTGGCACCAGCCGCACCTCTTTAAAACCAGGGAACCTGGTAATAGAACCGGACCAAAACAAACCCATCAGTATGAGCACTACTACTTTTAGAATAGACAAAAAACATTCACAACAGGAACAGAAAATAGTGTCAGTATAGTACTAATAACCTTTCATACTCAATAATATAAACTGAGTACTATGAGCACAATATAATTATCATTAATCACAACAGTGTAAGTGTTAGATTACAGAAAATAAACTAGGACCTGATATGCAAGCTTATTTCAGTGTGCAGTTATAATTCTTGATCATAGTTAAAACACTCCTTCCACTTACTGATTGAACAACATAGACAGCATCATCTCATTGGTTTCCTCTGGAAGGTTGTTGAGGAACAAGATGTAGTTAGGTGGATTGTCAGGAGTCTAGAAGAAAAGAACAATGAAACATTGAACACTTTTTTGCAAGGGGGAAAAAAAGTATATATATATATATATATATATATATACACACTACTCACAAAAAGTTAGGGATATTCGGCTTTCGGGTGAAATTTCAGGATGAACCTAAAATGCACTATAACCTTTACAGGTGAAATTAATTTGACCTTCTCTAAACTTTTGAATGCACATGTCCAACTATTCAATGTTTCAGTACTTTTTGCACAACTTGCTGTTCTCTAACAAGGAGCTGAACGGCAAAATTCACAACAGGTGTTTGATCCATTAATCGACCAATAAATTTCCTGGTTCAATTAGAATTGGTATTTAAACAGTCCTCTTCATCATGCTGTTCACATTTTGACATCATGAGACCACGACGACACCTAACAATTGATCAACAGTACCTCGCCATTGCGAGGCTTCAAACAGGATGTTCTCAGAGGGAAGTGGCCACTGAGCTTAGAGTGTCAGAGTGTCATCAGCAGGTTGCAACAGAGATACAGAGAGACTGGAAGAGTCACAGAAAGGCATAGAAGTGGACGTCCTTTGGCCACATCCCACACTGATGACCGCTTCATTGTGAACAGTGCCCTGCGGAACCGGATGATGAATGCCACTCAACTCCAGGCACATTTAAGGGAGGTGAGAGGCACCCAAGTGTCACGTCAGACCATTCGAAACCGTTTACATCAGTGTGGTCTGCGTGCTAGACGACCTGCAAGGGTACCTGACCACACCACCAGGCACAGGCGTCATCGTCTTGCATGGGCCAGGGAGCATTTACGCTGGACGAGGGACCAGTGGGCCTCAGTGCTGTTCTCTGATGAAAGTCGATTCACGTTGAGCAGAAATGATGGCCGCCAACGATGTTGGAGACGTCAAGGAGAGCGCTATGCATCAGCCACTGTTGTCACCAGACGACCCTTTGGTGGTGGCGGTGTTACAGTGTGGGCAGGTGTGTCTAGTCAATACAGAACTGCCCTACACTTTGTGAATGGTACAGTGACAAGCCCATACTACCTGAATAACATCATTAATCCAGTCATTGTGCCCCTGCATGAACAACACAGGCCTAATTTCATCTTCATGGACGACAATGCTCCAGCTCATCGAGGTCGCATCATTAGGGAAAGGCTGCTGGAGACTGGGGTACCTCAAATGGAGTGGCCTGCACTTTCTCCAGACCTGAATCCCATAGAAAACCTATGGGATCAGCTGACTCACCGTGTAGAGGCTCGTAACTCTGTACCCCAGAACCTCAATGACCTGAGGGCCGCCCTTCAAGAAGAGTGGGATGCCATGCCTCAGCAGACAATAAGTCGACTTGTGAACAGCATGAGACGTCGTTGTCAAGCTGTAATTGATGCTCAAGGGCACATGACAAGTTATTGAGACATTGACATTTTTGTTGTGGTATACCCACCACTGTTGTTGGCTTTTGTTTCAATAAATTGTTTGAGATGAGGAAATCACCATTGCATGCTTCTACTTAAATGCCCTACTTTCATGATACGTATAATATCACTGTAGCGTGAACTTACATTTTCCATAAATTTCACCCGAAAGCCAAATATCCCTAACTTTTTGTGAGTAGTGTATATATACGTATATATAAATAAAGCCACAGAAAATGCACTTAATTCATATTCATGGTCATGAGATTTTTTGACACCTTAGGCTTCTAGAATTAAAGATAAGGTAACACTTGCCAAAAATAATATTCCACATTTGCATGCAATTACAGCAATGGAAATTAAGATGCATAATTTCACTGGCAAGCATCTGGTAACACTGACATGAAACAGGACTTTTCCCCTCCCAAAATTCTACAGAACATATTCCCAAATGTCCATAACCACATGCCCAATGTGCTTAAAATACATACCTGCTGAATTGGAGCAGCATTTGGCTGTGCGTTTGTACCCTGTGATTCATGGAAAACGATAAACAAAAGGCAAATTAAAAAAATTAATTTTCAGCGCTTCTATTCTCCTGTACTACTACTGGAACAATCTTAATCAGCTTTAAAACTCCTGAGCCCCATTTCCAGAAAAGGTAAAGATTGTGGTCAGAGCCTTAACCGTCCATAACCCAGCATGGGCTCCTTGGCTCACACAGAGGCATAAGCAAAACGGCAGCAGGAATCGCATATTGCCTCTCGTCAGGCCCCTCTTGTAAGAATTTGTTCTTAAGTGGCCTGGTTAAATAAAAAATAATATTTACCGGAGCTGCTTTCTTAGCCGGATTCGCCGCTAACTCTAGAGCCTTCTTCTTCTTGTCTTTCTTCTTATCTTTGTCTCCAAACGTGCCGCGCATTTTACAGATGACCTCAGAGTCTGTTCTGGCATACTGTATGCGCTGAAGACAAATGGAACAACATTAACAAGTATTTCTGAGCATTGTATACTGCCATTATATAAATTAAGCTAAATGAAACTAATTCCTGAGCAGATTCCCCCTTAACGGAACATTGGGCCTAATTCACCAACCATTCTACAAACAAATTTGGTCTTAAGACTTTCTTTAAAAAAGACATTGGCATTCACCAATGTTTTCTTAATTGGGATTTTTTCTTGGGTAGAACAGAAGCTCAGAAGGCAAACATTAGTTAATCCTGAAATTAGGGCTGTCAAAATTAATGCAAAATTTTTAGGTGTAAAAATGTATAAATAATAATAAAGAAAAAGTATGGGGTCCAAGGCAAACTCAATAATTGGTGGAAGCTTGCATGGTGATGACAGGGCTTATTTATATTATCAGTAAACCTTTTTTATATAAAAAAAAGCACATTTCTTGATTCTGTTGTATGTGCTGTTTATGATACTGCTTATATTCTGTCTCCAGTCTGTATAACTGTCAAGTTATGTAAAGCATATTTGGATTTGTTTTTCAGTTGTTCATCTTTCCTAAATCATATTCATGGGTTCTGGATCAGCGTTAGAAAAATTAAGCACGCACAACGGCTAAGCACATGCACCTTGCTAGCTGAGATGGAAGGAAGGAAAATTTCTAGGCGGAAAGTTTCATTTCAAAAAGTTTCCAGATTACTCTGTACAGTACGCAACGTCGAGTTAAGTTAGGCTAGAAGTAATTTGTCTGACTTCTCAGAGCAAAAGATCCTGATGATAACGTGACCAGGAAAACAGGAGAACTTCTAAGCACCCAGTGAGCATTTTGTGGTCTAAAAGATCTATATGGTAGATGCCTATCAGACGTTCATGTTTAGACCACATCTGCTGCAAAACATGCAACAATATTTGGGAGTAAAAACTGTCCGCCTAGGATAGAAACTTGCACCTTGTTGTTCGTCAAGCTGCTTGTGGCAAAAATGTTTTGACATTTTCAGTGAAACATCACATGTGGTGAAATTGCGCCTACGTGTAGACCGGATTTCGCTTGCCAAAGCAATGACTTAAATGCATCCACATGGATTTTGTTTGTCTTTGAATTTACAACTGAATCACGTATGAAAATTATGAAATCAAGGTGTTATATGGCACATTCATATTGTAGACCCATTTTAGCCAGCCTAAAAAAGGTATTCCATATTCACCAGCATTTGAACGTTTCTGAGTTTGTGCTCAGTGGGGGGTAGACAGCCAAGTCTGCCAAGGTAGAATCTCATAGGCTACCTTCTTGTTGGCGCTAAGTCCAGGCTTCTATTGGCAACAAACCGTGGACATTTTACGACATTTTAAGAGAAACATTATGCTATAGGTGTCTAAATTGTGCCTACGTGTAGACCGTATTTCGTTTGTCAAAGCAATGACTTTAGTGAAATAGATCCACATTAATCAACACATTGTTTCTCTTTGAACATAAAAATGAATCACGTGTGAAAATTGTTAAATAAAATGTGTTATATGGCACGTCCATGTTGTAGATGCATTTTAGCCGGGCTAAAAAAGAGCGAAGAGATCTTGGATGCTTAGATCTGACTTAGCAGCTCTTTAGATGATCTAATGAACGTCTAATGCCCAGTGGGCAATCGAACTACTGCAGTTTGGTAACCATGGTTTGCGTATGACTAGAACTAAGTGACAAAGTAACAGATGCATTAGCTAAAATGGGTAGCTAAAAACAAATTTATGGCCAATTTTGACTGCAGTGTTACTTTTGACTTTGCATTGATAAAATGCTATTAAACGATAGTGTTAGGCCTATATTTGATATATCTCTCTGTGTTGATTCTACATTTTGATATTCTTCTTCCACAAATTTGTGTATATCCTCGATTTCAAATGCAATTTTAAAATGCGATTAATCACATCAAATCATGCAATTAATTAGTTAATTTATTTTTATCGTTTGACAGCCCTACCCAAAATGTTTGGAAAAACGTTTTAAAGTCTTAAGAACAAACTTCTTCATAGAGTGATTGGTAAATGAGGACCATTGTTTGTGAAATATGATAAGTTACCCCAATAACCCTTACTGTACCCTGCACACAAGCACAGGCAATTAAATATTCAAATTTATGAAACTTTTTTTAAAATTTAAAACCTAAACAGAAACATGCATCACCATTCACCAAATTGTCATGTGGCAAAAATATCTAAACTGACGGATTACTTCAGTTATATTCAATGCAGTAAAAACCATAGATCCACATATGCTTAATCTCAATCTTCTTTCATTCCATAGTTTTTTTATTATAATAAAGCACTTTTGTAAGAAAAGCTTTATAAAGTTGTACTTGTATAAGAAAACATTTTTTTAAATGTTACAAATTCCAAAACGTACCTCTAATATATACACACACACACAATCTAAATAAAGCTTACCATAGGTTTATTATAGAAAGGAAATCCCTGCAGTTGTCGAAGTGCATTTGTAGAAGAGGCCAGCTCCCTGAAGACAACAAACGCCTGTCCTCTCATCTTCATTGTCTTCATGGCTACAATATCAACGACCTGGCCGAACTGAGAGAATAGTGCATACAGCGACCTCTTCAGCTCTGCACAAAAGGGACAACAAAATGATTAGCCATAAGTTGGCCTGTTCAGAGGAACCATGAATTTGAGGCATTCGTAGCCAATAATTGATACACCAAAATCAATGCGCAAACATGCAACCGCACTCAGAAATGTGTACACGTAGGGCCTACTCAAACTCAGTCAGCTTAAGTCAAAAATTGAATTTATATTGGATAGCTTACTGAAAATATTATTTCAGTCTTAATGTGTTTTTACTAGTTATGTGTAATGAAGTATATTTTAGATATTTAGAGGAATTTATGCAATGTGCCACCTTTACAATGGCAGGTATAGATCATTATACACTTCGTATACTCTGGCACAAAGTGTGGACTTACTATGGTCACATTGAGAAGTGTCAGAACCTGCTAAGACTTTGCAAAGGGCAGACGGGTGCTATGGGTTCTAGTAGATTACAGTTCATCAAGTGTCAGATTTTACCATTTGTAGCAGGATGACACCATACATCTCAGAACCTTATAACACTGGGAGGAATAGGTCAAAACAGGTTAGATAAGCATCCCAGGAACTTTGTTATAGGAATATCATTACATCTATGAGTAAAATGCCAATTGATGGCATCCAAATTTGCCATGTTCACTGGGTACGATTCAGGTAAAATTTTGTCAATATTGTTTCCAACATCTGATGTGTACCGAACTGTTCCCAGGTACAGATTCAAACATGGGGAATTCAAATAAATGTTAAATGTTTTAAATCCAGCCAGTGACCACCCAAACCCTACTGCAGGCCCACCCCGACAACCACTATGTAGTACATATTGTCTATGCTCCTGAGGTTTTAGGAAGACGCATTTGGGAGCATAGCTTATTCGACCTTTCTAATACATTCCCTGAAAATATAGGGATAGTTATTGTGCCATGTCCTGAATAATGAGTCATTGGGTACGTTTACATGCACAGCAATATCCGATTACTGGAAACGATCAGCTTACGCCAGTATTTAACTTACTGCGTTCACATGGACATAAGAAATGTGATTACTCCAAAAGCCGCGTTTACATGATTCTCTCCATAATCAGCTCTGTCGAAAACGTAGCTACTAACTGCTTCCCGTTGTAAGGACAAAAATGATCCGCCCGTGAAAAATGTACGTTAGTAGGCTATTATTATTATAGCTAGCTAGTAATTATTATAGCTACTTATTTATAGGTAATTGCTAGTAGTGTTTGATTTATATTATTGTACTAGCTAGCTTTACCGATATCTAAATCTGGCGAATTTCCCGAAAATTTCAGTTATTTAATGTGCTAGCCACAAACTAGCTAGTACAAACACAAGCACGTAACACTGAACAATATATTTTCACCGGTGAAATGCTAATTTAATAATACAATTCTGGAAGTGAGATGCTGAAGGAACCCCAGGCATGGAAAATGTTGACGGGTGGAATCATTTTGACGTTACACCGCCTCTTCTGCCTGACATGCGTAGTTTTGAAAAGCCGAAAGAAACCGGAGAAAGGTGTTTACATGCTCCAAAAAATCGAAAGTTTGGCCAAAAAACCAGGGGTGTTAATCGGGTTTCTAAAACACGGAGTATGACCTTACATTATCGGATAAAGGTGTTTACATGACCATTTCAGTAACCAGAGTATTGCCATAACCGGGTTCAGATCGGAGTATTAGTGTGCATGTAAACGTACCCATTGAAGTATGCCATTTTCTGTTCAATTATCTATGATGGTAGTACCAGTTTCGTACCACTAGATGCCGCTGTTTTGACAGTGCACTAGAATATAATTGGTACTGAGGAAAGGAGAACATACTAGAATGTATCAATAAACAGGTTAATTGGCTTCAGATAAGGTTAATTACTACTCAGTGAAAGATTGGCTCAGGCTTTGAACATGGGTTGAACATTTGCATGGGTTTAGAATGGATTGAGGATGTGGCTTCTTCATTTCAAAAAGGTCTGCATCAGCTGGACCATACCTGGTGAACAAGCAAAACATTCTTCAAAGGTAAATGCTCCTGAACACATTTAGTTTTGATCTCTCTATTTTTTTCTATTGTTTTCTACAAAGATGTTTTAATTATCTGGTTTATAATAGACAGTATTTAATGAGTTTAATTAAACTCATTAACTCAGCTCAATCCATGAGCCGGAGCCAGTCTGTCTGTCTAGCCACTGACTAGTAATGAACCTTATCTGAAGTCAATTAACAGGTTCCTTTCCTCAGTACAAATTATATTCTAGTGCAAGGGTTCTCAAACTCTGTCCTGGGGCCCCCTGTGTATGCTGATTTTCGTTCCAACCACAATTGCAATCTGAGAATTTTAACAAGCAGTAAATGTTTCTTAATTGCACCTTTCATGTTGATGGATTATTTACCCTCTTAAGCCAATTTTTTTCAGAAAATGGCACATTTTGCTTATTGTGCTAAATTGCAAACAATTTCATTAAAAAGAGGTAACAAAACTGAGCAAATGAAAAACCGAGGTGAATCAATAGGCTCCTAATTGGTGAAAGTGTGGACACATGGCCACAAGAACTAACCATTTGGTTGATAATGAACAATTCAAAGACAACGCAAATTGATGAGCCAAACCTGTATTGCTAATATGCTTAAGGAAACATTCATTCTATAAATAGCAGTATAAGCGGAATTCAATTGACAGTATTTTCGCTCTTAAACGAAAATAGGTGCGTAAGTTACATATGCCAAGTCTGAAAATGTTCAGTAGGCCTAGTGATGATTTGCAGCTCTGAATCCTAAAATCGATGATGGCTTTTAGATACAACTTCTGAGTAATAGCTATAACGTTAACTTACATTAACATGCTATGAAACAATGTATACAACTGTAAACTAAGTTAAAAATAGCAAGTGAATCATTTTAATTTGATGCTGCTTAACTTTACAGAAAAAATATATAAAAAGAATATCACTTGCTACCATTGACTACCTGTCCACATTACCTAGGCACAATTCACAGCTATGCTGGCGTACAATCCACCACAATATAGCCATTTGGCTAATTAGGCTAAATCACAAAATGTTTGCTACTCCTAAATTGCTAAAAAGCCACCTTGCGGGCCATAAGTTGTACATTTTGGCAAAACACATACAGCAAAGTAAACGTACCTTCTTTTTTTATTTTGTCATTTACATTGTTGATGTAAATGGTGTGGTTGGGTCGTATGTCCATGGCTTGTGTCTAATCGTTTACCTGCAGTAAAAGACAAAGGAGGATCATTTTATATGCAAACTGGATTTTCACACAAATTATCAATTTCGCATTTAACGTTAGTAAAGTTTGTGTACTCGACACTGATTGTTCCTCCCGCTCGTTCGCTTGGCAGCTAATTTAGCAAGCCAAGTTAACGTTAGTAGTAGCTCACAGCTAAGTTAGCTAGTTGTATTAAACAATGTGCTCTTCCCCCCCGCATAAAACCACACCAAAAACAAACTCAACACAGCTGTTTTAAGTGATGAATTCAATTAACGTTAACCAAACTTGTCACGTTAAAACAAAGACACTGGAATATATAGGTATCTAGCAAGAAAGCAAATGAAAGAAACTCACACCATACGCCACTGTCGAAACACCGCCGGAAGTAATGAGAGGTGTCCACTTCCCTCCCGGGTAGCACAATGCACTATGGTATTAAGTTCCTAGGTGATGTTCAAGATGTCTAACAGGGGGATTTCACGTCCATGCTGTATATTTGGTAAATGAGGAATTTTCCGAGGAAAAATATGAGATTCAGTTGTTGATGCGAGGTTTAAAAATGAGCTATGGGGAAAAGCATTTATAAATTTGTATGAGGTTTGTATGCAAGATCCTACCAAAACATAGGCCTACTGAGGTCTAGCCTATGTATGAAAAAGGTCTATTCCTACACGGATCACCCGACATGGATGTAAATAACGTTACCTGAAAAAAAGCTGAAACTCTGCACTTTAACGGAATAGTCATTGTTTTATTTCAAATCCAATGTGCTGGAGTGCAGAGCAAAACAAAATAATAATAATAATTTGTGTCACTGTCCCATTACTTTTGCATACACTGTTAAGGACAACATGAAGATTATACTGGCTAAACAGTACGTGAAATCAGAAAAGCACTTAGTGTGGGCGCATGTACAAACATCTTATAGTCTGAAGACCGTGCTTCTCTGCTTGTGTTTTACAGTGAAGTTTATCTGAATCCCTCTTTACATCCCCTTTTAGATTCCAGAAGGCCTTTCATGAGCTTCAGCTTGGGAGAACAGCAAAACCTTCATCTTCGACTTCTCTTACGATTCAACAGATCCCAAAGAGCCTAGCTTTCTATCTCAGAAAAAGGTATGGATATAAAACTGGTTGTTTTTCAATTGTTTTTAAATATTTAGCCAAATAGAGAAGGGATTAAGGATCCTTGATCACCTGAGAGGATTGTTGTATTGTACTTATCTATATATTGATGTATTTTTGCTTTGCATATTAATATATAATTTGTAATACATAATTTATATATATATATTATATATTTTATTAAATATATTGTATATTTTTATTTTATAATAAATATGCATTTATTTCAAGTGATCTAGCCATTTTAAAATCCAAAAATATCTTTGTATATTCAGTATAATTCATCCTTTTTAATTTAGCATGAACCTCATCTAATTTAGACACACTCTTTTAGGGTTTGTGAGGAAGGGAACTGTACCTTGTTATCAAACCAGTGTTTTTACTGGTATGAGTGCACCACCTATTGGACAGATATGCAGTTGGAGAGTTTTTTTCCATTGGGTTTATATTTTCTGCTACTGTTGCAGCCAGGGTGATTTTGGTTAGTTAGTTTACGTCTTTAAATAAATGGTTCTAGTTGACTGAGCTGCATGGACATTTGTGACTCAGTAACAGCACAATTGACTCAACAGAAATTGGGTGGGATTTAAGATTTTGAAATATTGATGTTGTGTGAACTGAGACTAATGAACTGGAGAATTAGAAGTCAGACTGTAATTTTGTTTTCCAAGTGTAGAAAACCTATTTGTTTCCATAGGATGCACAAATGGAAACATTCTAGAGCTTTTATTAGGGATGCATACGGTCAGGGTCGTACTTGTATGGGCTAAAAATATCTGAAAATGCACTGATCGGTATCGGCCTGTTGCGAAGGTTACCTGCCCCCCACCCCAAATAAAATGGGCCTATATGTTGACCAAGAGAGGGGACACATTTGATGTAAATGAAGTTAAAATGTTATGTTCAAAGATTAACTTCTATTTATTATTTAGTTTATCTTTTTTACCAGCCAAACTCACAAGCACAGCTGTGAAGAGACTCAGTTGCTCTACATAAATATTTTGTTTCAGATTTTTCCATTCTTCTCCCAATTTGGTAGCCAATTAAACCCTATGTTATTCAAGTGCCCCCTGTGTATTCACCGCTACACAACCCCGGTTAAGGCCAGTATTAGGAAGGAGAGCGCCACGTCCTCTTCAGGGTGCGAGCTCCTGACCGTGATCCAACTTGCCCAGGGCCGCTTTGTGCGCGACGATTCTCGCCGCGTCCCTCCCCAGGGCACTGGCCATGCTCGGATCTGGCGGGACGATCCTCGGTGTGCAAATGAACGTTGGCGCTTTTACCGCTGCGCCACCGCGGCGGCCCCCCATTAGTGGTTTTACATTCGCACTCATCTAATTATTCAATGAATGTGGAAACTAATTAGCAATTTGCATTTGAGCTATAATGTAAAAGAGGCCGGTATCAGCCTGAGCTTACATGGCCTGACAAATATCAGCTATTTTTTTGGTCCAGAATTTATATACCGTGCACCCCTACCTTTTATGATAAATACCCCTTTGATAAATAATTTCAGCCAAGACCACTCAATTAGTAGCCCAAATAACTGATAACATTCTTTACCAGTTGAAATGTATGCATTTTCTTATTTCACTCAAGGTAAGTAACGATTTGTCAAGTAGTGAATGTCATGGCCCCAAGTCTACATTTCTGTTAACAATTACTGCACTCTCTTCTACTGTTTATGCTCTGCACAATATTCAGTTATGTTAAATTAAATATAATTTACATCTGTTAGTCCTGGATTCAGCTTTATACACTGTCTAACTGCTCATCTGAAAGCACATTTCCTTAGAAAGATGTCTTTAATTAAAACCAGTGTTTTGCTTAATGAATAGAAAATTATGAATTGGCTTCCATCAGCAACTGCTGACTGTTTCAGAAATAAATAAGTTATGCGCAACACCTGCTGCCTAACACTGAGCTTGGGTTATTATATAAATTATATTATATTAATATGTTGGGTTATTTAGGAGACCGAGATAGAGCTTCTGTGACGTGAGCAGGATTGAGGGTAATCGAGTGTTGAGATACAGGCTAGGCAGCAATGTGGACTGAATCTCCTAATGAACTGAATCTGAGAGCTCTCTGATGGACATTCTTGTGGTCAGCAACGTGGGAAGATGTAACAGCTTTTTAACCAGATTCAATGAGGGCTTTGTAAAATAGACACTTATTAAAACCTGCCCCCCCCCACCCCAAATACAATTTGTATTCCGCCTTACGCAACTGCGGCGTGGCAAGGCCCTTCCGTATTTCACTTATTTTTAGACGTGTTGAATGTATTTTGCTAAAACATGGTCCTTATTAAATAAAATAAAGGAATGGCTTATTTGAAGAAAATGAAGGGTTTGATTTTCTGTGCCTGGACGAACAGCTGTCCTTTCTTTTAACACATCCCCAGGAGGCTTTCCGGTCCCCACTTACTTCTCCAGACCCAATTTTGAGGTGTGAAGAAGCTGCTGTTGAAGCGCATGCGAAAGCGGAGGTATCTGGCAGCTGTCACGGCCAGCCCGAGTGGCGGTGGACATGCGCTGTCAAGTGTGACAATCTGATCACACTTCAGTCAGGACTGTGCATGTGTGCAGGGGACCAAGCCGCATGGAGGCAACTGCTATCTATATTGATGTTGATTCCCAGCACTGTTAACTGAAGTGGCACTGATGGTTTGGCCATATATTTGCCATTACTGATATCGCTTTTCTGAGCATGTTGCTAACAGGGCAACTAGGTATATGTGTTTTAAAAAATATATATAATTCTATTTACATTAGGGGCGGCTGCCTAGTGCACACAGATGTACTACTCTGCGATCTGCTGATTGGCTGAAGCTACAGTAGATGGGGCGGGGTTTTCAGTCGTGCTTGAATGGGAGTGCCACCAGGTGTTCACTTTGTACCAGGTGGATAATCCTGCAGCTGGTATGTGGATATCGGATGCCGTGTTGTATGAGCGCATGTACAATATTTAATTTATCATAACTGAGATTGTCACATTGTGTGTTCATAGCAACGTGTGCATTGCCTTGCTAAGATTTTGGAAACACTTGGGTTTCACTGCTTAAAGAGTTTTTTAAACTAAAACTGCATTTTAAGTCAAGTACAGTCAAGTTTTAGGCTAGGGAAAATTACTACTTCTGCAGTTATGTTGGTGGCGAATTACATAATTCATGGTTTTGACAACAATCTTCATTTTCTTATGTATAGACCTTTGCAAGGTTTTGATATGATTGATCACCACAACCTGATAAAAAGATTTAGACAAAATAAAACATTTCAGTGTTGTCTTTTCACAATTTATTTTTAAGTTCAAATTTGACAGGGAATATTAGCATTTATAATCTGTGTATTGTGCTTGTTAAAGTTCCTTGTGGAAACCACTGACTATAATAGAATACAACTGATTTCTTTAATCCCATATAAAAAGCCCCATTGATGTGGGAGGTATGTTTCCTTTGAAGGATTGTGCGATTCAAATCCAGTGAAGCCTGTAACCATGGATACACCTTGAGTAGTAACAAAAATTTAATTTGGACATGATTAGTTTTTTTAATTAAAAAAATATTTGCCCAATTTTATATTTTCTGGAAGAACGGGCTTTATTATGCATGGGATCATTTTTATTTTCTTGAGACTTATCCAATGAGACAATGATTAGTTGAAGAGAAGCTTTACAGTTGGTAACTGATATTGCTGACTCCTGTCATTATAGCCTAATAGTGACAAGGTTCTCTACCTTTTCATATTTTTATGTGTGAATATCAGGATTCTACTGTCGGCATATGTCCATTATGTGGACAGGTATGTCTCCATCGTATCACAAGCCTCTCAACAGTCAGACCTGCGTAGTACACAGACCAGTGCAATTACGTTTGGTAACAGCCCCTGACAGCTGTGGTGCAGTGTAGCAGAATGCTTGTTTTGGAAAGGGCTTCCAACAGAGGCTGAGAGAGCAGAAAGGGTGGGTGTTATTTTATGATATACAGTACATTTCCTGAGGTAAGCAAACCCTGATTCATAATGTACTAGAAAGCAGCAGAGAACCCATGCAGGTACTTAAGATTCTGTGATTTCATTGTCTTATGCGCACAGCCAGAGCACCCGAAGGTTGCTGACTGAGCTGATGCCTGATGCTTATTTATGTCCCACTGTAATATACATCATCGGGCTGGATATGAACAGTTATTTGTCTGTTTGTCCAGAGTTTAATTATTGTGCATGCTTATGTGTGCGCAGATTGCATTTTAATAGACCCTGTAGTTGCCGATACAGCTTTGTGCAGCTCAGCGGCTTTAGATGAATGAAATATGCAACCACTTGAGCCCACCTCCAGATAGAGGCAGGATTGATTGATACAGTTGCTGTTGAAAGGTAAGGTCAATGCTTTTCATTATGAATCCACTGAGGTCCTGGGAATACCAGAGAGGAAGATAACTGACACCCCAAGTGCCAGTCTCAGACAGCTCATCCGGGTGTGGCCTATCACTGCCTGGCCTGCCACTAACACCACTCACACGGTTTTGCCCATTACAGAGCATCTCTTCCCCCCTTCTGACCCTCCTGACTCCTGGCTACACAGTAAAATGGCCAGTGTTAATTAAATGCTAACAGGGTGCGTATGAGTCCAATAGGGACTACATGCCACCATATGCTTACTCCTTTTGTGTACTGTCCCACTAAAGTTGGTATAATGTCAAACACAGGTGTCTACAGCTGCATTTTATTTAATAGTGTCATTTGGGTGTGAGTACCCTCCTCTCCCCAACGTCTTTTTGCATCCATACTGGGTGATTGTTTGGGTAGAATACAACTGGACTAAAAATATTCCATGTTCTTAAAAAGACGAACTATTAGTCTAAATGTAAGGGAGTTCGTCTTTTCTAACCTGTCACACTGCAGGGGCTCCTGAGTGATGGCCAGTTGCTGACTGCTACAGTCCAATTACCCCTGTCTATTCCCAACGGCCCTCTCCTCTCTTTGTATAAATTGCTTTTTTTGGCCACTGCAGGTATTTGAAGACTTGGGTCTGATGTGTTGAAAGCTGCTTTCGAAGGTTACAATGCCTGCATCTTCACCTAGGCCAGACAGGGTCTGGGATATCCTTCACGATGATGGTAAACCCAGTATATTTTGTGCAACATCTGTAGTAGGGATCGGGACGCCACTGGGAATGTTGCCCGTGTGAATTTTGGGTGGGGTTCTGATTTTACACTCTCAAGCAGGTTAATCACACAACTATTATCAGTGCAATATACAGATTTATAAATTCCAGAGCATTATCTCCATGGAGGGTCGATAGCATCAGTTTAGTCTAATAACACAGATTGTTTTTTGTTTTTTTGGGGTGGGGAAGATGGGAGTTGATAAAGTGGGGGCAGTAAAAATGTCACCTCGGTATAAATTTGGATTCATCTTCAAGGCTGTGAGTTACAGGAAATTTTCAATCAGTAAACATGAAATGACAGGGCTGACAAAGGCTCAGAGTCACTATTTTGTAATGGTCTCTGTAATGGGGGTGGGGAGGCAAGGGGGACGGCACATGGCCAGACCTCTTTTTAAGTCAGGGCAATATACTGATTCATCCATGAAAAATAGATCATTTTGTATTAAAAAAATAAAAAAATTAATCAATTCATGTCTGAGGTTTAAAAGGTCGTATCTGCATTGTTATTAGAAAGGTTGGAGAGAAACCTTTTGCACTAATCAGAAATTGAGATGAGTGCGATGACTCCGCCTCTCACCTCCCCACTGCCGTGTGCACAGGAAACTCATGCTGATATTAATTAAATTTCCCGTTTCCCTGGTTACTGGCTCAAACAAGGTCAGCAGAAATAACCTTGTCAGTGTGAGAGATAATCATATCAGCCTCTTAATTATTCATGTTCTGCTGTAATGAATCCTAAGTGATTGTGTGCTAGTAGGCCTAACTTTTTTTCTTCTTCCTTTTGTAATGAATTTATGTTAATCCGAGTAGAGCGAAAAGAGTTGAATGTTTAATGTCTGCTCACAGTGGGTTTTGTGTTATGCATTTATCTGTCAGACATGAAACTGCTCTAATATAATGGCTGTCAATTATTATGTGAATGTTGTCAAAAAAAAAAGTGGTTTTACTTCCCGACTTTGACAGTAAAATCCCATTTATTTACTGTGGTTATTCTTGATTTCAGACTAACTGTCACATGTTCCGTTGAATGACTGAAGTGTGAAGTTCTGAACGTCTTGTGGGCATTCTAGCCATGAACTAGCTCCTGAACATCTCCAGTCAAAATAACTTGCATTGTTTCATCTTGTATTATGACTCCTGCAGATGAGTGATGTCAAGATGTTTCCTACAGCAGTACTGAGCAGTAGAGCTACATTTGTGCTCATAACAAATTAATGCCACCTTTCCTCACTGTTATTTTGAATTTGACAGGTAAATGAGGAAAATAAGTAAAATATGTTATTTATTTTGTAGAGACCTTTGTTGATTGTGAAATATGTGGCCTACAATGAGAGCCAATGAGGGAAGTTGATATTGATCTTATCATTGATATTGCTACTAACAGGCTAGTCAGACCTACCCTGGCTAAGGTCTGGACTGATGAAATACATTTGACATTGTTTTGCTATTCTAGATACAGATAATTTAACAGGTAAAATTACTTACTTTTGTGCGAATGTTCCATATAGTGATATATCTCTACAGGAAGCAGTGAATCGGCAGTGTATGAGAAATCCACATGAGCATTACATTATGCAGGCCCTTGTCTCAATATTTCAGAACAATTGTGCGTTCTTGTACACTATCACACTCGTTCTAACTGCTAACTAACTGCGCTATCATATGTAACTTTGTGCTGGACAGTTTAACTGGAATGGAAGTAGTTTTTTCATTGATGTCAAATATAATTATGGAAGTGTGGCATACAGATCTTTTTCAGTTGTCTCTTGCAGTCAGGATTTCTGATAGGTTGACTTTAATTTCACTGTTTAGTGTATCATATTTGCTGTAGCATGAAATCTAGGAACATTTCCATTTGTTTTATAGACAGCTCAGCAGAGCAACTCTTTTTTTGTGATAAAATTTAGCAAAGCAACTCTTTTGACTCATTGCTTTGAGTTGGTTACCATATTATTGCATCAGCTGATCTTTTTGCCACGTCTGTAAGACATAAAGAACTAGACAACTTGGAGTCTATGTGAAATTCTGCGTGTGGTATGCCTGTCGATTATGTTTTTTGTATGCGTATGTGTATCCTACGTTTTCTTTTTGTAATGGCCAGGGTGACAAACAAATGTCCCTATTTTGATGAATAAATGATGACCTAACCTGACCAAACCTATCCTCAGGAATCGTTGCTGTTAATTGAGACCTACAGTCTCTCACCTCAGGAGTTACTTCTGGAGCCGCGGAGCCTTTTTAAAGCCTTCATGATTTTCTGTAGCTAAGCATTTTTCAAGCTTTTCAAAGGGCACATTTTATTACAATTCTGTGGTGGGAGTCTGTGTTGGAGGAGCTCTGTGGAGCAGTATAATGTTCAACTAAAGTGAACTCTAATTTCTTACAGGAAAAGTCATTCCCTCACACAACAACACTACTTCAGCCCAGACCGCTCATTACCTAGTGATTGCAAAGACTGAATACACTGAAGTCTCCCTTTGTTATTTCCAGCAGTTACCCAGTAAGGATGGAGTACATGCAATGTACGACCAATTATCATGTCATGAAAGGCCTTTTTAAATGTAGAAGTTCTGGAGGTAATGTGATAAAATAATCACAAAAAAGGACTGCAAGATTACCACTAGGGTAAGTAAACCTGGTGAAAAATTAATTATAAATGAGACAAATGGCTTTTGACAAATGGGGTTTTCAAACTAGCACCGACCAGACTCTTAGCACTGTGTGGGCAGGAATTTAATATATCTGTTACTATGGTGACTTCTGTGTTAATACACCTTCTGGAACTGCGCTCAGGTCTGACCTAAGACCTTGTGGAGTACTACTGTGAGGTGTGGGCAGGCAATGTCATCCTCACCACAGCCAGCATGTGATGTCAGCAGCCCATCTCACGCCATCTTTACCATCAGCCTCACACAGGTAAATCTAGCCCCCCCCACCCCAATTTAGAAATTGTATTTCTAAAAAAAAAAATATATATATATACAGAACCCTCCACAATTATTGGCACCCCTGGTAAAGATGAGTAAAAAGGGTTATTAAAAAAATTCCCTGTTTGGTGAATTAGCTTAATCTGAAATTTTAAAAAAAATCCAACCGTTAATTGAAGTAAAGTTATTCTGAGAAAAATAAATTCAGAATTATTTTTAACAAAACCACGTGTGTCACAATTATTGGCACCCCTCCATTTAATAGAAAGAATACCAAACCCGGACTACTTCGCTAGGACTAACCCGAGATAAGGAGGACTGGAGCACACAGAGCTCAGAGCAAAACAAAATATTTTAATACGACTGACGTTTCGACGTCAACGACGTCTTCTTCAGAGTCAAATGGAAAATTCACTGGTCCTTCTGTTGAGCACCTACAGTTCCTTGTTTATATAGCCGGCTTGTAGCGCGTTTGGGATCACCCCCTTTTTACTTCCCTCCATTTAATACTTTGTACAACCTCCCTTTGCCAATAAAACCACTGAGTCTTCTCCCATAACATCTAATAAGGTTGGAGAATACAGAGCAAGGAATCTGAGACCATTCCTCTTTAGAGAATCTCTCCAGATCATTCAGCAACATGATGCCATGTGCCCTAACAAGGTTCCCAGGGCCTTTGGAGGAAAAACAGCCCCACAACATCACAGAACCTCCACCATACTTAACAGTGGGGATCAGGTTATTTTTGTTATAGCCATCCTTCTTTTTACGCCAAACCCCCTTGAGTGTTGGTTGCCGAAAAGCTCAATTTTCATTTCATCTGACCATAGAACATGGTTCTAGTCAAAGTTCCACTAGCATTTAGCAAACTCCAGGTGCTTACGTTTGTGGTGAAATGACAGGAAATACTTTTTTTCTGGCATGCCTTCCAAATAATTTGTTGGCATGACGTCTAATGGTAGTTTTGGAGACTTGATGACCTCAAGATGCTACTTTCCTCCAACAGTGATCCTTGGGGATTTTTTGCCTCTCTTACCATCCTCCTCACTGTGCATCACCTTTGTGTTTTGGAAGCTAAAATTTGTTTTGGGTTTCTTTAAGAATTAATTAAAGAGGCCTGTACTCCACAACCTTGATTTAAACAATGGTTCTGGCCCCCTACTTGCTGTTTAAGTTAATGATCCATTGTACCAGCACAGCACCCTGTGTCCTTTAAGCTAATTGCTCAGGGTTTTTGTCCGCAGGCCACATTTGATGTGGAAATGCCCAGTGAGACGGTGGACTTGGTGGGCAGAGAGAGGGCAGATGCCTCTGGAGCCACAGGAGCAAGGCTTTATGGAAGGGCGAAGCATCAAGCAGTCTCTGGTCATGCTGGGCAGTGTCATCACTGCCTTGGGTAAGTGTGCACCACTGTGCGGGGCATCGCACGGAGGCTGATCAGGTTAAAGCAGCCGGCAATTAACCAGACCCATCTGCTGCTATCGTGAGCATAATGAAGAATCCGTGTGAATCACTGTATAAGGACATGTGGAATCACTGCATAAGTACTAAGGGAGGGAGGGTGCTTATGGGGGGTGCTTTCACATACCCTGTTCAAGTACATATTTTTTTCAATTCATACTCTAGGCTGTAATATGAAATATGGCTTAACAGTTTTCTGTAATGACATTTATTTAGTTATTTTACCTAGAATGACAAGCACCGTACTGATCTGACTGGACAAATCTGCATGTCCTTGCTTGTGAGGGAAAGATGTGGATTTTAGCTGTACACTCGTGCTGTTCTCTGTTGGAAACTTCTTCTCGGAAAGACGGCTCATGTTCATACTCAGCCGGGTCTCCTTACTCACTCTGGTCTAGGATTGCAGCCATTCTCTGTCTCGCTGCAGCTGGTTTATCTCAGAGTGCAGGGAGCTCACTGATGAAAAGGAAACGGAGGTTTGTGCCTCACAGGGACTCTGTGCTGACTTGGCACTTGAAAGACAGCATTGGTGGAAACTCCAAGACTATAAAGATCTCAAGTAAGACCTCATTCGTCAATACTGCCCTGTGCTTCCGTACTGTGCTGCAAAGTCCTCCGTCGATTTGGCAGAGGCATACGAGCACATGCACGTTCCGCCAGCCCCCATTTCCTACGGCTCTGCAGTTCAGGAGCAGTGCAGCTCAGTGCAGGCAGACTGCAGGCTCCCCATCAACCAACTCCCTATTGTGCTGTTGCCATGAGCAACGCAATGACCAATCACACATGGCAGTACAAGGTCCCTGCCACAGTTGACACGGGCGAGGTCATGATTTGGATGGGAAGGTCACTGCATGAGTGCAAGTACTCCAGCTGGGGCTTGTTTATTAGCGTTTAACCACAGAACTGTCTGCAGCCTTTAGCTGAGAAACTTCTGCAGCTATAAACAAAAAAAAGTCTGCTCATTTGTATGCTTATGCTTTTTTTGTTTTTGTTTTCATTGTGACAGTGCCAGCAGTAAATTTCTCCTGATACTCTACATTCATAGAGTGGCCAGGTTTAGATCTACACAGATACTCTACCTGCTCACGCTGCATTTATAGAGTGGCCAGGTTTAGATCTACACAGATACTGTATCTGCTCACCCTGCAGTTATAGAGTGGCCAGGTTTAGAGCTACACAGATCTGCTCACGCTGAATTTATAGAGTGGCCAGGTTTAGATCTACACAGATACTGTATCTGCTCACCCTGCAGTTATAGAGTGGCCAGGTTTAGAGCTACACAGATCTGCTCACGCTGAATTTATAGAGTGGCCAGGTTTAGATCTACACAGATCTGCTCACGCTGAATTTATAGAGTGGCCAGGTTTAGATCTACACAGATCTGCTCAGCTGAATTTATAGAGTGGCCAGGTTTAGATCGACACAGATACTGTATCTGCTCACCCTGCAGTTATAGTGTGGCCAGGTTTAGATCTACACAGATACTGTATCTGCTCACACTGCAGTTATGGAGTGGCCAGGTTTAGATCGACACAGATACTGTATCTGCTCACCCTGCAGTTATAGAGTGGCCAGGTTTAGATCGACACAGATACTGTATCTGCTCACACTGCAGTTATAGAGTGGCCAGGTTTAGATCTACACAGATACTGTATCTGCTCACCCTGCAGTTATAGAGTGGCCAGGTTTAGATCGACACAGATACTGTATCTGCTCACCCTGCAGTTATAGTGTGGCCAGGTTTAGATCTACACAGATACTGTATCTGCTCACACTGCAGTTATAGAGTGGCCAGGTTTAGATCTACACAGATACTGTATCTGCTCACCCTGCAGTTATAGAGTGGCCAGGTTTAGAGCTACACAGATCTGCTCACGCTGAATTTATAGAGTGGCCAGGTTTAGATCTACACAGATCTGCTCAGCTGAATTTATAGAATGGCCAGGTTTAGATCTACACAGATACTGTATCTGCTCACACTGCAGTTATAGAGTGGCCAGGTTTAGATCTACACAGATACTGTATCTGCTCACACTGCAGTTATATAGTGGCCAGGTTTAGATCTACACAGATACTGTATCTGCTCACACTGCAGTTATATAGTGGCCAGGTTTAGATCTACACAGATACTGTATCTGCTCACCCTGCAGTTATAGAGTGGCCAGGTTTAGATCTACACAGATCTGCTCACGCTGAATTTATAGAGTGGCCAGGTTTAGATCTACACAGATACTGTATCTGCTCACACTGCAGTTACAGAGTGGCCAGGTTTAGATAAATTATATGGACTTTAGTAAGAAATTTTAAATGGAAACTAGGTGCATGCATTTACAGCTGCAATAAAGTTCCTATGTTAGAAGGTGTTCTCCCAATAACACGATTATATAATACGCCTATCTTTGTTTCCCCACTCTCGGAATGCTGTGGGTGACTCCTCCTTCACTCTGTGCATTGTGGAGAAACTACAGCAGAATAAAGCCAGGGTAAGCTAATAAGTTTGCTTCATTAGCTCTTCATGTAATTGCTTTTTTGTGTTGTGTCAGAGCCTAGGCATCCTAAGGATCCATCTTCCTGAGCTTTTGTGAGCTCTGGTGCTTAGGATCTTTCTCCTGTTAATTCCTGCATTAATTTAAAACATTGGGAGACTGGTGCACCAACAACCACACAATTTCTGCCATTTCTTTTGGGGGCAGAAACAACTTAAAACTTTTTGATATTTGGGCTTATTTGCTTTTCTCTCTGTGGTGCAATTAATCCCCTTAATGTGGCTTTTCTGAGCGGTCTTCACATGCCTGTGTGACTTATTTTCTCTCTCTCTCTCTCTCTCTCTCTCTCTCTCTCTCTCTCCTCTCTCTCTCTCTCTCTCTCTCTCTCTTTCTCTTTCTCTTTCTCTTTCTCTCTCTCTCTCTCTCTCTCTTTCTTTCTTTCTGCTTCTCTCTTCCCTGCTGGTACTGGGCTCAGTTTCTTAGGTCACGTGGTGGGCTCAAGGTTTTATATTTAAAGGCAAGGGATGCTCCCCCAAAGCCATCTATCTGTGCCCACCAGAAGCCAAAGTCCGGATTGACTTTCCACTGAGAGCTGTGCAAGCGCGTCCTGTCCTTACCCACATTCCACACCACACTGCTAAATGTAAACCAATGCTCTGCTGGGTTGTCAGCCGGCGGCAGCTGTCACGTGATTTGTGCCAGGCTCCATTGTCCATCGTGCTTTGTTGCATGTGATTGTTTTGATTTCGAACCATCTTTGCCTTGAGTTCAGAAGGGCACAAGCGGCATGTTCTGGTTCATGTGCCGTATTTAAATGCAGTGGAAACCACACTGACTCAGTGGTGTCACCCACTGGGTGAGAGAGAAGTCACATGGGGTGGGGGGCATGGCAAGGATGTACATCTCAGTCTTTTCCAGGTGGTGATTTTCCATCTAGCTCAAGATGTCATTCAGACAGGCTGAGATGCATGGGTAGAGCTGTAGGTCAGATGGTGGAAAGGAAATAAATAATTGAGTGTCATTGGTTTAGCAATGACATAATAAGTTGTGAGCAGTGCTGACAGGACCTAGGGAATTAGTGTAGAGGGCAAATAGGGGGACAGAGCCCTAAATATGGCCTATGGTGTGTTCATACTGTGCCATTCCAAGTGACCTGGAATGAGCATTCATTCCCTTAAGGGAAAACAGCCAGTGGACAGGGTGGAGTTAACCAGAGAGGAAATAAAAGAAAGAATATAGCGAGGGATGGACTGGAGGAGAGACAGGTGGTCAGACAGTGGGAGAGAAGAAGTTGAGAGACATCTGCATTTGTAAGAGGGGAGAAGGTGGTTGAAGAGGGCAGGGAGGAAGGGTATGGAGAGAGAAGGGGGTGGGACTTCAGAAGATAACGGTGGGGCAGTGAAATTCAGCCGTCTTGAGGGATTTGCGGATGTCAGAGATTTTCCCCTCAAAGTGTACAGCAAAGTTCTCCACACAGCGGATATGCGAGGGAGGGAATGTGTTCAGGAGGTGGAGAACAGTTTAAGGTGGAGAACAGTTTGCAAAGGTGAGAAGACAAGTTTATAATTTTGGGTTTTAATAAAAGTTAACCGTAGCAGAGCTGACCGCTCATGAAAACCTGACAAGCAAGGACTGGTAGGTGGACAGGTCAGCAGAGGCCCTGGATTCCCGCCATTTCCTCTCCATTGCCCACAGCCAGCCAGACAGCTCACAACATGATGGCAGCTTTGATTTGGAGCCCATTAGTGGCTTAAAGCAGGCCATCTGAGTGGTCCTTTTGAGTGGTTGCGGGCTAGTGCTGTCGCTGACACTATTGGCGCAGACTGCTGACCTGGTGGTTTGGCACAGACCAGGGTGCCCTCTAAACAGCTAAGCTCAGGGAGTGCTAGCCTGCAGCCTTTTAGCTAAGGAGTATTTCTGAGGTGATTGTGATGTTAGTTTCTCACCAGGCTGTTTTTCATGCCACAGGTTCGATCCGTTGGAAGTGAAAGCGCAAAATGTGCTTGGCCCACTCCCTCTCTGTCACACATTCAGGGTTAAAGTCTTAAAATATTCTTTTGATGTGTTTCAACTTACTCCTTGAAGGAAAAGATGAGGATGGTCATTATTCATCATTAAAAAAAACAGTCATACGGGGCAGCTCGGTGGCTCATTCGGTTAAAGCATCATGCTGTGGTGCATGAATGAGTCCCATGGTGACAGTGCTGATCGTAGCCGGGAGCTCCATAGGGTGATGCTCAATTGGCGAATGTGTCGGCCAGGGTATGGGAGAGTTCAGTCGGATAGGGTTCGATGATCGGTCTCCAGCGACCCCGGCTGTTCGATTGGGTGCCCGTGGACTGCATGACAAAGCCACATATGAAAGTCTTCCTGCGACTCAACTCTATGTGAGCTTATTTATAGTATGCTGTGTGAAAAGAAGCAGACTGGCGACACCATGTGTTTTGGAGGGGACCCGCAGGTGTCTACACTTTTCCGAATCGGCAGTAGGGTTTGCACATGAACAATGCATTTGCAGATGGTTTGCCAATCCAAATTAGGGTAGGAATTGTATAGGTTGTTTATTTGCCTGTAGGAAATCTGGGTGATGTACGGCAGCCATTTTGCTCCAGGCCCCTCACCACATATCAGCAGAAGTATCCCCCCATGACCGCTGCAGAAGTGTGTGATGGAAGCCTGAGGGCTGCTCCTTTTCTAGCTTTAAGGCGGTGTAAGTGTGTAAGTGTAGAGCTAACGACAGTTAAGGCCGTTCTCACACTGGAAAATAATGCACAAGCATGGGTAATATTATAGCGTTATGTGAATATTCCTCTTTCTAGCACACAGCAGGCAGGATGTCTCCAGTGACTTGGGTTAGCGATAGCACTCACAGCTCTCCCCAGTACCGCGGTCAGAAGGCTCCTTCCTGGCGCCTTGACCATCATGAATTTTATTTGATGAAAGATGTAAAAACCAGTGAAAAGTCTGACTCGTTTCTAAAGTGTCATCAGGCAGCGCTCTTGTGGAACTGACTTTGAAACGCATATTGGCAATTCTGTTATGTTAGTGCTGTTGTATCGTATCTAGAAGGGACACAGGAGATTTCAGGAAGTGTCTTTCGCATGCTGTGGCTGCTGAAAAAGTGATTTTTTGTAAACACAAGATGCAACACCTGTTCAGATGAGTTAACTTGGATAATTACACTTACATTATTACACAAGACGTAATGTGTCGTCCAACTATGGAACAATAACTGTGTAAACAATGTAGGCTCTCTTATTGCGACCATCATTTAATTTTACAGGACGTGCTACTCAAGACAGAGCAGGGTTGCCAAACTGAGATTTAACCATAAAATTAGGGAATTTTCAAAATGTACAGGGGAAGTTTTACAACAAAAATGTATGGGAGTAAAGTAAAGATTCTTTAAAGGAGTTCTTTCTGGGGAAATAATTCCGGCATCTGGCAACATTGAGATGGAGCTGAACCTCTCACTCATTCCATAAATTGTCTATCGACTAAGTTATGAGTTAAAGTGGCTAGCTAGCGAGACGATATACTTGCATATAAACCTAGCTTGTTCATTTAGTAAAATGTTAAGTGTGATAATTATTTTTGAAGAAAGCATAACGTGAATGTAGCCTACGTCAGAGTTCACGTTAGCAATTGAAAGATGTAACTTGAAATCTCCTGTATCCCTTCTAGACATGACCTCACCAATGTAAGGCACTAAACGGTTACCATCATTAAAAGTTCAGCTCGTTTGCAGGGCAGGAAAAAGTTTTAAACGTCGATTGGCCCCGTGAACGATTCATCAAATATTAGACTATTTTGACTCATCCCTAGTGGGTATCAAATCAAAAGTGCTTTAGTCAAAGCAAACGGTTCACTTTAACCAGCCTGATTGAATTCTGCTGTCTGGAGCTTTAAGAATAAATGTATTTTTGTGTCTGAGATGGAGGTGTAGAAATGTGAATTGAGTCCGTCGCTGAGTAATTGGAGTTTAGGGATGCAGTGCTAGACTAGAATACAGCTATTGCTTTCAGGATTGAACACCACTTTTGAAAGCCAGTCTGATTGTTTCATTTTGGTCCAGTGTATATATACACACAGATACTGGTAGAAATGATGCCGCGCTCAGACAAATATACTCTCAGATTTTTACACATAGAAATATAATGAATATACTGTCATATCATTGCAATAACGCAATTGGTGAATCTGGATTGATTAAAATCTTTATAAAGTTTTCTATACTCAAGATAATGTTTTCTAATAGGCAAAGTTGTGCTGAAGAGCATTTGGAGACTTGATTTTGAATATCAAGTGAAGAACTACTGTTATGCCCTTGAAAGGGGTACTTAACTGAAGCTCCTTCACTGAATGTCCAATTGTGAAATTGCATAATATGTAAAATGTAACCTTTTGCGAGCCACGCATATAAGGGCACCTGCCAGGGTAATGAATAAGAATATCTGAAAGTCCCTAATAACGGAAATCCTGCTGGAGGTTATTTTCCGGGCACAGACATAATCTCAATCTCTCCATCACAATGAGTGCAGATGCAAAGTTTTTTATGAAGAGACAATGGCCTTGCAGAGTGTGCATTTTCCAAAAAAATAATAATATAACATAATATAATGGATCTGTGTGAATAGCCTGATTATATGAAGGCTGTCTTCTGATGGATGCTGGGAATGGGACAGGGTTGTGGATGTTCTCATTTTAAGATACCCTAATGAAATCTGGAAATGGTATATGGCTGATTTAAGTGAGTTGCTCTTTCATACAGCCAATTTCCTTGAAGCACATTGGGGATACCAGAGTCAACAGTGTGAACCAACGGTAATTCTGGAACCGTCTTTGTTTGTGTTCATGCAATTTGGGTCTGGTGCCACTAGGTGTCGTTGTAGCCTCATAGACAGGTGCCGTCAACTCAGGGGACACGGGAATGGATATAAAAGTCAAGGCGGTGTTTATATTTAATTTTCCCATTTATTCGGATTAGAATGACTTGCACTAGCCATTAAACCAGTTTAACGATCCAGAAGTCAGCAGTCTGATAAAGTGAACAGAATGTGAGGCGTGGAGTAGATCAGATGTGCGTTTGCCTCCCCAAACAGTGCTTTATCGCATGAGATCTGCAGTCCAATGCCACCGTTATAGTGTACTGAACTCCTATGCTCTTCACGTTCATCATCAGCAGAAATAAAATGTGGAGGGAGATTAAATTATTATTATTTTTGTACTGTAGGCATCGTTCTTTCACACAGGTGGTTGCGTGTTATTGGTCTGTTAGTTAGTTCCATTCACACATAGCTCCTTTTTAGAGATGTTTCTTATGTGTAAAACTACTTTGTCACCAGGAGGCGCTGTCAAACCCAATCAGGACCACTAGTCTATCACTCAGAAACACCAGAATTCTGTTCCAAATAATAAAGATGAGGTAAATAATTATGCATTAGGCTGGATGCATCAATGCAAGCAACGCGTCCTTTAGATGTTAAGGCAGACGTTGTTTAAAGCAAATCCTTGATGAAGTGAAAGCGTCATCCCACCCATTAACCACGGACTCATTAATACTGGGGGAGATGGTGTGAAACTTTTCTCTGTTGGCCATTCACAGAAATCTTTCATCACATGAGTGTCAAGCCAGACCATGTAGTTAATTAATTATCGATGTGCTCTCCATTCACTTAGGTTCATTGTCCACTCCAGGTAAAGCTTGTTGAGAGACTTCATCTGTTTGTTTGTTTTTTTCAGTGGATTGTGTGCTGTCTAATTCAGTAGTTTGCATCATGTTTTCTCAAGTGTTCCTTGTGAATTTGGTCCAGAGGCTTGCACAGCATCGTCTTCCTTGACATAATAAAATGGAAGGAAGGAATTGGACGTCTACAGATCTCAAACTCTGAGTTACTGTATTGCTGAATATCATGGCCTTGGTTAATTAAGGAATGCGGTGGCCTACTTGTTATGTATTCATCAACCCTCCCCCATCTCCATTGATCTGGTCTTGCAAATGAAACATCTGGTGATGCCTGTTCAAACGAAGCGTTTGAGCCTGGTCTGCATAGACTCAATGTATGTGTGTGCGTCTGTCTAGCTGTGGTGCATATGGGCGTGGATGCAATCTGTCTGTCTCTCTGTGCCTGCACAAACTTTTGAGGGGGATAAAAAACCAACAAACACAAAATCACTGGTAACCCAAAGAACTGTGGCTGACCTAAACCCACCCTAACCCAAGAGAGATGAAAACTGTATCCCAGTAAAAATGGTGTTCTGACATAACCGAGGCACCAACCTGTGACTACAGGGCCTCATGGTGAGTGTCCTGAAGAGCTGAACTACGTGGAACTATACAATATCATTGAACTGTATATCACACTTTATACTGAAAACATTTTTGTCCTCTACCCCATTTTTAGAAGCATGTAATTTGCAACAAGTAATCTTGCCTTTCCCACAGATCACGGTATCTGGGTATGGATTTTGCGTCCATTTTACGTAGCCTTATCTGCAAAGCCATTTTCCCCTCTGTGGGAAATCATTTTGGGTAATTTGAAAGGCGAAGACCAGGCACTGAGATTCATGGCTGGAGCTACAGTAGGGAAAAAAAACTGTTACTAATAGTCATTGGTTTAACTTGGATACATGAATACTTGTAATTCAATAGTGCGTTGTTCCTCAATACCTATTTGTATCGTAATATAACATATGAAACATATTACATTTATAGGATTTTGTGTTAGTCTGTACGAGTTTAAGTTGCACTGTGTAAGTGTGTTATTATTATTTCTGTTATTGTTATTATTAGTATTATTATTATTATTTACTAAAGAAGAAGAATCATAATAACATGTAGAAGGATGTCTGTACTGTATTGTGCTTATTGGACTGAGGCACACAGACTGCTGGCTATACTGCTGTAAGGCTGGAAGCCTGATGGAGCAGCTCTCCTCAGCAGCGATCTTTAAGCGGAGGTGAGACGCTGCCTCCCAGGCCTCAGTCACAGCTGTCAGCCCCCGCGGTAGCCACTGGGGCGGTGGCGTGAGGGGAAATGAGGAGTAGCTGAGCCATGAGGGAAGCGACTGAGGCACAGACTGCCACAACCCCCACCCAGGTTGTGACGGTCTGTGCCTCAACAGTACCACTATCACACTCTGGGATGGTTTCTTTGCTTAATTCTTGAATCAGGCCAAATTTAAAAGACCTTGGGCCCTGACAAATGGGCTGTTTATTCAGTGGCCTTTCTGAAGGACATTGTGTAACCATCAACCACCCCCACCCCTCCCCAGCTCCCCAATCCATGTTAGGAGGGTTAATTCCACTGATGAGCATGTTTCCTGAAAGGGGAAGTAAACTGGCACTTTGGGTGAGAAGCGGCAATTGTTCACAGGAATGTAAACAGTGCTGCAATTCCAGCAATCTGAGGCGCATTTCTAATGCAAAGTTATGCAGCGGCGCTTTCCAGAGATTGGTTACAGGGCATTGTGGAAAAGCAGGCGGCATGATTAATACGAGCCGGGGTTCAAGAGCGACCACTCCAGGAAAGTGGCCCACGTCAAATTGTTTTTCCCTCCCTTCGAAGCGTTCGCTGAAGCAAGCTGCGATTCCCCCAGGAGAGAGCGAGGAGGCACAGCACTTCCTTAGTCCTTTTACAGCATTTGTTAATTTTAAAGAGCACATACTACAGCACCCACAATGGATGGGAGATGTGCCTCCCCTAACCGAGGTAGTTTATCTTCAGAGGCAACCATGCCACTTTTTTTTTTTCATTTCACAGAAGGGTGCAGAAAATCTCTGGGGAAAACACACGCACATTTAAACTCACATACATGCGCACACACACGTGCACACACACAGATACACCTGTTGCATTTTTTTCCTAAAAGTGTCTGTTCATTTTATATTAAACGGTCACAGCATATACAGTCTGTTAAGGTCAACGGCCAGTAGGGAATGCATTAAACACCAGCAGTAGAGCAGAGGGATTGGAGCATACTGAGATGAGCTGTCAGGACTCAGAAACCTCTTTTTGGTACATTTGGACTGGAACCGTTTATATAGTAATTGCGCTGGAGGCGGGTTATTATTTATGGAACAGTCCTGAAGTATCTAATAAATCTTATGCCGTTCCATTAAAAGTGGAAATTAGAATGTGTTCCTATATCATTTTGAATGGGACAACGAAACATTCTGCATTTATCAGTGGCCGATGTTTCCACGCCGCACACCATCTTTCACTAGTTTCTGGGGTGTTCAATGTTGGAAATAGAATTATATGAACAGATATGAACTTGCAAGTAAGGATTTATAAGCTGCATTGTATCTGTGTGAATCAGTTTTATTGTATGTCCCGCCTCGTTATTCTCCCGAGCGTGACTGGTGGGCTCTGCATCACCCTGGGTTTTCTTTGTGTACAGTAGCTGTGTGATGTGTCTGTGGCTGACAGACCGGAACGGTGGATAACCTTTTCAGGGCAGCGTGCTCCGTAGTTATGCATTTTTAACCCATATGTAAATATCCATCTGTCTGGTACCTTCACTCTTCATGTGTTTATTCAGGCAACGTCCAGGCGGTTCGATGAGACGAATAAATGGAATCCCAGGAAAGTAGTACTTTGTCCATAGCGAGTGTTTGTGAGGCTGCTTTGAAGGCTCTTTGGCTTGGAGTATGATTGGTACAGTATGTTACATGAACCTGTTTCCCACCCCCTCATTTCCGGAGACTGCGGCCTGGATTCAATAAGCATTTTTTCCTTGACTTTGACCTAAAATGAATGTTCTAGCGAGCTAGGCTAATATAACCTCTATTAGAACTAATCTGACTGTACAACACAGGTTATTAAAATATTTTTATTATCCCTGATACAGCAACAGGGTTTGCCTTGACAGGCCTGTGGCTTGCGTGACATGTGTAATGGCAGATACTGCATCAGGGGGTCCTATGGTGTCTGAGTACTGAGAGGTGCAGGCTACAGCCAGGCCCAGCTCGATTCTCCCCCACCGCCAGAGCCTGTGGTGACAGGGCCGCGATTTATCTCCTCCCCCTCACAGAGCCCTATGCGGCAATAAGCAGCCAAATGAAAACCTTTCTTTCTTCTCTTTCTCTCTCTCTGTCTCTCTCCTCCCAATCTAGCGGCCCCAGACAGATTGATGAGGGGGCCTTAAGGAGCGAGGGGGGGGGGGGGGGGGGGGTAAAGGACGCTCTGGGGTATCCAGACTGCAGGAGTGATTCTTGTTGGTGGTGATCACGGCTCTGTCACAGGGTCCTCCACAGTGTGGTTCGTTAATTCAGTCAACAGCAACAGTGGGTCAGGAGCAGCCAGAGGTGCGCAATCCTGAACATGGACTCCTCTCAACTCTGAGCCAATTAGCCGCCGCTGTCGGCTTCAGGCTTGCTCACAATATTGGCTTACCCACTCCAAGTCACTTGCTGAACGCTGTACATCAGCTAATGATACACAGTCTTCACAGGTCGGTGTTTAAAATCTTTTGTCGCCTGTCGATTTTCTCTAGGAATTATTTATTTTGCTGCTTCGTGGATTAAAACTCTTGACAGATCCCCTTAGAATAATTCCCATCCTGTATCATCCCCCCCTCCTAACCATATTATGGCTTTTTAAAAATGATGTGCACTCAGGAAAAGTCATCTTTACTTAGGTATAGATGATTACAAAAAAGTGATTTCAAATTCTGTTGTTTTTTTCCACATGTCCCTCAAATATCATTCCCCCATTATTTTAATCAAGAATGAATGTTGAGCTTTTGTAAAATGTCATTGGCTCTCATTCAAGATTATGTGCATAACTGCATGATTACTGTGGTTTAGCTTTAACCCCTTCATGCAGATGCTTAGTGGCAAAGACGCTGGCACCAACATTTTGAAAACTCACATTCATTGCTCTTGCAACCAAACTATGAGTGGAAACGACAAACTCCACGTTTTAACTTTACCAGTATTCTATTCGTGACAACAATACAGAATACAGAGTTTCTAAATACCACTGTTGTCACGTAGCAAGTGCATTTAACAAGCAACCCCCCACCCAGTCGCACCTGAAACTGTACCTACCCATTGCCTACCTATCACCTGCGTGACACGGTGGACAATACCATCTATCTGCGAATTCATAAAAATATGTTATCATCACCAAGAATTCTACTTCCGTCGTAGCAACAACATAAACCTGACAATAGCCATAGTGTATGCCAAAACGGCGTGAAAAGCCCTGCTCACTCAATTGTAAAATAAACAAGTGAAATTCGTGTACCTACAGCTCGTGTACCCACAGCTCGTGTACCCCCCCCGATGTACCTACAGCTGTGAAGTATTTCACATTGTTCCAAATCTTTTATCTGATAGAGGACAGCATGTCCTTCGTGACAGTGTTTACAATGTCTTATTGGATGCTTTGAACAATAAAATACAGCTGTGCCTAACAGCATTTATAGTTGTATCAGTTTAGTATTACGCAAAAAGCTACAGAATGTGCATTCGCTCGCCGAGGCATGATTGTTTTTTCCTGCTTTTTAATCGCAACCTTTTACAAATTTTGGCCAAGTCGCCAGCATGGCGAATAATCCACGCCGTATTTAGATGGATTTTGGCAGTGAGTCAGAGGAAGTATAGATTCTATCATAGAATATGCTATGCCTTCATGACGGGAGTTTTCCCTACTCGACAAGACTGCTTGTGATATGCAGTTGGTTTCACTGGCTACATATGTATGTAAATCTTTTCAGCTGAGAATAAGCGACCAATTGCTTCCTTCTCACCTTAGAAAACGCCAAATTAGCCTGCTTGTTTAACGAATTTCGTTTGATTATGCAATTCAAGCTTCATCCGAAGTTCATTAGGCTACCTGCATTCTAATTTTGATTAATAACATAACTAACGTTATTTTGCCTTAATGATGACACTAAATACAACAAATCTGTCAGGTTGGCAACCCATAGGTTCAGCATATTTTCCCTTGTTTTATAATGTCCTGCTTATGGAAATGTGACCAACCTGTTTTACTGGTAGTGTAATACTTTAAAACGATTCACTTTCCCAGGAAGACCGTGAAAAGTGCGATGTACAGCAGGGGAAACAGACCTGCTCTTGTAAAGCGAACATGCAGATAATGGAATAAAAATTAATTGTAAATTAATTGTGTAACTATTCGTTTCTAATTAGACACTTAGTTCTCTTTGAAATCTTTTGTTCAGTTATGGAATAACAGGTGAAATCAGCGGGGTTTTAATAAGCTGAGGGTATGGAAACATTGTCACTGTAATTTAAAAAATATGAAGGACGAAGAATAGCTAAGGTTAGGCTACAATTCAGTTAACATGATGACATCTATCTCCGTTTTTTAACCATAGTCTATCGAAAAAACATTATGCACAGCGAGTTCGCTGTAGCCTAGGCTATTTGAAAAACAATAAAAGCAATATTCACTGGACAAGGTTTTGAACTTTTTTCAGTCACAAACCATTCTATTTAGCCTACTTTCAGGCTGTATTCCTAGAGCTGTATTGTAATGACATCTGAAGCGCATTTTAGGAACGCAAATGTCCGTCTATTGCAGTACGCGAGTTTTACATTGAATGACAATTCACGCATTAGGTGCAAAGACAATTCGCGCATTAGGCTTGATAGCTATAGGTGTTATCAGCTCCTTTTTAATGGATAGCCATTGTCCCATACCATCGCACATCGCCTGGATGTTGATGGAGTGGGCTGAGAGCAATGTAATGTGGCATCGTTTCCCTTCGCTGAGGGAAAGGTATGTGGACCTATGGAACCTTTTATTATTATGCATTTTTGATATAGCCTACACAATAATAATATTAAATAAAAATATTTCACATTGTGATCTAGATATTTTAGTCATGCTTGTGCACGCCCCTGTGTGTAACAGACAGGAGGGTATGCACATTGTGCATACGCCTATGTAGACGCACTTATATGCGCCGTTAAAATAACATGTAAACAACTGCGACATGACTTTAGACCAGGTTTGTGGTGGTTCTAGCGCAAGCGCTTTCTGCTGGCTCAAGATAGCAATACGCCAAAAATAATCCTGACCACTCTTCATCTTAAGACCAACACGCCCAGTTCACTTGTGATGGCGCAAGAATACATGCTAGTTAAAGGACGTAAGCGTTAGGCGTTATTATGGACCTAGCGCCGGGTGTAAGATAGCAAAGACACTTGCGTTTGGGTTAGCGCCGCTTTGCGCCGGGTGTAAGATAGGGCCCTATATCTTATTTTCAGGTAAATGGCTGTAAGTCATCAAGGGTCAGAAGTATCAAACGAGCCTCAAACCATCACTCTGCTGCCAGATATGCAGTAGATATGGATCGATCACTTGTTTCTCCTGACTTATTTTTGAATAACAAAAAATGTGTCACTGTCCAATGAATTATGGTGCTGAATGTATGTAAAAGTTGATTTACAAATCACTGATTTCTGCTTTTATGTGCATTTTACATACTGTCCAACTTTTTTGGAATTGGGGTTTGTGCATAATATAGACAATGCAGCAAAAGATTACATACTGTAAGTACAGACAAAAGTGATGTTTTATTGATGTACAAGAGGGAATGATTTGGCTACATATTTAGGTGTGTGTACCAGTGTGACATCGATGTTTTCATCTTAAACCATCAGAAGGGGCAAATACTGTATGCTTTATAATGGACAAAACATATTGGGCCTCATTCACCAACCATTCTACGAACAAATTTGCTCTTAAGACTTTCTTTAAAACGTTTTTATGAACATCCTGGCATTCACAAATGTTTTCTTGCTTGGGATTTTTTCTTGGGTAGAACAGAAGCTCAGAACGCCAACATCAATTAATCCCGAAATGTTTGTGTAAAAAACATTTTAAAGAAAGTCTTAAGAACAAATTTGTTCGTAGCGTGATTGGTGAATGAGGCCCATTGTATCCATTTTTTGACAGGTTTTGGACAGGTGTTTAGACCCATAGATATCTTTCCCCCTATACTGATGAAAAGATAGTAATTCTTACTTGAAAATGATGCAAAAATGAGTTTTATGAGCCAAGACAGTTGAAATACATTTACATACAAGTTAAATACATTATTATTTTATGATTTACAGCAGTGCACAATTTAGCCATTTTGAACACATTTCACACTACATTGGAATACATTGAGACACTAAGGGCCGGATTCAGAGATGGCCAACTTCAGGTCATGCGCTTCAGTGTCTCTCTAAGATACATCGTATTCTAACCTGCACTACGTTACTTTGCATTTCTCAAAATGTGGGAGGCACAGGGCATGACATTCTAATGACCTGTTTCTTGTACCTGACCCCTGGGTTGCCAGTTTCTACTAAAAATATATGTGTGGGGGTATACATTTTCAACGTGTCAGTGACATTGCCTTTAATAACATACCTTTGTGCATCATAGTTGCTCTTGCGTGATGGGGAAGGCAGTGAACGTATTAATCCATCGCATTGATAAAATGATCATAGCTCCTATAGACTTGGATATACCCATCACACAATCAAAAAAAATAATCGCTGGACAGTGCTTGCATGTAATATTTTTAAGTAAACAAATAAATCTTTGGATTAACTGGAAAAAAAAGATTTAAATATCAAATCTTTTTTTAATGATTTACCTAATAAAGTCATGTAGCCTACGGAGGTTGAACACAATAGCCTATATGCGACGTCTTCAACTTAATCATTTTGGAGAAGCTGTGCTGACACAAATCGCCTCTCTGTCAAAGTGAATATGATCCAGACACTGTCTATCAATTAATCCATCTAATATTGGTCTGGTATAATATACCAGACGGTCAACCATAGTCTACTTTTACATATTTTTCTTTTTATGACAGCTCTTTGATAATTGTAAGTAGGCTAGGCAAAGGAAAATAAGACCAATATTATTTTCAAAGAACATGTACTCATTCTAATATCCATTTTTGCGAATGCTGTATCTTTCATAATCATCTATTGGCGCTGCTAGACAGTAAAAACTAAACTTCATTTGTGGCACTTTATTTTGACCTAAATTATGAAAAATAAACTAAGTTAGTATTGTAAATGGTACAACTGTCTTGTTTCATTTAAGCCATTTTCCAAGTTTCTGTGATGCTCACACCTGGAGTTATAAAGACTTAAATAGAACACCCCTAAATAGGTGAGAATTGACCAAATTTGGCATCTGCACAAAGGGGTTAATTACCCTTCTTTCCTTAACCACCAGAAGGTGAGATATAAGTATCTGGATAACTGAAAAGGTTGTAGATGTAATGTGGCCTGCTTCTTATCATTTTAATTTAGCCCATCCCTAACTTTGATGATAATTATATTTGATACATTACTTATAGCATGGCTGTGTGCATATGTTGCATTATTATATCTGCTCAACAGATGGCCTTGTCCATGGCATTTATGGTTTTCTGCCTGTAAAACACCATATTTACAGGCTTTCGCATTTGGGCAACAAGCCAGGGTCTTCAAGCACTGCGCCACATTTACTGAAATCCACATTTTACCGGGCAAACAGCAGCTGCGGCCCTCGCCATTTCCCACATCACTGCCATCATCATGCTGTTGCTGAATGAGAGGTATTTATCAATTTTTAAAAATTGTGAAAATTCTCTATTCTTATGTTCCTTCCCTACATATACAGCTCAGATGTGGGCT
The DNA here is from genome assembly GCA_029718625.1 of Synaphobranchus kaupii. Taxonomy (NCBI): domain Eukaryota; kingdom Metazoa; phylum Chordata; class Actinopteri; order Anguilliformes; family Synaphobranchidae; genus Synaphobranchus; species Synaphobranchus kaupii. The sequence continues at coordinate 70,583,973 of CM056380.1, read as the reverse complement.
TCGTTTAAATGACAACTTTGCGTTTCAGACATTTCAACATGTTGTTTAGAGCACTTTGGATACATGGCATTGTGGGCTTTATATTTTTAAAATAAAAAGTCAGTTAAAAATAGTCCTCTGCTATGACACACTTAGCTGAACAATCAGTGCTCTTTGGGAGAATGTGTTCACTTATCATTGATGGCAAAGACCTTTCCCTGTTTAGAGACGTGCGCATTTCTGTTCATGCATTATGTACATTTCCTCATTTTAGATTGAGCAGAATACACTGCAGAGAAGGAAAATGCATTTGACACCTACTAGAGACCTGAAATGTGCACAACCTTTGTGCACTATGGATTCTATTAACACCTAATGAATTACTGGCCTGAGTACACAACTGAGATTTAAAGATAGATACATGTCAAGCAGGACTTGTTTGCCATTAGTGCTCTCTAATGGGTCTTTCAGACATTGATTAATTTGCCACGTCAATGGAATTGTCTCACTAAGGTAGATATCCTGTGGTGAGAAACGACTCTCGACTCACCTCTGAGCCAACTCGGATTCCTCTTGAGTGTGGAGCTTTGGGTAAAAACCCGTTATCATGTTACCATGTGAAAATGTCTCTTTTTTGAATCCAGCAACAGGTACTGTAGCTCATCTCTGGTTAACAGTCTCAGACATGCTTCAAAAATGCCTACTTGCCACAATGTAAAAAAAAAAGCAGGTTTAGAACATCCTACCAATCTGCATTAATGTTGATTTCTGTGTTTTCTGATGAGTACAGAGACATTTGCATAGGTTGTTCTTACCCCGACTTGGTGTTGCGTATTTTATTTTGGCTGGCAGTGAGTCTGAAGGATATGGTGACATCCATCTCAGGCCAAAAGAGGTAAATTGCTTTCGGAACAAACAGATTATTCACTGTAATAACTGCTGTTATTGCTTGATGAGTAAAAGACATAGGTTCACTTGTTTACACATGTAACCACTCACTGAAATAATTATTCCCACTTATCTTTAAATGGCTTAAATAAGCTTTATATATTTATCTTGCACCAGTTCAATTTTCCTGTCATTTTTAAAATTATTTACATTTAGAAATTCAGAAAGGCCCCCATCCAGTAAGTGGTTTTCTTGGTGTGCTCGAGTGTGGTGTGGGCTTGGGGGTAGAATTTAATGTAGGCAGAATATACTGGAACCTGCAGAATCAAAGCACGTAGAAATTAATTCTAAAAGGACATTATGCCAGATGACGTCTTTAATGGGAAGATAAACGCTGTTGAAGTCTTGCTGCTAGTCTGGAGAAAAGTTAATTATGCGCCTCACCCGTTTCCCTCAGAAGAGGCAGAAGAGAGAAGAAACAGAAGGAAAGACTAGATTTCTCAGGTGCATCGTGTACCTTTAGCGTGTTAAAGTCTAATTTCTGCTTGATGTTTCATAAACGTGGCACACCACATTCATCGTGCAAGGCTACACATCACCTCTAATGAAGCCTTTGAAGAATTTATTTAATTAAACGCAGGACTACGGACGGTGTCTCATAAGAGAGGAAGCACTTAATTCTCAGCTGTCGATGGAGCGGAAATGGCGGCACCGTTCACGACTCTCGCCAAGTCCGCTGTGCGGAGAGGAGGAGGAGAGCGAAAGCAGCTCTTTTATGAACGGTACTGACTTCCCGTACCGGTGTCCTTTCACTTTGATGCTCCTGCTCCCGGAGAAAGTGCGTATAATAATCCATACAAACATAATGTATGAGCCCTGTAGCTTACAAAAAAGCCACAGACCGCATGGCTACACACGTTTCCTCTGTAATTTAATTGTAGCGGTGGCCGAATGCAAAAAGGGGCATTAGCTTCAAATCGAAGGTGTAAATTCTGCATAGCAGTGGGCTGTTTTAAATCCAGTTCAATTTTTCTTTTCAGTGATGCAGCCCTTGCGACCGACCTTTGTCTCACTGTTCTTAATTTATTCATATTTGTACTTTTTATGCATTTGTTTCATGTTGTCATTTTTCCGTATGCTGTTAGTATTGAAAGGGAGGGGAGTAGTAACCCCCCAAGACATTATTCAAATAGAGCCTACAGTTTGTTTTTTTGCACCTGCACATCCCAGTGCTACTGCAATGTGCAAAAATCAAGCCGAGTGCATAAAACTGCGGACTTGTAAATGATGGCTATTACCTTTTACTTCCCACACCATTGCACACACAAACACAAACGCACGCACACACACACCAGGGGGTAGCTGACACCTGTTCCAGCTTTGCTTTGGCAGTCTCCTGATTGTATTCTCAGTCTGCAGTGGGATGTGTATGTATTTACCTATAAACAGTGTCACTTTGTGCTATTCCCTGGGCTCCTGCCATAGGAGGGATGTGTTCACATTTTTACAGCATGTACAGTGATGTTGAGCTATGCTGCGATGTAGTGCACAGTGAATATAAAGCACATTCTGTGTCATGGCTAATTGCACGGTCTTATCTTTCTCTCCACTAAAGTAGCCATGAAGCGTATCGATGCTGTGAATGTTTCTTGGAAAAATGGGCATATTATAAATCCTTTTTTTCATGATGTTATTGTTCTGTATTTTATGTCTCTTTACTTATGTAAGCGTGTGTGTTGTGTTCCCCTAAATGTCACTTGTTCGTAATTATCCTGAGGAAAGCATTTTGCTCTGCATTGTGCGTGTGTAAGTATGTCAGCGTCACTAATTGTGTCATGAGCAGAATAGTTGATTCACTTTTTAAAGGCTCTAATTAAAGTCCTGAGGAAAACTTGCCTGCCTCTCTCTTAGAGACACTGCTGAGCTAAAAAGAAGCCATTTAGTGTCCCTGACATGGAGGAGTAATGACTTATTTTCCAGGGCTATAAGAGCACTGAATCTGGACTAATAGAGTTGTGACAGGGAGGAGTGGAAGACTGGGAGGTCACATAGTCCGCAATTAACAGTAAAACTTCGTATTTAAATAAATATATATTTAGAATCAAGCTAGATAAATGTCATAAAAATATAAAAGATTCCTTCCAACTGTGTTTATAAGGGGGTTACAGTAGGTGTCTGTATTGACGTAGTTTAGAAACAAGGGCTATTTAAAGTTTGTTGGCAGGTGGACAAAAATAGTCATGAATTATATAATTATGTGAAAAAATTATAGGCCTATAAGGAAAAAAATGTGGACCACGCCCAATATAGCCATTAAACATTATAAACGAGGCCTAATGCACCTAATGCCTGACTCACCTAATGCTTTTATAAATTCTCAAGCCGAACCTGGATAATGAGACTGTGAATGTTTAGCTCCGATGTGCTTTGTTAAATATTTAGCACACATCGCAAATGTTCAGCCATGATTACTGAGCTCACATATTACAGCAGTAGAATAATAACATGTGAACATTCATTTGGACAATGAAAATGAAAGCAGTGGTTCCTCAGGTCTCACTGCAGTAGGCCTACTGACAGTCTCTAAAAAGAGCTTATTGCTGATTAAATCCATTGTTGCTTTATAATGCCTCATTGAGGATATAAACAGACAAATGTATATTTATCAGGTACTTTTTCCAAAGCAGAAGGGGATTTTCTTGTGGACATTAACTTAACTGCGACTCTTAGGTTTATAATATCACCCATTTCATTTCAGGATGCACTGTATCTGACTGCAGTACATTGCTAGCCTTAAGCAAATGCTATAATACAGAGTGACTTGTATTTTACATAGTATCCATTTATACAGCTGGATATATGCTGCAGCAATTCAGGTTAAGTGCCTTGCCCAAGGGTACAACAGCAGTGTCCTATCTGGGAATTGAACCGGCAACCTTTGGGTTAAAAGCCCAGTTCCATAACCATTATACTCGTCTCCATGGCAGCAGTATAAATCCATGTTAATCACAAATCTGAGTATGGATCATGGACCAATGAATACCGTTTCATATTTATTTTGTACTCTCTGTGAGAAAATCCTGTACTGTTAAGTCATGAAGCAGGTCTGGAAGCCATTATCATAATTAGCAGCAGGTATGGAGACTATTATTTTGATAATTTATTTTGCTGATGCCCTGATAGAGGTTGTCACTACAGCGTATTTATTCTTTATAGAGAAGAACCCTGAAACAGCGAGCAGCAGGGATCCTCTAAAATGGTTTCTCAGCTGTGGGATGGGACATTTATTTTGCTCTTTGCCCGAGGAGGTTTCTATCATTTAATTCTCCTCCCTGCTCGGACAGCTGACCGGGTGTGATCAGCGCTGGACATCTCCTATAGGGAGCATGTGCTTGAAATCCACTCACCTTGGCTCTCTGTGAAGGCCGGTCTGGTCTTATAATGCATGGCATTTATATAGCGCCTTTCTAGATACTCAAAGCGCTTTACAATGATGAGGGGGAAACTCGCCTCTACCACCACCAATGTGTAGCACCCACCTGGGTGATGCAACGGCAGCCATTTTGCGCCAGTATGCTCACCACACATCAGCTGAGGTGGAGAGGGAGAGAATAATTTTTTTAGCCAATTAAACTGGGGGATGATTAGGTGGCAGATTGAATGAGCCTGGGTTGGGAGTTTAGCCAGGACACCGGGGAAACCCCTACTCTTTACGATAAGTGTCATGGGATCTTTAATGACCACAGTGAGTCAGGACCTCGGTTTAACGTCTCATCCGAAAGATGGCATCTCCTACAGCACAGTGTCCCCATCACTGCACTGGGGCATTGGGGTTTATTTGACCAGAGGGAAGACTGCCCCCTACTGGCCCACCAACACCACTTCCAGCAGCAACTTAGTTTTCCCCAGAGGTCTCCCATCCAAGTACTAACCAAGCCCACAACCTGCTTAGCTTCAGCCATTCAGCAGGCGCAGATTGCAAAGTGGTATGGTCTTTGCACTGCTTTGCCTCATTTTCAGCACCCACTGCTAAATGATTCATGGCCATTATTGATAATACAATAGAAAAGTGAAACATCAAGCATGAATACTAAGGAGCTTGGCTAAGACATTAAGGGCCTGATTTACTAAACCTTTTAGCACACACCAAACCAATAACATGACCAGTAATTGGTCATGGTATTTGCTTTGCACCAATCATCGGTTGTGTTTTTAGGTTTGCATGTGCTAAAAAGGTTTTGCACATGCTGAAGGTCTTAGTAAATCCGGCCCGAAGAGCTTAGTAAGAAAAACATAAGTGTAAGTGGGGGAGGGATACATTGATTTACAGGTACAGTGTTATAATTAAAGGATGCGCTGCACTTGATTTATAATTGTAGGGATTTCTGTCACATACTGAGGCTGCTGTGGGTTGTGGTGGGATTTACCAGGGGTTTGAGAATTGGTCCTCGTCTCTGTGACTTCACCGTTAAGGATTGTGGCACAATTAGTTCAAGATGAGCCGGAACGCAAGCCCCCATGGGCGCATTGTGGCTCATATGACAATCAGAAGAAAGTAAACCATGTCACGTCTCTGGACTGTTGGTTGCAAGAACCGCGTTACCTCGGGACGATCACATCACCACAGAAAGAAGGATAACAAATAGCGAGAGATGGAATGAGGTCGTCGTTTCTCTTTGCGTTGTTTGGGCCATTATCTGAGATCGGGCTCATGCGGCTCTCTGTCCCAGTAACATTCTTGCACACTCATCACTATTCCTCGCTACACAGAAAGGGATTGGACGCTTCCAACAGCAAAAGAGATGACTGCAGCCTTGCCATTCTTTCAGATTTGGGGAAAAATAATTGCACCTTCGAAGCCTACCGCGGTAAGATACCCGAGCCGTAGATGTCAAACGCTCACTGGGAGGCTGTGAGACCTACAGAAAGAGGAGGTGTGATGTGCTAGAGCTCTGCTGCAGCAAACAAGTGTGTGTCTTACGTCTTTTATAGAGGCCCTCTGTCAGTGTACCTGCCTTTGTTGCTAAAGATGGACTTTTAATTAATAATGATTGCACACATACTGTAGTTTATCGGTGTGTCAGGATTATTTGACTATCATATTGTCATGCACTAGTCATGCACATGCTGTTTCATATTTTTTTGAGTTGTTTTGAATCTGATTGATGTGCTTGAATTCAGAAATGGCTTGAATAAATCAACACCGATGAGGGTTAATTTGTTCATAAAACAAGCCCATTAAATGCTTTAAGGCATGTTGTGTAGTGGAACACCGGTTTGTTAACATTGTACTTCTCACTGTAACTGGCCCATGTGCAGTGTGCAATCATGGCAGGCCCTTGGCAAAAGTCAGACACGGCTCAGAATGAGTCTTTGCAGGCGAGAGAGTGTGATTACTCAGGAAGAGCTGTACCACAGGAGTCCCAGGATCACATCCCACCCCGGCCCCTTCTCCTGCCTTTATTTCCCTGCTTTGTGTTTATTCACTCCGGGTCAATATGATTCTGTCGCAGGGACAGTGATGAATGGAAGTACACGCCACGCCACAATCAGTGGCGTAAATGCCTCTCTGTCGCTACAAGCGATGCGCTAGTATTTGGCATGCAAACACCATGTAAAGTTGAAATCTAACAAATGGTGATCTGTGAGATTTATGGCAGCTCTCCTCACTTCAGTCAGTCTCCTGCGCCATGGCAGTGCACGGTTGGAAGGTTTCTATTTTTTACATTGGCCTCTGGGCAAGGTTTCTCTATAACAACGTCTGCTGTGTCATTGTTTGCTATTAAATGTCTTTCACCTTTTTGAAATGGATGTCCAGGCTTGCTGAAGCTGGGTTAAAGAAGCAAGTATAATCTTCAGCCATTGCCCAGAGAAAGCAGGAGGGTACTGGAGTGGTTCTGGACGAGCGTTACCTCGCTTGATTGGTATTGACAATGACCTCCTTGGTGCAGGGACCATACTGTACCATTTAAAAGCTCCACAAACCATGTTGTTTAATAGAGAAAATGACCAAACAGGTTATTTGTACACTGCCTGGCCAAAAAAAAAGTTGCACACTCTAATATTTAGTTGGACCGCCTTTAGCTTTGATTACCTTGCGCATTCGTCGTGGCATTGTTTCGACAACCTTATGCAACGTCACAACATTTATTTCCATCCAGAGTTGCATACATTTTTGGTCGAGATCTTGTATTGACGACGGGAGAGTCGAACCACTCCGTAAAGTCTCCAGTACATCCCAAAGACTTTCAATGGGGTTAAGGTCAGGATTCTGGTGGCCAATTCATGTGTGAAAATGGAAAATAAATCCTCATGCTCCCTGAAATAGGGTTGTCACAATATCCCATTTTCATATCGTCAGTATGCCTTTAAGAAATATTGTGATATTCAATATTATCGTTCATATATAATTATAGTGGATTAATGACAACGTGAACAGAAGTAATTACCACGTGTGGCAGCATTTCAGAGTTCTAATTGCAGTAGCCTTAGCGTTGCTTCTGGATCCCTTTACTTTTTGGCCAATCGTTTCTCGTTTCAGAAACAGAAATTAAAAAACAAGAAACAAATGGTTATGCTATATTCATTTTAAAAACAGAGATTGAAAAACGAGAATCAAATGGTTATGTGTCTCGTTCTAGACACTTCATAGATCGCTCCAAAATGAATGTGATGACAAACATGATGACGATGAGCGGCGGCCAATTTATTAAGTTTCGAACGATGTCCACAAAACAGTGTTGCGATGCAGTGTTTGCTGTTATGTCTGCATATAACAAATTATTTATTGCCATCTCCTGTAGGCTCTCATAGGCATAATGTTATAATGCACTCATAATGACTGTGTAGTTCCCATCCTTAGTTGTGACGACTTTTTAATGCATTTACGACGTTACCTCGTCGACATTCGCCGGTTCTCCGTTATCATTGGGTTTGTAGCCGAAAAATGCCCAAGTGGTGTTTTTCTTTGAAGCAAGATCAGCCATCTTCTCTCGCTTTCTCTTAACTAATGATGACGATCAGTCACGAGATAGGATAATACATAGACACCGTGGCTGTTACATCTATTGCACTAGCCCCCTCTGCAAGGATGAAAGCAAGCGATCAGACGTTGTAATTTGATCCTACATCCTACTTTACACTAACCTTCCACTGGAAATTGGAAAATCGATGTAATAACTATCCTCACTCTGCTGTTAACATTGCGCATCAGATAATTAATTAGTACCAGTATACGAATAGGCTAATGGTAACAAAATAATAAATACAGAGCAAATAATAACAACCAAGTATTTAAAAAAATCAAAGCATACATAATTTGTTGTGAGGCATCAGAACTAAAATATAAAATGGAGCGGGAAAGGACGCAACACTCAGGCCACAGCACATGCAGTAAATGCAAATATTTTGAGTTATACAAATTTTTAAATATAAATTCACATATTATTTCAGACCAATATTATTATTTAAAAGTATGTATGCATGTTTTGTCCTTAGAATAGCAATAATAAAACATTTTTAAATATATATTTTTTTAAATATCGTGGCTACAGATAGTCATCTCTGCGATATTTTCAAATATCGCCATATCCAATATTATTGGATATCGTGACAACCCTACCCTGAATCACTCTTTCACAATTTGAGCCCAATGAATCTTGGCATTGTCGTCCTGGAACATGCCCATTGATGGGATAACCTGGTCATTCAGTACATTCAGGTACTCAGCTGACTTCATTTTATTGCTGCATAACGTTGCTGAGCCTAGACCTGACCAATTGAAGCAACCCCAGATCATAACACTGCCTCCAGAGGCTTGTACAGTGGGCACTATGCATGACGGGTGCAACGGCGACTTTTTTTTTGGCCAGGCAGTGTACTTATAAGATGTCTGCTCTGCTAGCTTTTCAGATATAATACTAGCTTTACAGAGGTTTGACTTGATCTTTTTTATTCTGTTTTGCAATGTGAAAGTCAACTTTTAAGTCAATGTTTTAGTCTTTGACAGATGTGTAATAGCCCTTTTATCTCACATTAGGACTTGCGTTGGTTGTGACAATGCCTTGACAAAGCAGGATATTGGTGAGTGCAGACGTGCTGAAGGCTGTGGTACCTGCTTTAAGAGAACTCCTCGAAAGCAAACAGGGTTTTGTGATCCATTGACATTCTCACAAATTGTATCTTAAATGCATCGCTGCTCAGTACTGCAGCTGATGATGGCCATTTAGTACCTTGTATCCTGACAAAGACTTTCTACCACACCCAGGTCATAAAACCTTGTGTGCATTTCCTATTTCCTATGGTGGGTAAGCTTGACCTTGTCACTCCCTCCCAGTATTTCACTCTGTTTGCATCATTCCCCACTCGCCCCCAGTTCTTTGTGGTTTGGATCTACACAGTGAACACTGCTTGTTTGAGAATGAATGGGGCTGTGACCCTGGTGCCCACCCCCCCTAGCTCAACCAAGGTAATGTCCTCATGTCATTAAAAAGAAGAATAAGGGTTTCCCCCCTGCTTACAGCTGAGTGGCTGCAAACCCATTTGTATTTCCTTCCCTTCTTTCCTTTGGCCTGGGTCCTCGGCTTGAACTACCTGCATTTGTGCTTACACACACACACACACACGCACGCACGCACACGCACATGCACACGCACACGCACACAATATATAGAGCACGCGGTAAACATTTGGCAGAAAATGAGCAAAGCTGTCTTATCAAGATCCCCTGCAGTCTTAGATGCAGAGAGACGAGCATGTCTGTCAGCAGCAGATTCTGTTGTTAGCAGCCGTATTCTTAGCATGGCGTATCAAAGAGGCGAACCGCACCCATCTTCCTTTATAACATTTTCAATTTATCCAATGTCCCCTTTGAAAGGCTGCATCCAAAGCCATCTTCTTTGTACAAATGATAGCAATTTTCAGGTCTGCAGCAGTCAGAAATCCATCAAGACGCTGCTCTCAGGTGCTCTGCCACTCTTCTGAAGGCATTAATAGAGGCAAGCTTAGTGTTTGGCCCTGCCTTAGAAGGGGAGAAGAGAAAGGAAAAAGAAGAGTGCAGAAGAGAGGCTTGGTTTATAAAAATGTGCTTATTCTTTAACACTGCAGTGTGTCTCATTCACACCCCATGATTAACACCTGTCACATTTGGAAAAACCTGAAAAATCTGCTTCCGCGGCTGCAGGTCGAACCTTCAGAAGTAAAATACTGGGCTCGCGCAGCTTTTTTTTTTTTACCTGAGGCCTGAAAGTTCAGTGTGAGGTGGGTTAGCTCGCTCCCATTTCAGCCAGCGGTAGAAGCCTGGCCTGTTCTGTTTTGCCTGGCTCAGCCTCAGCCCCAGCTGCCCCGGGTTCTGCCTTTTGCCCCAAATCCACCAGTCCTCATTTTCCGCTGGATCGGCGGGCTGGGGTCTGGGGTGTTGGGGGCTGGTTGCAGGATGTGGAGTGTAAGGTGCCGACCACAGGCCGAGCATTAGAGGTAGAGCAGCGTGTCACATCACACCCTCAGAAAGTGCGGTACTCTCTACTAGATGTAGACTCACAAGTGTGTGCCTTTGAATGTGCTGTTAGTTTGCTGGGCAGACAAAAACACGTTTGGGTTTAACCCATAGACCGTAGAAAAATATGGACGAAGTGATGACGACGTCACCCATTCATGTCCTATGACTTGTGCTCATTGGCGCATGAAGCCCCAAACTGGCCTGAACAACCGTTTTGCATTGTAGCGAAAAGGGTGGAGTCCATGACTGCACAAAAATCCGCCCTGACTGCCTTAGACACGCCCACATCTCGAAAACTTCTCAAACCGACTTGCATTCGCTTGCATTCAGCAGCCTGGTGCAGGGCAGGCTGGATATCCGTAACGACAGACCATCAGCCGCCCATAGCGAAAGCACCCTCCCGGTACTAACGTTACCGTGCTGAAACTCTAATATTTAACTCTTACAAGTTTGAGAATAGAGTTTAAGAACATTATGAAAACCATGTGGAAAACTAACAGTTCATCTGATTTATCTGTCACAAGAACTTAAAAAATCTATTGTAATCCAGTAACTGTAGCTATTGTTTCTGACAAGAACATAAACACCATTACAAAGCATCAAATGTACATTACATTACATTACATTTATTTAGCAGACGCTTTTATCCAAAGCGACGTACAGTAAGTGCGTACAGAGACATCATCATCATTACAGAACAGACAAGGCAAAGCACATCCTTTGCATAATGTAGCAGCTATCCCTAGCAATGAACGTTGACTGTAGTTCACAGCAACACCACACTTTCATTCCAAATACTATTATAAACTATACTATTATAAACCATTCCAAATACTATTATAAACTATGCTATTATAAACCATTCCAAATACTATTATAAACTATAATAAACAGACAGGAAAACACAGGGAACAGGGAACTGATATTCCTAGGTGAGGATATCAGTCAAGGTGGAGTCTGAAGAGGTGTGTCTTCAGGCCTCGACGGAATGCAGGCAGGGTTGGAGTAGAACGTAGGGGAATGGGAAGTTCATTCCACCACTGAGGTGCTAATGTGGAAAAACTCCGCAGTCGGGACAAGCGAGAGCCTTTGACACGGAGGGGGGGAAGTGCCAGTCACCCTGCTGTAGAAGAGCGAAGTGGTCGAGCAGGAACATAGTTCTGGATTAAGTCCTGCAGGTAGGCGGGGCCTGTCCTATTGGCTGCAGTGTAGGCCAGGGTCAGAACTTTGAACCTGATCCTGGCTGCAACTGGCAGCCAGTGGAGAGACCTCAGCAGGGGGGTTACGTGGGAAAATTTCGGGAGGTTGAACACAAGCCGGGCAGCTGCATTCTGGATCAGTTGAAGAGGCAGAATGGCGCAGGCCGGTAGGCTTGCGAGCAGGGAGTTGCAGTAGTCCAGGCGTGAGGTGACCATGGTCTGGACAAGAAGCTGGGTGGAGTAGGTGGTCAGGTACGGTCGAATCCTCCTGATGTTGTACAGGAGGAACCTGCAGGACCGTGCCGTCGCCCTGATGTGCTCTTTGAAGTCCAGCCGGTCGTCCAGGACCACCCCCAGGTTCCTTGCAGAGCGGGAGGCAGCCACCACGGTCCCATCAACGGTGATGGAGAGGTCATGTAGTGGGGAGGTCTTGTACGGCATGAAGAGGAGCTCTGTCTTGTCAAGGTTGAGCTTCAGGTGATGTCTCAGAGATGTCAGTCAGACAAGCAGATATCCTCTCCTTAACCTGTGGGGTAGAGGGAGGGAAAGAGAGGAAGAGTTGAGTATCGTCAGCATAGCTATGGTATGAGAAGCCATGTGCATGGATTACTGAGCCAAGAGACTTAGTATACATAGAGAACAGCAGAGGACCCAGTACAGATCCCTGCGGGACTCCTGTAGACAGGGGACGGGGAGCAGAGACGGAACCCTTCCAGGAGACTTGGTAGGATCTATCAGTGAGATACGATACAAACCAAGAGAGGGCAGTTCCAGAAATGCCCATCTCAGCGAGTGTGGAGATCAGGAGTTTGTGGTTGACCATGTCGAATGCCGCAGACAGGTCAAGGAGAATCAGAACAGAGGAGAGGGAGGAGGCTCTAGCAGTGGCGAGTGCCTCAGTCACAGCCAGGAGAGCAGTTTCGGTGGAATGGCCGGTTCTGAAGCCAGACTGATGCGGGTCAAGCAGGTTGTTCTGGTGGAGAAAAACAGACAGTTGGTTAAGGACAGCACGTTCAATTGTTTTGGACAGGAAGGGCAAGAGAGATACAGGACGGTAGTTCCTGACATCAGCGGGATCTAAGCTAGGTTTTTTAAGGAGTGGGGATACACGGGCAGTTTTAAGGGCAGCAGGAACATGGCCACAGATTAGGGAGGTGTTAATAACGGAGGACAGATATGGAAGGAGCTCAGCAGATATAGACTGGAGGACTGCTGAAGGTATGGGGTCTAGTGGACAGGTGGTTGCGCGCTGGCGCGTCACCAGCTCGAGCACATCGGAGTCCTTCAGAGTCTTGAAGGACGACAGTGTAGCGATGGGTTCAGTATGGGGGATGTGGGGTGTCACCGGATGCGTGAAGGAGTTCCGGATCGCAGCCACCTTCCCCTCAAAGTGGGTCAGGAAGTCATCTGCAGAGAGGGAGGAGGGTGAAGGGGGTGGAGGGGGGGTGAGCAGGGAGGAGAAGGTGGAAAAGAGTTTACGTGGGTTAGATAGACATATATCAATTTTCGACTGGAAAGTTTTAGCTGATGTAGTTGCAGCTGTGAAGGCTGCCAGCAGAGTGTGGTAGGAGGCCAGGTCATCTGGGGATCTGGATTTCCTCCACTTTCTCTCAGCGGCTCGTAGCATGTATGTTGTCTAAGTTACAAAACACAAAAAAATATTTGCTAAAGCAAATAAATGCTGTTGCAATTTTTGCCTAGGTTTTAACTAAATGCTCACATACTGATTACTCCATTCACATTATTCAACACATTCTGATTCATGTCTTAATAACATTAGCACAGCCAACTTGCTAACAAATCATGACAAATAGCATAAGCCATCTAGGCTACTGTGGATAAGCTACCAGGAAAAACAAACCTTTCACTCGGCATGGAAATGCCAAGGTGACAGGTGCCAGTAGCCTGCGTTAGCAAATCTAAATGTAATCGATTATGACATAGCTAAAGCAAATAAACTATCCGGCACACATGATTGGGTTACAATCTCAAGTTTATGTGAGTCAACATAAGGTTAAATTAAGTTACTATTAGCCAAACGATGTTTAATTAACATTGCTTTACGCTAGCTGCATGCTAATTAGATGGATAGAATGCTGAATTCAGCACACGACATGTTTGGATAATATGGTTTGGACTGTAATTGGAAGTTTGTTGAATAAAGTGGAGAAATCAGTAAATGAGCATTTAGTTAAAACCTAGGCAAAAATTGTATTAACCCCATATTTTTCTACAGTCTATGAATCAAACACAAGTACGGCTGTGTCCGAATGGTCCGAATCAGCGCACTTACCTACCTACTATTGAGTATATAATTATGCCTGGGTTTTTGCTGATAATAGTATGGAGGGTATTTTTCACATACTGCATGTCACTAGCCAACAGTAAGCAGTATGCTAGTACACAGGATGCAGTAGATAGGTCTCTGATTCGGAGACAGCCCACGACTGTTTTAGCGCCAGGCAGCCAGGATGGATAGTTTCTGTAAATGTCATGGTATTTTAATGGTAAAACCCAAATTTAGGAATATTGGCACAATTATAATTATTTAAAAATCTGACCCAGGGGAGACATTACAAGGGATTGGATTAACTAGTTAAACCATCATTTCTTGTATAAAAAATATTTTGACTTTGTATGTCCAGAGAACGTTGGCCTCTTTTTTGGCTTTCCCCATTGACTTACCATGGGGTGGGTGGGGTTTCAAGTTCTTTTTGCAACCAGGTGTTGCAGTTCACTCCTTCTAGCCACTGGAAAAAATCTTAAAAGATGGCGGCGAGTTGTTGACGCTTGGTTTAACCACCCAAAAGAAGCAGCGAGACTCAGGGAAATGGGAAATGTGAGGCCAGTCCTTGATAAGCATACAGGTGAAACATGTTCTTTTCAAGAATCTCTCTACCTTTCTTTCCTCTGTGAAAGGTTTGCATAACCCCACATTGGAAACCTGCACACTGGTAAAGATGCCTTGTAGCCTCATTAGAATTTCCATGCCTTTGGTGAAGTGCTATTCAGTAGTGAAAATCAAAGGATTATTTTTAAACAAAGCCCAAACTCCTCCAAGGGGAGACTTTAATTTGCCTCTGTGTTCCAGGGATTGACTGTTATCTCCAAGCAATTGTATTCTTGCTTTTTGTTCTCTCAGAAAGGTGTAGGAAATGAATTGAGGTGAAGAGCACTTTTCACTATACAGGGCTCAATAACTGTCAGGCCTCAGAGCTTTCTGTGTCACGTCTTTTTTTCAAAAATTTCAAGTTTACTGCCAGATGCTGTTTGTACTTCAGATAATAAAATGTTTTCATATGATTCAGTCTGATCTCATAAAGTATATTTAGAGCAAAGTTGCTGAAAGATTGCCAAGCTTCTAAAACGATCCTCATTTTTGCATATTCCTGAAAATTCTTTAAAATGTCGTTTTTTTATTTTATTGAACAAATCTCTCTTGTTTATTGAGCAGTTCAGTGCGTATGACATTTCCACATTTCTATGTCTTTCTATTTCTATGTCTTTTGCTTAACAATGGAAGTTTTCCCATCACCATTTTCATTTAGCTGTCTATTAACAGTTATGAAGGCATGCTTTGCTTGCAGGTGTAAGCGAATCACACTCCTTATACAAACAGCTATGTTTACAGTGCAGACATTACACTTTGTTTTTTATGCTCACGTTGCATTTTCGAAGTTATAACTTATAACCAAAAATGTCCATGTAAATTCCTCCTGAGGGGCTGGTATCCCTCCATTTTTGGACAGCAACCTAGCACTAGCAAATTTAATGGCCAGGATGTTGATGATTTTGTACAAAGTTTTTCCTGGATAACAGCGACAGCATTTAAAAATAATGTCACAGTTAAAGCAATTGATTTTGATAAAAAATTAATTGACAATTTGCACAAGTTGATTAATTGGACCAATCAATATGTTAATTGGTACAGCCATATTTAGCTATTGATTATTTATCTATTGGAAAAAGGGTTGTTGAGGTTTCTTTTATAAATATTCAATATGGTTAATAGCAATATGGTTAATAAGAATACTCAGCCATATGTTTTATGTATTAATAAATTATATTCATGTATAAAATTGTATTATTTTCTTTGCCTGAGATCTATGTAGGTGTTTTGCGGATGTCTGTTCCTCTCGTTAGGACAGAGCTGAGCAATGCCTTTAGGTTCTCAGCCCCCTCTGTGTAGAACGCACTACAGAGTGACTTTAAACTGACTGATCTCTTTTGGATAAATTCTTATGACTTGGGGTTTGTACATAGTCCCCCTATTTTAGGAGACAAAAAGTAAATTGACATAAACTTAAATAAAGTCATCGTATTTAATATTTGGTTGCATATCCTTTGCATTCCAAGACCTCCTGACTCTTGATATCTTATTTTCAGGTACTCTTACAAGCGATACTGTCTGCATTTGAATGGATCTCTTTGAGAATTGGGGGGGGGGGGGACTAGATGAAGCTGTAAATTACATGGAAATAGTATGGAACCCATGGTTGGCTAAATGGCTGTACGTCATGAAGGGTCTGAGGTATCAAACAAACCTCAAACCATCACTCTGCAGGCAGATATGCAGTAGATATGGATGGATCACTCCCCCTCCCCCCTGAAATGTGTTTCTCTCAGAAAGAGACATCCATCTACTGCCTTTACTATGCTTTATCCACTTAATTGAGTGTAGGTCTTTCAATTGTGACTCTTTAAACGTTCAAGTGCATGGATGTAATGGTCAGGTGTGCTGATGTACAGCAGGGGTGGCTAACTAATCCTGGGGAGCTGCAGGATCTGCTGGTTTTTGTTTTCTCCTTAAATACAACAACCACTTTAGACGCAAGAGAGGTGAAGTGAGTTAACTGTGTAATTGCCTGATTTAATTAATCAATTCAGTGTTGAGTAATAACAAAAACCAGCAGACCCTGCAGCTCTCAAGGACCAGGGTTGGCCATCTCTGATGTAGATAATGTCACCTGTAACTCGAAATGTGACATACTTGTTTTTTATGCTTCCAGAAAAAATAAATAAAGACATTTTTAAACATGTCAGCTCACTTGAAATAGATTTTGTTTTACAACCATCTGAATTACAGACAGATACAGTTTGACATTGGAAGGGAGGTTAACATATGTGTCAAGTGCTTAATTACATCCACAAGGCTAATGATATTAAACTAAATAGCTGATCCTGCTGTTCTTTAATGATACAGAGAATATAATGAATTTGAGTATGAATATATGTTTTACTGGATATGCTTGTTTTTGCTTCAGTTGAGTGGTTATTCATTAGCAGTGTGTGATTTCTGCTTTTCCAGAGTGGGTTGACCTGTCCCAGCCCTAAGAGAGCCTGTCCTCAGTGATGCTGTGCAATTCAAGGTGAGTACAGGATCATGAGATCATCGGTGCACACCTGTGTAGTGCTCCCAGCTCCTTCAGCATTGCCCCCACCGCACACCGCCCCCACAGCACACCTGTGTAGTGCTTCCAGCTCCTTCAGCATTGCCCCCACCGCACACCGCCCCCACAGCACACCTGTGTAGTGCTCCCAGCTCCTTCAGCATTGCCCCCACTGCACACCGCCCCCACAGCACACCTGTGTAGTGCTTCCAGCTCCTTCAGCATTGCCCCCACCGCACACCGCCCCCACAGCACACCTGTGTAGTGCTTCCAGCTCCTTCAGCATTGCCCCCACCGCACACCGCCCCCACAGCACACCTGTGTAGTGCTTCCAGCTCCTTCAGCATTGCCCCCACCGCACACCGCCCCCACAGCACACCTGTGTAGTGCTCCCAGCTCCTTCAGCATTGCCCCCACCGCACACCGCCCCCACAGCACACCTGTGTAGTGCTCCCAGCTCCTTCAGCATTGCCCCTTCCGCACACCGCCCCCACAGCACACCTGTGTAGTGCTCCCAGCTCCTTCAGCATTGCCCCCACTGCACACCGCCCCCACAGCACACCTGTGTAGTGCTTCCAGTTCCTTCAGCATTGCCCCTTCCGCATACCGCCCCCACAGCACACCTGTGTAGTGCTCCCAGCTCCTTCAGCATTGCCCCCACCGCACACCGCCCCCACAGCACACCTGTGTAGTGCTTCCAGCTCCTTCAGCATTGCCCCCACCGCACACCGCCCCCACAGCACACCTGTGTAGTGCTTCCAGCTCCTTCAGCATTGCCCCCACCGCACACCGCCCCCACAGCACACCTGTGTAGTGCTTCCAGCTCCTTCAGCATTGCCCCCACCGCACACCGCCCCCACAGCACACCTGTGTAGTGCTCCCAGCTCCTTCAGCATTGCCCCCACCGCACACCGCCCCCACAGCACACCTGTGTAGTGCTTCCAGCTCCTTCAGCATTGCCCCTTCCGCACACCGCCCCCACAGCACACCTGTGGCCAAGGAGATGATGCTGGAACTTTTGTCTGGTGCCGTTCTAATGAAACATATAAAGATGACTGTCTGAAGAAAACAATCAAATTTCCCCAGTCATTTATGATATGGCGTTGCATGTCAGGTAAAGGACCAGGGGAGATGGCAATCATTACCTCAACAGTCAATGCACAGGTGTACATTGAAATTTTGGACACTTTTCTCATTCCATCGATAGAAAATAGGTTTGGTGATGAAGTCATTTTTCAGGATGATAATGCATCTTGTCACAGAGCAAAGGGTGTTAAAGCTTTTCTTCAGGAAACGCATATCAACTGAAGGACATGGCAAGTAAACAGTCCGGATCTCAATCTGATTGAAAATGTATGGTGGAAATTTTTTAAATTGGTCCATGACAAGGCTCCATCCTGCAAAGCTGATCTGTCAACCGCTATTCGAGAAAGTTGGAACCTGCTTGATCGAGAATATTGAATATTGTTTTTCATTAGTGAAGTCCATGCCTCAAAGAATTCAGGCTGTCATAAAAGCCAGAGGAGGAGCAACAAAGTACTAATTGTGATATTTTTTGTTGATGATTCCATAATTTTTTCCTCAACATTGAGTGATTCCATAATTTCTTCCTCTACTTGATCTGGAAAAAATATGCCATTAATTAAAATATTTTAATTTTATTTATTTGAGGTATGTTTCATGAAGCCAGAATGTTCAGCTATTAAACAAAAATAGTTTTGTGTCATATCTGTGATTTGTTTATTTGCTACGAAGTAAAAAAGCTGGGTGAACATCCTCTAAGTGTGGTGCCAGGGGTTGTATGTGAGAGGTGAAAAGGACTCTTAGAGGCCGTGCAGAGTTATGACATTTTGTCAAATGTCATCATCAATCCACTGCGTGGCTCCGTCCGGAGAAAACGTTTGTGAGCTCCGTTTAACTGGCCCTTCTTTTAGACTGCGGCCGTGAATTGGCGTGATGGCTGCAGGATAAGTTGGCAATCTGCCCGCCGCTGAAGTGAAGATGCGAGACGAGGTGGCAGAGGGAGAGGATTGGCTCCTGCTCGCGCTCTCTCCTGGTGTGAGCAGGTTGTGAAGTCTCACGTCCCCGCTAATCCACAATCGCGCATGGCAGGCGCGCACAGGAACCGCTGATAGCACCACCAGAAGAATAGAAGAAGAAAAATAAATCCCATCAGTGAGATGAAGATGAAGAGGAAGCGGCGGAGGAGCGCTCAGCGGTTTGCGCCGCGACTGTGAAAACAAATAGCTTCGCATCCCTGTTGAAAGAGTTATTTCTGATACGCCACTGTCTGCAGCTCTAACTATGCATGAGGTTATGCATATTCATAGAGCTCCACACCTAAAAATTAAGAAAGAAAAAAGAAACCCTGACAGAGCCAGATTTTGCAAGCTCTCATATCTTCGCTTTAAATGCTTCTGCCTGTGTTTGAGAAGCATTTATATTTGGAACTTTGTTCTTCAAAGCTTTAATGTGTTTTGCTTTATCTTTATATTTATATTTATATCATTTCTGATGTAATTTTACTATTTGGGCAACAGTATTCAGTGAAAGAGGAAGTTGTTTTTACAGCCTTGCGGAGTTCTTAGCTGTGTGCCATGGCTAAAAAGCTCCAGGAGAAACCTTGTATTCTTCAGAGGGTGGCGATGTTTCATGTGTTCCATTTATTTTTGGGTGCACCTGGGGTTCTGTGGGAGTCTTCAGAGACTCTGGGGCTGTGTCTGAATCAGAGCCCTATATACTGCATCCTGTGGCATGTGTACTGTGTACTAGCAGCTGTGTACCGTTTACTGTATACTGTTTCGTTTATTTTCAAACCATACTGTGGAAGTGTCGTAAGACGTCCTGCCCTTGCATGGCCATGTCACATGTTTTTGTTGTTGTTGAAGGAAAACGTCAGTGAAGCTGCATTTCTTTTTAAAATGAAGATGCGCGTCATATTTATGAAACCAAAATGTTTGTTTACTTCTTGAAAAGTATGCTCCAGAATGTACTCTGTTAAACCATGGAAGTAAAGTTGTCCAGTGTACTCAATAAGCATACTCAATAGTATGGAAGGGTGCTGATTCAGACACAGTATGGGGGTGGATTCCAATCGCTTATTTTATCCGTCCTCTTCTCCTTGTTCCTCGCCTGATCCGGAAATCGATCGAGGTTCACCATCTTTAAGGACATTCCAAACCGCTAAATGCTCCTCGGAGGAGCGAGGAGTGGGGAACGAAGAGGCTCCCGGAGGGTGCTTCAGTGAGGAAACGCAAGTGTAGCCTTTGCGGAAGCCTTTTCTCGGAACGCATGATGTGTACAAATTATCCACCGCTATCCACATCTGCCATGTCGCAGGCACACCCCTACACAAATGCAATTTTACTGTTCCTTTCCATTTATTATAAAGCGCTAATCCATAATGACACTCATTCTTTATAACTAACAAAATCACCATTTTTTCATGGGAAAATAAGATAAAAAGCATTATAATTAAGCACATGAGCATAATATGACGCTCCTTGGGCGAGTGCTTCTCACTTGTTACAGTGGCATGTTGCGATATCCCATGACAATTTTGGCAGTGACAAAAAAAAAACTCTTGTACCCACAGTTGCATGAAATATCTTCCTGAAAAGTAGAATATACAGTAGTTGAATAAATAGTCAGGGCTGAACCAAAACAGCTGACAAAAAAAAAAAAAAAACTTTAGTTGAATTAACAGATTTAATTGAATTGTAAAATCCCCAAACAGTTAGTCAAGCTGATGAACAGTGTAGCTCCTGTGTTGGAGTAATGCCTGCCGCTATGGAGCTGCAGTGGAGGCAGATAGCCAGGGCCATGAGCTGGTGATCCTGCGCAATAACATGTCTTGGGCTGAGATAACGTTAAGCTAGCCACTTATCAGCTTACCTTAACTTCTTTTCCCCTCTTGTTATGAGAGTAACGACTGGGGATGGAAGCCGGCGTGTAAGGGATTGTTCCACCTCTTTTTCCAAAGTTTGTGCACTTCCAATCATGGGCAGCGGCTAAGCTCGAAAACACTTGTGTGCTTTACTGCAACGCTGTGATGACCCGCTGCCATCATCTTGTGTGTAAATCAATGAAGTGAACACAAAATGAAAGTAGTGAATCAGTGCTCAGAACTGGCACCGCGTGTCACTATGAGCAAGGGGTGGCTGCTGAATTAGGTCGAATTTTGTTACATTAATGCCATTAATTATTCATTTGCTTTTGCCCTTGAGCCAGAATGGGAGGAATCAATCAAGTGCTGCTGCACAAATTTAGCAGGAATTAAAATGGACTGTTGAGACTTGAGACTCCCTCCCTCTGTAAGCTTGACAGGAGCACACATTTGATTATTGTTGTGTTCCAGTGCTCTGTGGATTTCTGTAGGACAGGCTCCACTTTGAGGTTAACTTTTTTTGTTATAGCTGCGTTCGATATGTGTGCCATTATGTTCACAGGTCCCCAGCAGCTGCATGGCAGTCATACCTCCCTGTGTAAGCTCTCCCTGTGTTAACCAGGGTACTCTCAGGGCATCTTGAAACAGGCACAGATCATCAATATAATATTTGTTTTGAGTCCTCTTAGGACAATTTTGGACCAATCACCAGAGGGCATAGACCTAGTCTGGCTTTATTTTCTTGGTAATGCCCTGAGGCGAGTGACTAAGGACTCAGCGTGCAGGGTATCTATCTGTTCTATTACAGTTGGCTGGGTATCCCTGTTTGTAAATTACTTTCTGAAGCGTGGTACAGGTTTTGATCCACAGAAGCCTTTCCCTGAAGCAGTAGGGAAGGCCAGCTCGCATGCTGTCTTTTTAACATCTTTGAGTCTTCGTTTTTCAGGGCAGAATTTGAGTCAAACTGATTTTATGTGAAACCTATCATTCGTCCTGCTGATCGTCCTCATTTTCTCTGTGATATCAGTACTTCCGGCTTTAGGCAAACTTCTTTGGATGTGTTTCTTCTGCCCTGTCTCCCCTGTCTCCATTGTGTTTTTTAAAGAAGGTATTGCAGTGAGCTCCTTGCCATGCATTCCAAACAGCAGGTGGCATGTGAGCTTTATGGGTGCTGACCAGTATGGTATGGGTCACTCACCTTTAATGAACCTTGTGTGCTTGGCTCTGTTTATCTCTGGAGACTAGCCCAGCTGGTCTGTCTTGGTTCTATTTCTGAGCTCTGGCTGTTTAGGAGCTGTTATCAGCTGTTAATTTCTACAGCTAAAAAGATATGCTTTCTTCATCAGTAGATATGTGTCAATCAGGAATACACAGAAAAAAATGATCACTGTCACATTTAAGTAAATCACAGCTCTACACTATGTAATAGAAATGTAAAAGAATCAATAATGCATAGGTTTGGAATACAGCTTGTTTGATTTGTGTGAGCTAAGATAGCCAATATTGTTTGTTGTAACTTGGCCTCATTTTGATATCAATACTTTTAATGGAAGATTTTGCACCCACTTTGGTCATCTGAAAGTGGATGCAAAGGAGAGGGGCAGGAGCAAGAGGAAGAGAGGGTCCTGGAGGAGATCCATGACACATCAACAGAGGTCATAAATGCCTGTTCCAGTGGAGACAAGCAGAACATGGAGGAGGATGGGGGGACAAGCCATCCACCATAAGGCCCACTGGGGGAGGGGCTAGGCTGCCAACCTGAAGATCCATCACAGAGCTGTGGGGGGAGAACGGAGAGAGGTGAGCACCTGCCAACAAACTCATGTCCTTTCATCAGAGAGATCAAGCTCAGCTGTCAGGTACACGGTGCAGGACAAAAGCCCAGATTTAGACACCTGACAACTAAGCTGGATGTTACATGAAGAGGGAAAACTTCTATAACATTTTCCTACAAGTATTTTGCATGATGGCAGGTGTTGAGCATGAAATGTGCTTATGGTAATGTTCAGTGTCACCAATGTCATGTGTGCAGCCCGTTATCTATTAACACAATAACGTTCAGCAGTTGCCTCGACTGCATTCCAGGAATGTGTTAACTTCACGCTCTTCAAACGTGAAAAGCTGGTAATCCCTTTTCAAGAGCCTTCGCTTCAGCAGCTTGTTCATACAACACATAAGCCCCCATGCTCAACCGGGAGGACTGCATTGGTAGAAACATTACATGCAAATGAGATTCACACTCCACGACATGGAAACACGTATGGCGATGCTGTCAGTTTAAGATAATTCTAGGAAGAATTATCATGTACACGATTTTGGGACCAATTTGTGGGTTTGTGAAATGCTAATTTAATCACAGGAACACTTTCTTCAGACTTTTATTATCTGTTTTTTCAGGTCAGTATCAGAATTAAAATGTATCAGTGAATAGCACTGCTGCCTCACAGCAAGAAGGTTACCGAGTTTGAATCCTGTCTGAGGTCCTTTCTCTGCGCAGTTTGCATGTTCTCCCCGTGTCCATGTGGGTTTCCTCCGGGTACTCCAATTTCCTCACACAGTCCAAAGACAAGCAGGTTAGATTAATTGGAGACTCTAAATTGCCCATAGGTATGAGTATGTGGTTGCTGTATGTGCCCTGCGATGGATTATTCCTGCCTCTCGCCCAATGAATCCTGGGATAGGATCCAGCCCAGTGACCTTGACCAGGAATAAGATAAGATAATGGATGGAATTATCTAAGATATTTGAGTTTGTTTAATGTTTATCTGTGACAGTCACTTATGTAGCTACAGACGGGTGACAAATGAAAGGAAAAACCCCTATAGTGAGGGGGTCTGGTGGCTCTGTTATGCTGTGGGAGGCATTTCCCTGGCATGGTTTGGGGCTACATGTCCCCTTAGAGGAAAGGGTCACTGCAAATCAATACACCGTTATTCTGAGTGTCACCTTTATCCTATGATGAAACATCCTGATGGGAGTGGTCTCTTCCAGTATAACAATGCCCCCATCTATAGGGCATGAGGGGTCACTGAATGGTTTGATGAGTATGAAAATTATGTGAATCATATGCTATGGCTAAATTCTATCGCAACCCAATTGAACACCTATGGGAGATTTTGGACCGATGTGTTAGATAGGGCTCCACCACCATCATCAAAACACCAAATGAGGGAATATCTTTTGGAAGAATGGTGTTCCATCCCTACAGTAGAGTTCTAGATACTACAATCTATGCTAGACTAGAGGTAGAATATATGCCAAGGTGCATTGAAGCTGTTCTGGTGGCTCGTGGTGAAACACCTTACTAAGACACGTTATGTTGGTTTTTCCTTTAAATTGTCACCTGTCTGTATCTGTCACTTTTTATTGACCATTGCTTTTGGGAATTCTGAGAGATGGAATCTGACAGGCAGCAGTGGCAGTGAATAAATGCTGGAAAACTTTTTGGAGTTTTAACATCTGCACCTACATCGATGGGCGGTAGTCACTGGTAGTCTCATAACAAAAAAAGGCCCAAATGATTGCCTTAAAGTGTCTTGATTTTCATATTTCTGACAGATGGTTCTAGCCAAACGGTACAGACATTGGGGAGATATTGATGAGTTGTGGTTTGAAATTCAGTATCAAAGCAGTTTGATGAAATGTTGGCCGACTGTACCATTAAACATTCACAGAAATCGCTCAGAACTCAACACCCCCCGAGTTCTCGTGACTTGTAAAAACGTTAATTCTATAAAAACCACTGTACTATAAAATTCAAAGACCACTTTGGAACATTTGGATAAATTAGAGGATAGTCAGCAGTTTAATACAACTCTATAACAGTGAGCAGAATTTGGTTAGAGAAATCTTGTACACACATTCACCTTACCTTATTATTACCCAAGTAGACAATATTAAAGAATGATAGGATATTGATACACATACTGCATTTTGATCTTCTGGTTGGCAGAAGTGCATTGTGGTTGTTACTGCCAACAATTAAACTTCACACTGTGCATTCATTAATCACCGAAACTCTGCTGCAAATATGAAGTTGACACTGAATGAATTGAAAGCAGTTCTATAAATAATTTCAGCTGATGCCTGCAACACAGGTGATTAAAATGGAGGACGTATATCAAAATCTAATTTATATCGATATTTTCTGAATGTGGCTTGTCCTTTATGACTTTATGAGCACTGCACTTTCTACTATGTGACAAATTTCACGTAACATGCAGAACCTCCCCCACACCCCCAAACAGGCTGGCTGATAGGACTGCAGTGGTGATGTATGATGATTGACAAGTGTTTTTCCTACTTTATCAAGGACAGGTGGGTAGCCCCCCAAAAATAGTATCACCCTCCAGATTGTTGGAGCCTCTGTGGTGTCTGTAGCTGGTCAGGGGGCTTCCTGGTCATTCTCCTCTTCGCGCTGTCATTATATTAAAAGGATTGAAAAAGCTGGTGTCTCTCTTTTCTCCGTGGCATTCCTCGTACCCCCAGAACCTTCACAGGTTTTGAAATATATGTAAATCCTCAAATCTACATGTGCAGATTCTATTTAATTGCACAGCTAGTTGAGTGGCTCTAATCTCATCCAGACATTTAGGCTATTTGCTATTAAAATAGAATAAGCAGTTTGAAGAAAAAAGGAAGAGAGCAGTTTAGTGTTTTGCCTGCAAACAGTTTGAAGTCTCTAGTGTCACCACATGGCAAATAATTAAAATTGCCTTTCAAAACAAAGAGAATGGCAGCATGTGTTTTAATATAAACATAATTGCTTCTCTTTACTATGTGATCCTTAAAAATATCATTAAGATGAAAAGTCTTTTTTTTTTCCCCTTCCCCACTGTAATAGAATTACAGATGTGTAATTGCTCTATTCTGTTGCTTGGCAGATGTTTTAATGGCTTTGATGCTTCCTGGACCACTATCAGTGCCATTGAAGGAAACCTACAACAACAACAACTGCAGGAGCGGAATCTCATCAACAGTGATTCAAACACTAAGCTCCCCTCATGTGAAAGCAGGGAGGTATGTGTACAGAATTATCAACTGCTGTGAGAAATTGATTCATAGCATTCCAGTTTGCTTACTGCTGATCTTCACACAGAGGAAATCACTGATTTGAAACAAGGTTTTATTCACTTATGAAAAAGGCTCCTGCTCATTCCATGTTTAAAAAAAAAAGAAGGCATTAAACGGTAAGTTAGTCACACATACACACCCCGTAAATATCCACTTTGTGCAATACTGTTTAAAAACCAATATTTTAACCACACAAGTCTAATTTGTATTTTGTTTTTTTCAGTTGCTCATGCAGAGCGCTGTATTCATGGGAGCCAGAAATTAAAGTACCAGTTGAAATAATTTAGCCATCTCGAGTTCTGAAGTTGTGCTATTTCAGTCTAGAATTGCATGCAAAAGATGTGCTCTTTAGTGTGAACAATGAAACTATACTTAGCAGAGCAAGAATGCTGGTTAATAATATATGCCATATGTGCAGAGAAGCTCTTCCTTCGTCTTTGTCCCTTCAAATGAAATGAGACGCTTGTAATAGGAGCTGAATTTATTCAGCAATGACACTCTTCATACACATTGGCACAGGAGATGGCAGATAAAGTCTGCTGAGACACTGCTGATGAAACCAATTATTAGCGCTGTGCTCTGGCACAAAATCACCCGAGGGAAACCTCATACAGGGATTTTAACAGGAAGCTTCTGTGAAACTTGAAGACATAGGTGCTCCTCCTGTTCTGCAGGAGGAGATGTTGTCCAGCAGGGATTCTCCTGCTCAAGGTGACAGATGAACATAGGTGATGCAGTGGTGTTTGTGTGTGTGTGTGTGTGTGTGTGTGTGTGAGGAGACGGAGTGGTGTTTGTGTGTGATGAGATGGAGTGGTGTTTATGTGTGTTTGTTTGGGGGGGGGGGGGGTTGGGGGGTCACATATTCATAATATTTTAATGAATCGTATTCTTTACAGAGCATGCATTACCACTCCAGGGTCCATTTTCACTTCTGCGTAAGTGTTCTGCTTCCGAAAGATGGTTGTACATGAGCTCGCAAATTCCCGTGATCCTTCTTTATGCTATTTTCCTTCTACCCCCCCCCTTCATCCTTCCATCCCATCTTTCAACAGAGAATGTCCTCTGCGTCCTGATTTCGCAGAATGGTGCTATAAATGATAGCCCAGTGCAGGCTTTGTGACATCTGTCACAAGTATATGTGATTGATGTTTTGATTGCAGGACTAAGAAAACTCTTTTCTCACAGGCAGATGAGAAATTTCAAACATGTGCTGATACATAGGAATGTAAACAAGAGGTAAATCTGTATTTTTATATAGTGGGTCAAAATGGAAATCATTTCCAAAATGGCTTCCACTGCCAATGTTCCATCACAGTTGATTCACTTTTGAGGATTAAAAGCTGTAGAAAACAAACCCAGCTGTTCTGAAAATCATTGATTTTGAGTGGAGCTGTAAGGGTTCTGTGTGTCAATCAGAGGTGGGTTAACATTTCATGTTATCTCCCTTTTCCCATCCTCCCATAATACTGGGTCTGTATCCTACTTTCTGTTGTACAGCATTCCTCTTAATTTAATTATTATTTTTTTTATCCTGTAGAGATAAAAGTGTTCTTGGATATTACCATGGCTTAACATTTTTAAACCCTACTGCTTCTGTACCAGCCCCTTGAGTGTTGGGCTGCTGCTCTTGATCCCAATTATAGTGGCTATAGAATAAGTTCACACTGTGTCAGTAGAAGGGGGTGGTGGGGGTTGGTGGTGATGGGCCACAGACCTCTTTTCAAGCCTGTCCTTGGCAACAATAGAATGGTAGCTGGAGCCAGCAGGTGCTGCTATAAGCCTAGGATATCAACATTGCTTTTTTCTTCCAAGAAGACGATCCCCGGATCGCACTCAAAAAGCTGCTTTGAGTTGACAAGTCTCTAGAGTTTGGGCTTGGTGTAATCCAGGGGGAGATTGACATATTGCCCATGTTCTGTGCTTCTGACACATCTGATTACAAATTAGCCGTTTTTCACCACTGATCCACGTAAATTAGTGTAATAAATTTAAACGAATGCTTTTTAACTGGTCTATTCAAATACAGTATTCAACTCTAATCCAATTACACTGATCAAATTACCAAAATATAGATCATATGGGAGGACTGGGTGAGGCTAATGAGGTTAACTAAGAATTAATGTGCAGTGTCCACTGATTGCTATATGTCAGCGACAAAATAATTTTAAAGCATGAAAACGAGACATAGCACTATTAAGGTAAATTTAGATAGTTTCAACTCTGGCTCCTAAGGGGCAATCACAAGCCATTCATGCATATGTGCAGTAGTGCTATAATTAGTGGGCATAATAGTAAAACCAATAGATTGATATGAATCAAATGGTGTGAAAGTGGCCATTTAGGTAGTCTCTTAATGATTTTGTCACTCTGGAAAAAAGGGTACGATCACTTTATTTAAGTTTATGTTAATTTATCCAATTACTTTTCATCCCCTAAAATGGGGGGAGACTGTGTGTAAAAAGGGCTACAATTGCTACACGGTTCACCCGATATGGATGTAAAAACCCTCAAATTAAAGCTGAAAGTCCACATTTAACCCCATTTCAAATCCAATGTTCTGGAGTACAGAGCTAAAACAACAAAAATTGTGTCACTGTCCGAATACTTTCTGTCCCCACTGTAAGTCAAATAATGCCACTCTCTCCATACAGAGAGAACCTGCTCCTTTGCTTATTCTCCACGTCTCCCTGGGCATGTAGAGTGACTCTAATGACCAGGGAGGGAGGTCGCCCTGCCAAAGGGAGAGGGACAGGGCGGGTCCGCTGTTTGTGAGGGAGGAGGACCTGTCCCATCATGAATCAAGTGAGTGTGAGATGCTGGTGGAGTGGCAGTAGGGGAGTGGCAGTAGGGAGGAGAGGGGGTGTCAGAAGCAGGGGTGGGGGGGCTGAATGTGGGTCTTGATGATGCAGCCTGCCACTCGCCCACTCATCCCCCACCGGAGGCACAGACATGGGATGGAGCAGATCTACTGAGTGTCCCTGTCTTCTGCTCTGAGGCTCTGACCTCTCCCTACACAGGAACAACTCATTGTATCCACTAGTTGTGGAAATCCCTGTAGCCAGCCGGTTTGTCCTCAGTCATCTCTGAGCGTTCTATGGGAAGCTGCTCAGGGAGGGGGCCAGAGGTTTACCTCCGAGTTGGAAGTTGTGTCCCAGGATCTCGAAGTGAAGCAACTAAGCTAGCAGGCTGTCCTGGATGTTTAAGGATACTGGTTAAGGACCCTGCCTCCCCCTTACAGGCACATGGATTGGATCACACTGGCATTCTGCATCCATGGTTGATCGAATTTGGTAGGCTACTGTGAAATGCTCAGGAAGCGTATCAGATAACTAGAAATAGCTAGCTAGTATAATAGCAGCTGAGCATAACAGATTTACCGGACCTGGCACCGCATGTAGCCAACTTTGCGAATCCGCACTAAATATGTAACATGTTGGGCTTATATACTAGGGTGTAAGCTTTCTAATGATACCAAAATGATCTCTCTAATCCAAATATCAAGCGAGTTATGTCCCATTATATTTGTAATGCAATCAAACCATGTTTTTGAGAAAAACCCCTTCAAAGTTCAGCCGCGAAAGTTGCGTTATCGTTACTGGAGAGAAACTTGGCTGGGTTGTCATATTACGTTTAAATGCTTCAAAATCATATTGGATTTGACATCAAGACAATAACTTTCATTAGCTTGTCGCCGCAAAAGCAGCATATTGTGTGACTGGTTACAAGCTGGCTATAACGTTAGCCTCCAAACGTTCCAAAGTCCGGTGCTACAGAACACCTCTGTTTCTTAAGATACATCAGAGCATCCAAATGAAATCGTAAATAGCGTACATATCCCCGTTCATATCCATGAAAGAATGTCGGCAACAATGGCAGATAGAGTGAAGAAAAAACACAATTTCGCAAATTGTGAAATGGAAACTTTAACTTAAGTCCATAACAGAAAATAAATGCTCTTTATGGAGTGGCATTAATCACTGTGGCAGTGAATGCCGTGTCAGTTCAGAGGTGACACTCATATGACACTCAATATCAGCCTGTCGTCAAGCGTCGTCAAACTTGTTGATGACTGACGCTGCCCCAGCGTAACCATCCGCCTAAGTGCCTAAACTAAGCTACCCCAGCAGGTCAGGTTGTCCATAAAATCTGATGAAAAGCAATGGGCTACATTACAATGGCAACTATATCAAACATATATTATTACAGCAGTTGACTACTTTATTGTTTATCGAGAATATAGCTAACATTACGCCTACCAGCTTCGGTAAATTAGCAGCAGTCCAAGCTAGCAACTTACGGGTTGCAGCAGGTTCATCTGCCCGGCGAAGGCCACCGATGTCGTCGGGGAAAAGGGGGAAGAGAGGGCGCAACCCAGCAACAAGTTTGAGGAATTTGGGCAAGCCAAATTGTTATAATTCTGAAAGCTGTCTGGTTTTGTAAAATGGTCGCTGCACAAGCGGGTGTTTGCGCTGAGCTTGCCATTGTAGCAATAACATTAGCTTTCCAAAAACGCCACCCATTTCTTACGAATTTCAGCATCCTGAGGAAACCAAAAATATGACACGTAGCATTACCCTTGACCTCATCCTCTGTTTGTGCATCCAGGGAGGGCACATACACGGGGTATATGCGGCATGCTTGCAATGAAAACGGAGGCGATAACGACAACTAAGTTATAACTCTTAACTTAGCTCTAGGGCTAAAGTAGCCTTGCTAGCTAGACAGCTAGGTAGCACCACCACGAAGTGATAGAGAAGGTGGGATAAATTAAATAGCGGGTTGAAGAAGGAGCGAGACTGGGAGAGGGACTAAGAACTGAAAAATATCAAAATACCTACAGCTAAGGATTACAAAACTATGAATAACGCAGACAAAGGTTCTCTATAGCAAAGGTTTGTTTTGCTCAGACTCAAATAGGCTGTTTAACATTAGTGGGGCAGAATAGTTTTATTTGCCTCCAACTATGGGAGGAGATATGCAATGACATTAAAACATTTATTGGCCATTACGTCAGGTCCTTCATGGCATCATGAAGGACCTGTGCCCAATAGGACTGAGCCCAGTAATAATTTGAAGTCCACCCATTTAATCCCCACATCGGAATAGATGGAAATGAATAGATGGATATAGATCGAGATTGCAATGAAATTGAAATCTCATACTGTTGCTGATGCTTAATACATACCATAACAACCCCATATAATGTAGTATGAAGCAAATTACGGATTTACCTTTACAGTCCCTTTAAGAAAATCCATGTATAAAACTAAAAAAATTTCTAAAGGAACAAGAGAGTTTTTTTTTTCCAGGGCATCACCCTGCTCAGTCGATCAGATGTCCGCTGCATTCTGATGGCGGACAAGCGTACTCCTACCAAACTGGAGGTGGTGATTGCCGGGGCAGTGAGTGAGGGTCACCCTGAGCATGGCGTAGCACTCGTCCCATCTCTATCAGGCTCTAACTCATTTCTCCCACATAAAGTCTGGAAATTAACCTTTGGCTGCGCTGCAGAAGCTATCTTACTGATTAATAACATATCAAATGTCTGATCAAGGACTCGCTACCAAATAATTCACAGCCATTTAAAGGCTGAGATTAAATTATGAGCACTATCTATACATCAGCAAGTAGATTTGGTCAATTAAATGTTATATTTAATATATTTTTTAAATGCATCAAAGCTTATATGTAAGATGCTATGTATGTGCCTTTGAAAATTAAAAAATAAACAGTGTTCACATGTTATTTTCATGGATGTTCATCAATAGGGAAAGCAAAATGACTCACAGATTTTTCCATGCGTTTCTCCTTTGATTTCTTTCTTACTATTATCTTATAATAAACCTACAATATTGGCTTCAATAATCTGTGCCTTTAGGTAATGATATACATGTCTTGCAAAGCATACCAAGCAGGATAAGCTGTGTACCATCTGAAAAGTGTCTTCTCATTGTTCAAACACCAGCTATCTATGACTCTATGACTAGTTGTTTGGCTGTAATGAAAAGAAAAATGTGCTGCCACCATTCAGTAGGAAAAGTAGATTATTATTTTTTTTTTTGACTACTTTCCCTTTTCATTCCCAGCAGACTGTATGAATGAGGGACACCAGAGTTGGCCTGCGGGAAAGACATATAGATTGTCATTTAAATTCAGCTCAATTACTCTCTGGTTCAATTAAGACATCCAGCATGACATGTTCATGATGCTTTTTCAATTATGAGTTTGCTGCCTTAAGGAATAGATGTTTTCATTTCACAACATTTATAGTATCATTTGTACAGCCAAAAATAAAAGATATGAAAATAAATCCATAAGATATGTGGAAGTTTACGTAAAATAAAAATTTGAGTTGTATAACCTGAGGGCCTTGCGGCCTTGCTCTTGGCCTAGTTTGCGTGCTGCTGAGAACTGTGAACTGGATAATTGGCTGAAGGAATGCTTTGATTGCGAGAATTAAGGGAACTGCTTGGAAGCCATAAAACAACTTGGAAACCATAGAAAAATCTTCTCCCACAGTGTGTCTGTTTGCGTGCCTGGAACCAGGGTCTTGAGACCTTGGGTCATGGGGGTTGAGGATGATAACAATATACATGTTCCCAAAACAATTTACAGTGTGAAAGGAGGACAGTCTCTATCCTGCTTTTTGTATAACCAAAGCGTATAAGTATGAAGGCTTGTTTATCTTAACTTGGACACTGACAGCCAATGATGTGTTTGTTCTCCATGCGCATGAATACAACTTCTTGAACTTCACCAGTCCAAACCTCAGAGTGGCTTTATTCCACAACATATGTGTCATATAAAAAGATTGTACAAATTCAAATTCAATCAATTAGCATGTTAAAACGCTTAATAGAAACCCACAGCCATACATGGAATATTAAAGATATCACTAAAATATTAGGGGTCTCAGCAGTGAAACTGTAGGTACACAGTAGTAGTTATTAGTAGATTTTTCAGTGCCGAGCACCACATGTACTGGAACCCCTCTAGTTTTTGTTATGATTTCACCACAGGTACATAGGCATCCAATTTTCATTTTGCAAGTCTTTATTTCTGTTATTTTGCTGTAGCGGCCGCCGGAAAACCATATATGAAAAACCAGCTGTGTTTACATACCACAAGTGTTCCATGAGTAATCAGATTAAAGGGGTAGTCCACCCAAAACATTTTTTTTATTATATTTCTACATAGGCCTACCCGGAGTGCTATCTAACCATCCAGGTAGTTTCACTGAGAACTCACTAGTTTTGTAGATATCCACTGCAGCTCATCGTGATATCACCCTGATAGAACGGACCTCAACGGGTCCAAAGTTTGTGGCGCTCAAAGCGCCAACAATGTACATTGGAAAAAATCAGTAAGTTGACATAAGGTTTTTTTTTTTTGCTTGTTTGGAAAAGTAAGAAGCGACCTGGTTACTATTTTACTATTTATGGTTACTATTGTTCAAGAACACTAGCTAGTTTATTAATTTAGCTATTCCACCCCATTTGCTGAGGACTTTAATCCAGTCAATTCTGGTCTTGGGGGGAGGAAGGGGCATGGAGTTTAAACACCTTGCTAAATTGCCATTGCGGTAAAGCAGCTCTTGTGCTTGCCTTCTCCTGTAATGATTGCAGGGGAATTTTATTCTGCTGACAATGCTTCCTGATACCTAAGAACAGTACGAATGCAAATGTCGTAGACACCACACAACACTTTTTTGGAGACAGGCTTATTTATATTAGAAATGTGTATTGTGTACGCAAACGTGAGATCATTCAGCACATCAAAAGAGCTTGGGGTTCTGCTCATGTCAATAGTTTCATTCTGATTACATGCTTGGGGCATGCTAACACAAACCTTAATCCTATGACTTTATTCAGGATGCATGGAAACAGCTCATTTGGAATCTTCAATCGGAATGGTGAAATATTCTGTATGTAACCGTGGCTACTCATGAAACTTGGAAAAACAATATATTTATAAGGTACTTTTCATTTATCTAAAAGTGCTGAAATGACTATAATGAACCAATTGACAGTATTTGCTTGTAACATTTAAGTAATAACTTTGGACATGATCTTCCATGATTGCTGGTGATGTTATTACAGATAATGGTCATATTGCAGACACAATTTAGTGTACATTGCAACATAGCACCACCAAATCTCATTTTCTCCGCATGGAATTGCACATATTATTAAGAGACACTACAACAATGATTTTGCCCTAATCTTTGTGTGTTTATTCTGTTTTTGAAGAGCTTTCCATGTGGCAAACAACATGATTACTGCTGTGTCAGTAATCATATGGTTGTGGGTTTAATCAGTTCAGCCATAGTACACTGTGAATTGTGTTTTTGTGGTTTAACTGCCCCTCCCCCTCTAACTTCCTGTCACCCAGTACTGATAGACCTCAGTACCAAGTGAAAACCATTATATATTAGTGTGCTGTATTCTACAAGGCAAAATGAGGGTGTCACAAGGTGAACACCCTCTGCTGCTCCTCTTAAAGTCCGCCATCCCACTAGGTTGGGAAAGTAATTAAATCTTTTTAGGATATGTGTTTTTTGGCACATTTTTTTTACCACATTAAAAGTGGCCATTATGGATTCTGAGAACATTCTTTTTTTTCCCGTCATCTCAACTAAAGGAAACCTGCATATATCAGCATAGTCTTTATAGGGAAAGGTCTTTAAGTGTCTGAATCCCCATCTACCACAAGTGGAGCCATCCAGGGC
Source organism: Synaphobranchus kaupii (assembly GCA_029718625.1). NCBI lineage: Eukaryota > Metazoa > Chordata > Actinopteri > Anguilliformes > Synaphobranchidae > Synaphobranchus > Synaphobranchus kaupii. The sequence goes on along the minus strand of CM056380.1, from coordinate 70,549,334 downwards.
TGCAAATTATGGCCTGAACCCTCTCGCAATCAGTTTTCTCTTCTGTTCTGAGTCTGGGAGAGGGAACCGCCCGCAAATGTACAATCCTTTCCTTCTGAGAAATCATATTATTTTAGCGCAGATCAAAAGCCCTCGTGTGTAAAAGGGTTTCTTTCTCCTCAATATAGTCGTCTGGCTCAAAGGCATTTAAGTAGTGTGTGTGCCATCGACAATGAATCTATTAGAAGATATTTCCAACCGCGGAATAAAAGATGAAAATGAAGGGAAATTATGACTTAGAATTGTAATTTCAAAAAAGCGGGTTACGTGTATGCTTGGAGAAAGATTAGATTTATGCTGTAATTTTCTTCCAGTTCTCTTTCAGTTCCAGAATAATATTACTAATAGAGAGCAAATGTTTCCACAGGTTATTAAATGCTTCTTAATTTAGACATGATGATCGAGGCTCCATATTCTTCATTCTTTGCCTGATGTGATCATGAAAAACAAGATTCAAAATTCAGTAAAAGCCTAATAAAGTGCTAGGCATCATCTCTACAGTAATTCAACTGAAATGTCTGAATTACTGCATTGCTAGGATGTGCCCTGTGAATTATAGGACACTGAGGTCTTCATACTGGAAACATTCACTCTCCTCTGTGTTACAGCCCGACGTCGCTTCATGAGTGTGCCCCTTTAAATCTTTTGTATGCTAATGAGTTTCCTTCGGCTCACCTGAGTCTGGAAATTACCAACACCTGTTGTGGATTTCCAGAGAGCATGTATTGGCAGCATTCTCTAGCTTGGGGTTGTTGGTTCATTTTTCCTTTGTTTGGTTTTGGTTTCCCTTTGGGATAACTTCATGTGTTGCCAGCTTGCTGCTGTGCTGAAGCGCATTTTAAAGTAGCATTGTGGTGGTTGTTCCAGGTAATATGTTGTTTGTTTGTTTGTTTGTTTATGATACTTTGCTGTGTTGTAGTCTTTCCCTTGTGAAAGCTACTTTTGTCTTTGTGGAGCACTTTTGTTTGACGTGCTCGTGTGATACCCGGAAGTAGTTGTGTGTAAACCCGGTGACTCGTGACAACGGAGGAGATCCATAGGAGATGGGATATTAGAGGCAAATTTACCGGGGTGGAGAACGTGTGTGTCATTCTCGTGTGTCCACCTCAACTTTTGTGTTTTCTGAATCCAGATTGTGGCGCAGTTGAAAAAGAGGCTGGTTTAAGATGAATAAATTACATGGGTGTGGTGGAGGTTTGGTTTCCTTGTGGTCAAACATTTCAGCCATTTTCACTTCCTTTAAATTCCACTGCATTGGCAGTAGGATATGCTTGTCCAGGAGAGGCACAGTTGTCATGTGCATTTATGGCACCTCAAAAAAGCCTTCTTGGGCAAATAATGTTGTCAAGATTGCTTCTGAACTGGGAGGCTTTTTTTAAGCTTTACTCTAACCAGGGAGATGGGGAAAGGTTGCGTATGGCAGGAGGGGAGATTTAGGACTAGGTGGGCAGACCTTCAACAAAACCCCTTATTGTCCACCCACCCTAGGCAGTAAAAGATTCCTCAAGGCAACACAAGGGGAAGATGTCCCTTAAAAACTCTCTCGGTTCTGAATGATCCCTCTTTATTACTCAGACTGATGTAGAGAGAGAATAATGAGTGTAAAGGTGTAACAAGGGTCTCCTGATAATTACTATCGCCCGTGTTTACAACAAGGCTGTTTGCAGCCATTAATAATCCCTGATTACAATGCTCCCAAGCTGTTTTCGAGTGCTCCGTAAGAATGTCGATACGAGAGATTAAACTGTTTAGAATGACAAAAAGCTCAGTACACGCTTAACATTTTTTGGGTCATATGCCATTTTAATTAACCGTGCTTGAACACTTGGCTCAGCATTGCAAACAGGCATGCTTGTGTTTACCTTGTTGAGTACATGGACTGTCTGAGTGCAAACTGATCAAGAGTGTTATGGTTGATTATACACTGTTCAATAATATTGAGATCTATGTAATATTCCCTAAGAAAACTAGCAGTTGTATTGGATGACAGACCTGTTGTGACCAGAGTTAGTAAACGGGGGTGCGTGTGTCATATCCATGAAACCTTCAGGACCCTGAAGTAAGCAAGCAGGCCTGACTCCCTCCAGCTCTGGAGTACTGTCAGGCTGGGCAGGGCTCTCTTAGAGCTCTACAGGTATAGTGCAGCCCGGCTGGGCAGGGCTCTCTTAGAGCTCTACAGGTATAGTGTAGCCAGGCTGGGCAGGTCCCTCTCAGAGCTCTACAGGTATAGTGCAGCCAGGCTGGGCAGGGCTCTCTCAGATCTCTACAGGTATAGTGCAGCCAGGCTGGGCTGGTCCCTCTCAGATCTCTACAGGTATAGTGCAGCCAGGCTGGGCAGGTCCCTCTCAGAGCTCTACAGGTATAGTGCAGCCAGGCTGGGCAGGGCTCTCTCAGAGCTCTACAGGTGTAGTGCAGCCAGGCTGGGCAGGTCCCTCTCAGAGCTCTACAGGTATAGTGCAGCCAGGCTGGGTAGGGCTCTCTCAGAGCTCTACAGATATAGTGCAGCCAGGCTGGGCAGGTCCCTCTCAGATCTCTACAGATATAGTGCAGCCAGGCTGGGCAGGTCCCTCTCAGAGCTCTACAGGTATAGTGCAGCCAGGCTGGGCAGGGCTCTCTCAGAGCTCTACAGGTGTAGTGCAGCCAGGCTGGGTAGGGCTCTCTCAGAGCTCTACAGGTATAGTGCAGCCAGTCTGGGCAGGGCTCTCTCAGAGCCCTACAGGTATAGTGCAGCCAGGCTGGGCAGGGCTCTCTCAGAGCTCTACAGGTATAGTGCAGCCAGGCTGGGCAGGGCTCTCTCAGAGCTCTACAGGTATAGTGCCGCCAGGCTGGGCTGGTCCCTCTCAGAGCTCTACAGGTGTAGTGCAGCCAGGTTCTTTTTGATGTGGGAATGTGCCATCTTCCACCGGTGCAAGCTGGCCCTCAGATTACCACTCCCCTCCTTTTAACCACTCCTGACTGTCATCATTACCTACCTTAAAAATGACAATGACGACTGTCAGCACAATCCTGCAGTCCCCAACCCCCCTGCTGGTCAAGCCCCACTTCTGTCATCTTCTGCACAGGAGGTAACCTTGCCAGCCAATTACACCATGAGAAATGGCTGCTGATTAACTTGATAGCATGATAGGTCAGCACATTAACTGTGCCTGTCCTCATTCCATCTTATTACACTCACACTGGGTGGGTCTGCATGTGCAGTCAATAGCTTGTTTGCCGTAAGGTGGTATGGAAATGCAAGGAAGGATTTGACAAACAAAGAACTCTTTATTTGGATCACACATGCTGTTCACCAACACTGGCCCTGCAAAGCATTAGTTACGGACGTCTTTCAGCATGCAGTGCCATCTTTGCAGGGGACAGGGAGATGTCTATGGGAATGGCTCTCTCTGGGAATTCTCCATTGTGCTCTTCAAGCTCTTGTGGGTGTCAGAATTCTCCAGAATGTTCTTTGCGTCCTATGGGTGGCCTTTAAAGCCGTCATCTGACATTTGCGCGGCAGCCACTTCCAGGTTCCCCTGGCCAGCCATTGTGCCTGGTGTCATAAAGACAAAGTGGCAGTGTGAAAAAGATGCCTGCTGTAACCCAAATTGACCATGACAGGCACAAAGCCTCATTACCTGTAATTCAGAATGAATGAGACGTGTCACTCCCAGGCACCTGCACTAAATTATCTCTCCTCCCCAGCTTTCCAGCAAGCATAGATGTCATCTTTTTTTTTTTTTCTTCAAAATTTATACTCCTTCCCGGACCTGGTTATTAAAACCATAAGCTGACAAATGTGTGATGCACTTTGAAGTGTTGCTCAGGGCTGAGGCGTGCAAATTTGTGTAGCGGTATTAAATGGGCTTTCTGATTGAATCAGGGCCTTTCTGTCCCCTCTGTTCTTACACGCCACAGTGCTGGCCTGATTTTAGTCCTCACATTTATTATCTTGCGTTTATTGCCTCTTTGGGAATTACGGTTTAGAAATGATGAGCCTTGTTTCTGTATATACTGTATCTTTTAGGGATGCATCAAAACCCAAATACCCGATTTGGAAACACGCAGGTTAGATGTTGTATTCAGATATTTTTACTTCCCAAAGTTTACCAGTGGTATTTGGAAGATTATTATTTTTTTTTTCCCCAATTGTTAGTTGTGGAAATCACACGTTACTACGAAAAATAAAATACGAAAAAAAAATTTTGCCCAAGAAAACTGAGCATTAAATGGAAATGAGTCACACCTCCCAATGGTAAGAACTGAAAACACACGTCTAGCTGTGTGACTGTGTATTGGGTCAATTTTAAATCAGCTAGTTCCGAATGAGCAGCATAATGAAAACAATACACCATTTTTAAAATTGGTATTAATTAACCCTTAGGGTGCATCCCAATAGTTGAAAAATGCACCCTCCCTTCCTCCACTACCACCTCCTGTACTCTGTGCCCCGGAAACAGATCTTTGTGTTTTAATCTAATGTCGCTGATTATTACCTATTAATGGTTACATATTAATTAATATCTCGACGCAAACCGCAATGTCTGGTACATTGTATACTATACATGCAAGTACTCAAAACGTTCAGACAGTTTTGCATACTTCCGGGTAGGAGAGGAGTGGTAGTGGGGGAGTGGAGGAAGGGAGGTGGAGAGTGAAGAATATTGGGACGCACCCATTGTGTTCAAACCTTTCTACTCACCTTCCCTGATGTTGTGTCTTTTATGACACAGAAAGAACCACCCATAGCTCGCTTTGAACTTGCAGTTTGCACCATGTATCCTCCTAGTGCTTTTCTTGACCAATGGCTCTCTAACCAACACCCAGAGGATGCATACTAATTTTGAGAGAGATATTTACTAAGCCTACAGTTTGTAATACTTTTGTTTCTGAGACTTCAAGAAGGGTAGCATTTTGTGCTAGCCATTGTCAACCTAGAATAGGTATTATTACACTGCTTGTTAATATACTTATAATTAACTAAATTAAATTGACACATGAAACACATGAAAAGTAAATTAAATTGTGTGTGTGTATTAACATACAGTTCTGTCATAAAATGAGAAGATATTACTGCTGCATGAAACAGTCTTCCCTCTAAACTGAATGAAACTGAACTGTGTAAAAGTCTGAAGCTACATCTAACATTGTAATTTATAACAAATGCACATTCTGTGAATTAAAGTTAATGAGGTAAACTAATGTGTTTAGTGTTAAAATAGATTATTTTATTTCTTGCTTACATTTGTCATTGCGGTAAAAAAGGAGTCATCTGCTTTGCTTTGTCATTTCAGCTTTATACGTACAGGACTGGAATTAAATCCCTCCAATTTTGCTCATAGCAGTGTTTCCAAATATGTGTGTACTTGTTTGTCTGTGTGTATTCTATCTATAAAACCAAATGGCATCTAAATTTTTTTCCCTTTTCAAATATGTTCTTATGCAGTCAACAGATGGTACCGTCCCCTGTGTGAGCAACTCTGAGTGACCATCTTTGACATTAGTTTTTTACAGCTGTGTATTGGCAGTAGTGGTGTCTGGAATCTGGCTTTGCAAACACCTGTACCTGAGATCTTTATTTCTGTTTGTTGTTTCTACACTTAGTTTCCCAAGGTTGGAGAATAATTATCCAGTTTTAACCAGTTATTGGCTCTCAGATTTCAGATTTTTCAGTTGCCTCTGGACAACACACTTTTTCCCCATGGTGAATATTTCCCATATTTCATTGTAAACTAGAAGATGTGCATTATAGATTGATTTATCATTCCTATACAATTTTATCTTCGGTATAGTTTGGCAATACATTTTGAGTTCAGAATACCTATCTATATCCATGTGTTCTTGTTCATGTTGATGTATGCACAAAACATGAACAGTCTGTGAAATACGGCTCACTGAATACATTTCATGAAGGAGATACCAAACCCACTGCGACGTGCAAGCGCCCATGTGGCCTGTTCCTCATTTTGCAGGCCCTAAAGGATATGCTGCACCTACAGTGAGGCATCCCCTGTGATGAGGTATATGGACAGGAAAGTCATTCTGTGTTAGTCTGCTGCTATATATGCTGTATATAGACCACATGGTCAGCTCCTTGTTCCCAAGTACAGTAAGTTCTGGTTGGTTTCCGGTCCGTTACATTATAATGCTGAATCACAGTTCATAGAATTTTCTACAATGTTGTACTTGGCCACACCCATTCATGAATGTTCACCAAAGTGGAATTATTTTTCTGTTAATATAGGGAAAGGTTCAATTAAAAAAAAAAAAGTTCTGAATATCTTGTTGATTTACAAAATCTTCAGTGCTACCACAAGCCTTTTTTAAGCCTCTGTGATTACGGAGATAGAGTTTCTCTGTACAATATACTTGTGTGTGTGTGTGTGTGTGTGTGTGTGTGCACGTCCTTGTGTGCGTGCATGATTGTGTGTATGTGTGTGGATGCTTGTACAGAGGCACGTGTGCATGCATGTATATGTGTTTGTGTCGGATGTTTGTGTGGGATGTTTGTGTGTTTTTGATGATATAAATGTTTATTTCTGAGTTTATATACAAAACATCAACCATTACCATGTACAGTATGTCCAGTTTCTGCCTTTGTCCCTTCACTCTGAAGCAAGGACACATTTGAAGCAGCATACCAGCTGCTCTGAAAGGAATCTTCAAAGTGGAGTGTAGATTCAGCTGTGTTTTCAATCCATTGCGCTCAAAAAAAGCAGCACTGTTTTTGAACTTTATAATTGTTCTTCTATCTGATATTTCCCTTTAATGAAACTCAATCTGTGCTGGTAGTCAGTCTCTTTTTATCGAGGCCTCTGATGGAATTTGTCCAGGCAAAGCCTCAAAGGAGATGCCCATAATAGCACCCAGACAGGCACTTGTCTTTGAACCAAGCTCATTTGTGAATGTCTGTCCTCGGGCAAGAGAACATTTGGTTGCCCTTTAGAATGAGATGTTGTCTCAGTGTCATTTTTAAATTAAAATGTTTTTTTACCCCTTGTTCTTTTTTTGGACCTCACATGAGTGATATTAGCATTTGCAGGAATTACAAGACATATATTGTGACAGATTTCACAAGCTCAGTTTCAGTGGTGCCCGGAGGGGGTGTCAGCATTCACCATCTGTTGATTCTGGGACTGAAGCAAGAAATTTTCTTAAAAGCGTGCTACTGCTGGTGCTGTTGCTACTGCTGCTTCTGCTGCGGAGGTCAGACTTTGTTCAGTCATACTTTTTAGAAGCAGGAAATGGCCTGTAACTATAGATCACCAAGGCCACAACTTTGCTCTTATTAGATGATATTGTTGAGTAGGGTGGGAATCGAGAACCGGTTCCGGTTCCAAGTTGTCCGATTCCTTGGAATCGTACGCCTTCGAGCTTATCGATTCTCTTATCGATTCCAGCATGTATTCCCGACAGCTACGCATAGCAAAACAACGTCTCGCCATGCATGCCGTCGTTTTTCATTCAGTCAGCGCATGATGGCAGGCAGAGTTTGGTGCCCCGTCTAAAAATATAAAATGGAAACGTCATTTTTTAAAAACGAATACTACTGCTACTGTCATTTAAAAATCAATAGAAAATGTGTTCGCGTAAGCTCCATTTTGTGATCCGTCTTCAGAAATGATCAACTATTCAGAACTATAACAGATTTGTGGAGTGTGTGGACTTCCCTCCGGAGTCTATAACCAACTACAAGTGTAAAACTACAGTGTTTTGATTGGCGGTAGACTAATCTGACAACGATTGCCTGCTTGGCGACGCACAGATGAGTAGCCTAGATTTGGAAAGCGAATAACTAACCTAAATTAGCTAAATGATAATCTTCAACCTTCGTCATCTTCAGCTAATAAGAGAAGCCAGCTTGCCTCAGGCAACGTTAAAGATCTCATCTTTCTTCCATGTAAATGTATCGGCTAAATGAGATGGGGGAGAATGGTGACAGTTGAAACTGTTCTGATAATACAGAAACCAACGCAAATGTTACGGTGCAGCTTATGAAACACGCCGAGGACCATAACTAACTCATAAGTAAAGTTTGCGATCTTCGTTAGAGAATGAAACTACTAAATATCCCAATCACAGCGCAGCGGTTAAACAACAATATTTTAGCCATCTTTTTTTATCAGTTAAACTGGTAATTTATCCTCTCGCATCCTTTTTCATTCTTTTCCAGGGGGCTCTTATTTTCTTTGACGTCTGATATTTTTAAGCACTCGTATTGATCAAGCCAAATGACATTTATAATGCCATTTCAATTTACAGAATTATACAATTCTGACTGTTTTATTGGATGCTCTGCCACTTGTGCAGGCATAAATATAGCAGATAAATATTTTCCATGATATGACTAAGAAATATGAATGAAAAACGAATGCTTTATACTTCATAAAGATTGTCATTGAATCCATTTTAGATGACCACCCAATAGTAATAGTTGGTCTTTTAATAGCAAATAATATTTAAGGAATCGATAAAGAATCGGATCGATAAGCGGAATCGATAATGGCATCGGTATCAATAAAATCTAACGATTCCCATCCCTATTGTTGAGTCGCACCTTGCCAAGTGTGATTAAAATGGTTCTCACAAAAAATAAAATAAATAGGTGAGTGTTTTTTCTTCTCCCACTTTTCTTTTCAAAGAACACCTGAGTTGTATGTTAGGACTACATGGTACTCAGGGGGATGTCAGCCATAATATGCATTAATATCTCAAATAGAGGAGGATTTAGGTTGCTTCGTCAGGTAGCCAGGTGCTGGCTTAATCTTGAGGGAATGGTGATTGGTTGTGAAATAGCAACTGAGCAGCATCTGTTAATTAACTGCCTCTTCCTTTAGAAACCAGGTCTATGGTGCTTGGATTTGGGTGTGCTCTTCCACAGTCAGGGTAAGGCCACAAGCAACATATCAGCACATACAGTACAGATTATTTATTTATTTATTTATTGATTGATTGAGTGAGGAATTATACCTGCCATTTGCCATTGTGTCTTGACAGCAGAATGCAGCCTTATATTGTGACAGCTGTGCTGTCGAAATACTGAAATGTGCCACAGTAAACGTGGGGTCCAACTTTAATAGAAGTAATCGGGGAAAATATTTGGAGGCTGCACAAACATATGCAAGATGCCGGCTTTGTGACTGAAATATTAACTTGAATCCCGCCTGTCCTTTCTTTCCTCACAGGTTTGTGTTTCACATGTAGATTCTGAGGGATTGTTCAGCATTTTTATTCATATCTCAGGTTCATTCCTGCTATTTTGATCTTCTACAGCCCACCATTGTTCTTCGATACACTCAGAATGTGCAGCTCTTAATAGATTGACAGAATAATGTTATTCCCCCCAGACTGTCTGAAACATCTTGTGCAAACACTGTCTGCTGCGCCTCTCCCGTGTGGGCGTGCCTTTCACCATGGCGCCTTGCCAGACTTGAATGTAAATGCCATTGGTAGAAGATGTTTCTTTTCCTATTTATCTTCCCCCACATTTACTTAGTTGCTTAGTCAATACTACTTATTTGACTCTCAGGGATAAGAGCTAAAATTAGAGATAAAAGAGATAAAATTACATTACGTGACAATCATTTGGCAGATGATCTTATCCAGAGCAACGGACAGTAGTGGAGAACATCAGTTCCATGAATACAAAAAATACAGAAGTGTTATCCATGATGCAGTAGCTTGTAGAACTCCCTTTAGCAGCAATAACCTGAAGTTTCTATAGGAGTTTATTGGTCTCTTGCCTTACATTGGAGGGATTCTGGCCCAATCCTCATGTTTTAGCTTATTGATGTTTATGGGAATTTGTTTTATGTACAGCTCTCTTAAGGCCTCTCCACAAAATCTCAATGGAGTTGAGGTCTAGACTTGGCCATTCTTAAACCTTAATCCCTTTCTGTTTCATCCATTCATTCATAGATTTACTTGTGTGCTTAGGCTCATTGAGCCTCATTTATCAATATGGTCATAAAAAATAGCGTATATTTGACGGATCCAGCTTGCGTATGAAATGCTCACGTGTGATTCATCAAACTTGTGTAAATCACTGATCTGAGCGTAAATGTATGATAAATCAGACTTGATTGTATATTAGGAAGTGTGTTCACATCATTATGAATTACCATACTCACACGCCCATTTCATTACCTGTATTTGTAACATGTAACGTGATAGACGCGACTGTGACTTGATTTGTCAAGATTTCTATCATGCTGGTTGCGACGTTCGTTAGGTCTTCTAGGCTAATGAACTATATCGGATTTATAGAAAAAATATGAACAGTTTTGCATCTTGCATACAACATGACTGGCGTAATTATTTTCATATGGCTGTCTCCAATAAATAGGCCTACTTATACAGAGGCTATTCCTGATGTAATCATTTTAACTGGCTTCTGCTTCATTCCATTTAGGCTGCACAATAGCGATTAAACTAATAGTGATTAAAAATCTATTTATTCAGATACTATTTTTGACAATTAGGCTACACAACGTATGTCTACAGCCACAACGTGTAGGTCAAGTGCATTTTAAAATATTTCCCAGATGCATTAACTGCTTTTAATATTTTCATAAATGGAATGACTTGGACGTGCCATTTTTATGATCAGCTACTAATTTATGGCAAACTCTGATTTTAAAGCTCACATAACCTATGTTTTTCAAAGAGCACCTTTTTGTTTATCACCTGTTGACTCCGTAGTGCTCTGAACAAAAGTTATTTGCTTTCATTATAGGCTGCACAACTATTACCTCGCTGTTCATTGCATGCAATGTAGCTGCTTCGCCACTGGAAAAAGCGTACGCAAGGTCGAGAGCTGTCGTGAGATTTAATCGTACCGTACACCCACTTTCATTTTGATAAATCCGAAAATTTCCCTAAAAATGGCCGTGCGCTCACTTCACGATCAGATTTGAATGACAAATGAGGTCCATTTGTCCTGTTGCACGGTCCACTTTCGGCCAAGCTGTCAGACCGATGGTCTCACATGTTGGTATAGAGAGGAATTCATGGTGGACTAAATAATTGTGATGCGTCCATGCAAAACAGCCTCCAAAGCATCACCCATCCACCATGATGCTTGGCATGAGGTTCTTGTGGTGATATGCGGTGTTTGGTTATCGACAGGCATTGTGTTGTGCATTACGGCCAACAACTCAACTTCGGTCTCGTTTGTCCAGCATAAAATGTTCCAGAAGTCTTGTGATTCATTCAGATGTAATTTTGAAAACCAAAGCCATGCTGCATTATAATTTTTCTGAGAGAAGGGGATATCCTTTAATGAAACCCATACTTGTTCAGTCTATTCCTTATGAAGGAGTTATGAACTCTTAACATTTGCTGTGTTGACAGAGGCCTGTAGAACCCTGGGTACTTCTCCTGTCCGGTTGGCACTGGTGAACTTTTATCATTAGTTAATTGATTGCAGGCTGCTGTTAACAAATTCAGTTAAAAAATTGCTCTTCAGACTGGGGGAGATGCAGAGAAGGATGGATACGGAACGGTGGGACACGGCTTCACATGGGGTTTGCTGGTGCTGAGCACTGCCATTGAATCGCAGGGAGAGGTGTGAATGCCTTTATTATGCACACAGTATGGGCAGTGGAATGAAACGGATGTGCATTGTGAGCAGAAGGACTGCAAATTACTTCAGTCTGGTCCCTGTTTGCTATCTCTTCCTGCATACCTCTAGCTTAAGACTCAGACGCCCATATTTTTACCTTCTATGCTCCATCTTTTCTTTTCTCTCTGTGTCAGTCACTTTCTAACACTATTTCTCTTTTTGTTGTGATTGACAATGATTTTTTGTTGTTTTTTTTTTTTTTTTGCAATTTTGTCATTTCTCATTCATTCGCTAGACAGAAGGTGATTTGTTAAATTTTTTTGTGAAAATTCTATTGCACATATAGGGGTCGATTTACTAAGATCCCAAATAAGGGGGGTTATTTTGCAGGCGCAGCAAATGTTATCATTTCACACTTTGCGGGTGATCAACTAACAACAGAGTCATTATGTGAATGACTCGAGCCGCAAATGAATCAAATGAATTATTCTACATGACTTTGACAGTGTCTGGAAATGTTTTTACACTGTACGAAAAAAAACGAAAAAAAAAACGGTTACAGGATTTCACAGTTTTTTCAACACGGTCAATGTCATGTAGAATAACAGCAATGACTCATTATTTAACAGTCATCCCATAAGATAACAGGATTTATACAGCTAAATAATAGGATTCATATAGTTTCCCCCCTTCATTAAATTGTTTTTCACTGGCAACATTGCTGCCTTTTTATGGTATTGTTTTTACAGTGTTGGTGTGGGCTACCGTTACACTGAAAAAGCTGTTGGTTTACTATGAACTGTTTCACTGGATGTCTCTTAGTTTCTGCTGGGAGTTACAGATGTTTGTCAGGACTGAAATGATCATAACTATGCTTAGTAGCACTTGCACCGTTAGTGTCACATAAAATCACATTTCCATTTGATAACATTTCCATTTTTATTCTTACTGTTCATGATGTATGTATCCACAAATTCTCTTTTTGTGTATTTTGAGTGTTAGCTAGAATGGGACAGTTAATTAGCCCCCACTGTTACGCAATCATTCAGAATGTTCAGTTATGGATATTCCAAACATACCCGTACGTGTCTTGCTACAATGACAGCTGTAATCTTATCAATTGTGTGTCTTTTAATACCTGCTTTCCATTTGTACTAAAATGCACACACAACCTTTCCCAAACTTGCTTTTGGGCTTAGTATATCACTTTACAAATGGTAAAATAATCTATTTTCATGACCTCCTCCCACTATTTAACGAAATAACGTAGGGACGCCCAATTTTGCATATTCATTGAGGCTAACCTGCAAAAACAGAAAATCCATGTATCTTTCCATTTTAGCACGTGCAGTTCTCTTTGCACCTCGTTAGTTGATAACCTCTGACGATTATTGTGCAGGTGGTAACACTTTTACACGTGATTTTGTACATGCAAACCTTTAGTAAATCGACCCCATAGTGTATGTATTGCACATGCACACATTATGTTTTTTTACTGGGGTTTAACTGCGAGGGCTCAGAGAAAATGCAGTCACCGTTAAAGTGGTAAGAATTAACACTGGTCAGAGTGGTTGCTTTTTCACGCCATTCATGTCAGCATGGCCATGTACAATGTAACCACCAGCTGTTTTGGCTTAAATGGCAGGGTTCATTATTAAGCAAATTATTGTTCTCCCACTCTTTATTATACTGATTTCGCTGTATTTGTCAATGGGGCGCTATTAACTTAAATAGCTTAATTGTACACCAGAACAGCAAAATGTTTTCTCCCTTGCCATTTTAACACTCACTTTTATGAAATGGCTCAAAGATTAGATTGCTTTTTTTCAGGATATAAGCACTAAGTTAATTGTCTTGTTATTTTCAGATTTGCTGCCCTATGTTGCTGTCAGAATGCTGAGTACTCAAGAAGTCAAGAATGTTTTATTTGTCTCCTTGGAAAACAGTATAGCAAGTTGTGAAAAATGTGTGATTTTTAGATTTATAGTGGTTTATAATAAAATTTCTTTACATTCTTTACATTTGGTCATTTATTCATTTTAATAAGCTTCTGATACAGTGCCAGGGTAACATACTTCAGTTTAGCTGTGAACTACTTCTGTTCCATGTAAAATTATTTTCCCAGGATTGTTTACAGTGCAGTTTTGAGAGAAATAGCCTTACAGGGAGTCTGTTCCAAATGAGTGCAGAAAGAGACAAAACCTGGCCTTCTAAACAACCCAAACCATATATCAGCGTAATTCTTACAGTAATAGCAGGCATTCAAGTTCATAATTGACATAGCTTACTTAAGATTTTATTGAAATTTTATTCTGCAATTCAATGATCAGGGACTCATTTTACAAAAAAATCGATTTGCTAATGTTTGTGAGATGGAATAATTTTTCCGCTATGTTTTTGGAGCTTCAGAAGGAAATTAAACCGGAATGCATTTCTACCATTATGGGTGACGTATTTTGCGAATATTTCATATTTATTTTGCGAAATACCAGACTCAGACACTTTCTTTTTGGACTGAAGCCTGTTGTATGTCGTAAATTAACATCTGCCATTAATGCTATCATCTGGTAAGCAGGAAGAATGGCCACACCAGACACAGTGACCATGGTAACTATGGTGACCATTGCCACACCCAGTGGTGACACCCTCTCCTTGACCTGTGTGCTGTCATTTACAACACACACCTTCTCATAAACAAGACCAGGCTGTTTTCCAAACTGAGCCACATTTTTCTGTTTCGGAAGTAGGAGAAATCACAAATGCAGGGAATAGTTGAATGCTGATGCTGTACAAGAAAGTTCTTGAATGTGTGTGTGTGTGTGTGTGTGTGTGTGTGTGTGTGTGTGTGTGTGTGTGTGTGTGTGTGTCTGTGTGTGTGTGTGTGTGTCTGTGTGTGTGTGCGTGTGTCTTCCTTGTGCCTCTAGCTCTAATATGATGGCATTAATCAAACTACAGAAGCTAAGTGTTACTGCGGGCATTGCAGTGTTATAAATTGCACAGGAAAATGCATAATTAGTTTGCAACATTTTTTACACCATGCTCCTTAGAGTCACATTTGTTGAGATACTTTTCTTTGGGGGCTATTGTGTGTAGTTGGCTCTCTCTTAGCAAATTGTGGATAAAGCTGTACAGCGATTGCCTTGGTTGAATGGAGAAGTTTTCAGTATTCAAACTTTACAAAACTAAGGACTTATCCAGCTAATTATAAGTTAAAGGTGCACTATGCCGGATTTCAAGCCTTGCTGTGGTCCTGTGTTTACAATCAAAGAAGTCTCATCCTCCGTCCTAAACCCCGCCCACTCACCTCCACTGAGGGCAAGAAACACACTTGAGCGCAACACGCAAAATGTCAAGCGAAGATAAAATTAAATTTCAAAATATGTTTAATGATATCCTGTGTGTTTTCTGAAGCTGCTTTTGGTGTGAAGTATTCCAGGACAAGAAACCATATATGCATCTTTGCAAACGTTCTTCTTGCACAGGCAAAACTGGCTATTTTGAAGAGCTGGACTTACATACTCTAAACTAACAGATCAATTGGGTGACAATTTCAAATGGGTTGGTGGTGAGGGCTGTGGTCAATTTAAATGGAATGTTAAAGATTATTATTTTTTATCTTATTTAATTACTTTTATTACTTTTGGTTCTGTTGAGTCTTTGAAGTACTTAATGTTGGACACTTATATCTGTCAATCTATTGTTTTTGTTTAGATTATGATGATAATTACTAATCATAGAATAAAAGGGTATTAAAGCCAGCATATACATACTGCTAAATGTTTTTTTAAAGATGAGATTTATAAAATATTGTGCCATACATTATCTTACAGCAAGTTATGTTCACATGACGAGTCTTGAGTATCCAAGAACATAGAAAAAGCACATTATACATATTTAAAGGGCTCTCAGCACTCATTTACAGGTAATTTCAATGGTAAACATAATTAATGACTGACTGGTTTCATTTAGACAGCCAGTCACCATGCTGTGGTGTTAAAACAGAAAGCAAAGAAAAGCATGATAATGCTGTAATTCATTGCATGACTCAACTGGAATACAACAGGCATGCCCAGTAAATCTGTGCACAGTCTGTCAAATCCAATAAATCTAGGCATAATCCTGGTTTTTGTTATACCAGAGGAAAAAGAAAGATCACACCTATTAATATATGAAACGTATCTCAGAAGACTGAAATATTTCAATGCTGGTACATCCTGTGATAGGTTCCAGACTTGGAATGCAGTCTAGTAAATATCTGTGAGCTATTGTTTGCTTCCAAATAGCACATATTTCTTGGTTATCACATGGGTTTCTCTGCAGAACCCTCTAGTGTCAGCTCAGGGCCTGTGCCAAGCAGTCTTGGTTTCTCTATGTGAGGTTTTGAGGAGGGGTGTCAGGAATGTGTTCTTTCAACAAAGATATCTGGTGTGGAATCCCCACAGTTGTTTGATTTGGACTTTGATTTGGTTAACTTACAATTACAATCAGAGAAATTCCTCCAACTGTTCGCTGAATGTGGAGAAAAAGGAGGGTGTTGTCCCTGAAAATACAGTGAGTGGTTCTGAGCATACTGGGCATCTCAGATTTATGTTCCCTCCATACAGAGAGATGTGGTTCTGTTCCTTTTTTCATATGTCATTTCATAAATTCTTATCAGGTCTTGAAAGAATACTTTTAGAAATTGTTAGGTATTGTTTTAGAACTTGCAGTGGAGACTCTGCTGTCTCCTTCATATGTGTAATGGGCCACAGCCAGTGATTCAAAGCTCCAACATGATTCAGTCTGTCAAGACAACCTTCCAGTTATCTCTCCAGGTGGAGTTCTGTGAATTAGAATCAATCAAGTTACACTAGGCCTGCCTGACCCTCATTTGCAAAGACCAGGCTACTAAATTTATGGCCATGTCCTTAAATTATCAACAAGAGCAGACCAGCCTTTGAATCAACCTGTCCTCCCTCATATGTCAAAAAGCCAAAGTCATGACACAGTGCAAAAAAGACCTAACACAGACCCAGCACAGGAAAGGCCTGCTGGAGCACACTTAGGACCAAACACAGCCCTGGAAAGGCTTGCTGGAGCACACCTAGGACCTAACACAGCACAGGAAAAGCCTGCTGGAGCACACTTAGGACCTAACACAGCATAACACAGCACAGCAAAGGCTCGTCTCACTAATAATTCTGCACCCACACTGTTTATATTCAATGTAATTTTTCACAGGCTTTTGGATGTGTTACAAAAGGTGAGCACGACCTCAGCGGTATGCCATTTCACAGTGTTATTCAGCCCTTTTCCCCAAGCTTCTATATTACCATGTAGGGTCCATTCCCCCAACCCCCCCCCCCCCCCCCCCCCCAAGACATGTGTGAGGTTTTCCACGTCTTATTTGAGGCTGTGAGGAAGGCAAATTCAGTCATCACCCTTCTCCTCCCCCCAACCTTACTGCAACGGGGGCACCCAAACCAGCGGCTGCTTGCTCCTCCTCAATCAGCATATAATTGCCACCTGAGTTACGCCAGGCCTCCTCTGTGCCATGCAGCTCTTGAGTAGCACGAACAGGGTGCAGAGTATCTTAGAGCTCTGCAAATTGCTCCTCTGAGCTCCCCTGACGTTTTCTGCAGTGGATATTCACCACAGAGCTGGGTAATTTGTGGAATCCACATGTACAGCTATATAAGTGTTAAATGACCCATTTGAACCCTGGTGCTAATCTTGCTGGGAAGTACTCCCAGCGTATTGATGGTTTGCATTTACAGTGCACTCAAAGTGTTATGACAGTGTCGTTTTGGCTCTGTACTTTTGATTTGAAACTTTAAGTGTTGTTTCTCCTGACTTATTTTTCCATAAAGTTCAATAGGAATAATAATGTATAAAATGGCTAAATTGTATAAAAATGGCTACAATTGCTGCATGATTCATCCTATATGGATGTAAAAACCCTCAAATTAAAGCTGAAAGTCTGCACTGTAACCTCATAGTTACTGTTCCATTTCAAATCCAATGTACTGGAGTATAGAGCCAAAACAACAAAAAATGTGTCACTGTCCTAACACTTGCACTGTATATGCACTATGCAGTATATACTCCACACTGTCATATGAAGGCAGTAATGCTTCATACCCCACCCCAAGAGAGAAAAACACAGTCTCTCCAGGATATTTTTTCAAATGCTGCTATTTCTTTATTTTGTATAGATACTCAAGTCCCTGCCTATATGGTATATTGGCTGCAAGGGACAGCTGCTAACATTGCACTTGCATTGTCTTCCCCTTGTTATATGATCAATTCATCCTGCTTTCCATTGATAAATGAATGCTGCTGATTTAATTCACCCCTCTGTACCTTTGTTTACAGTGAGCTGGTGTATGGCAATAGAGCACATAATTGTAAATTTTTCCCTCCAATTATATTACGTCTTCATCCCTCTTTCACCATCTCTATCTCTCTCTAAGACAGGTGAAAACAACACTCACCGCACCTTGCGTTCCTCAGTCTTGCTAAGGGGGGCAGCAGTGGGCTGTAGATCAACAGGCAGAGATCAGGATCTCCGTCTCCACCTAAGGAGACAGCAGGCTACCGCAAAAGATAAGGCTAAGAAAAGAAAAGCTACATTCTCTCCTGAAGCAATCTCATGTCCCCTCTTTGATAAATATGGTCCTTTTTCACAAATCCTATTTCAACAGCGTGTAGAGCTGCACTGAAAAACAACTTTTTAATTTGGATAGTGTGGCTCAGCCTTTATTAATACTATAATATTGTGGATATGGGTTCCAGCAGTACCTGCTTTGCTACATGCCACTTATCTCTGTGAGATTGTGTTAAGCGCACAATGCACATTGTGTTCTCTACCGTCACTGTGGACAGGCTCATCTCTGATTTATAACTCTGCTTATACTCTGCCTTGTTTTTTTCGGAATTTGGGATTGCAGTGAGGTGATAAAGCCCAAGACGCTGCCTTGGCATATTTGAATGCCTTGTTTATATCAACAGGTCACCTTCTGTAATGGTGAATAACCGTTATACCATTATGAATATGTTGCATCTTCTCAGTGTCTTAACATTCAAAAGTATAAACAGATTATTGAGCCCTTGATCATGTGAAAGTGAATGTAGTTTCATTCAGCTGGCTGTTCCCTGAAGGGGTTAAACAGGCTTCCACTGCAGTGTGACGGCCTCCTTGGGTAACCAGACAGGAAGCTACAGGGAGGAGATAACTCTCTGTCACAGTCATAGACTGGGGATCATTAAATAACACAGCTCTGTGTGAGGAGAGAATCGATTCTACCCAAACACAACCGCCTGTGGGGCGGGAGGAGCACATCTGTGCCCCGCTGCCCCCTCCCCCCATTCTGAGTTTCCTGTTTTAAATGCCCCTAATCGTTTGACGTGTCATACCGTAAATATACAGAGTAATTAGAAAGAATACACGTTGCTTTATCTCATCAGCTGGTTTCATTTTTACTTGTTGATATCTTCCCTGCGTTTTTGTACTCACACAATGAGCTCATTTGGATTAAGCCAACCGAAGAGCCACTTTTGTTAAACATATTAAAAATTTGTATTGCCCCACCTCATCCTCATCTATCTAGTCATTGTGACACAGACACACACACACACACACACACACACATTCTCACACAGAATAAAGCTCAGGTGCTGTTAAGAGTGGCAGCTGCTTCTGGTCACACAGTGAGACAGGGTGACCGTCTCCCCCCAGACCGTGTCCGCTGCGACGCCCGTTCAGAGGCCAGCCCCCAGACTTGCCGTGGAGCGGCGCCCGTTTCCTCAGACGCATGCCACATGTGGGCCTGGCCAGCCGTGACGAGTGTGTCTGTTTCATTAAGCCACGGGCCACATTGCCTTCATGTGCCGCAATCCCACAATCTCCTTTACTCCGCCACAATAAAGCCATTGTGATATGTACTTTTTAAAGGCAGTCGCACAGAACAGGTGGCCCATCCAGCTTCTCCTTCTCCACCCTCCACTGACAGAAATGTGCATTCAACTGGCACACTCTGCTTTGTTTTGCTATGCTGAATCTATTTAGGCTAAGCAGCTGGAGGTAACACCCAATGCGTTATTGACTTCACATCTCAGAGTGTAGCCTCGCACGTCCCTCCATATGCATTTTCAGCCGCAAGCTGCTGCCTTCCTTATTATCAGCTGCAGGCTAGTGTGAAAACTTTGCTGTGGTTTGAATTGTTCAAGAACTTGCATTTCACACAAGCAAATGGTATCAGTAGTATGTGCACACACACACAGGTTTTCACTGCTGTGTATGTTTATCCGTAAGTGATTGCTTGTGTAAGTATGTGCACGTGTGGTTGTGTTTGACAGTGAATGTGTGTGTATGCACACTTGCATGTGTGTATGTGTATGTGTGTATAAACAGACACACAAACGCACAGGGGCATGATCACAGAATTCACTGCACCTACTGGTGATGGACTTCATAAAACAGTAGCCTGGCAAATGATCGATGAGGATTTAAATGTACAGGCAAAGTCAGCTGACTAACATTGTGATGGTAATTAAACTGTCAGACCTCTCCTAGCTTGGGGAAACATATTTCCAAATTAAGAATTGTCCTTTAATTAATTCATACTTGTAATTTGAAATTGAATTACTCTCCCATCAAAAGGAAGAGAGGCAGTAAGGAAGTTAAAGTACAAATCACTTGGATGTAATGAAATTAGATGAAGGCCAATGTTATGTTGTGAATATCCCATTGGCTGTAGAATGAGGTCTTACAGAAGCACAGTGGTGGTTAGTCCCACCTACAAAGCCAGTTTTAAAAATTTGCAACATATAAGGACACATTAAAAGCATTTTGTGACAGCATTCTTAGCCAAGAACATCAAAGCTTTTTTATTCTTTTAAGACTTTCTGTATAATTCATAAGTCTTAGTTTAGTTTGAATTTTACTTATGTCTTGCCGGTACCTTGATTTGAGAGATCACATTAAAAGCATAACTTGTTCCTTTTCTCCATTTTTACTTATTTTATTTTTGAGAAGCCAGGTCTCTGAAAGTATCCTGGAGTTTGCATATTTGAGCAAAACTGCCACTTGACATCCATCTATTCTATTTTCCCTCCTTCCTATTCTTTTCAATTTCATTGTTTACCAAAAACAGATGATCCATCATTGCACTGGGCTGGAATTGGGATGAAGAGGGCCAGATCCTATTTAGAGAAGTGTCAGGAGTGTGACAGGTGTCAGGACCGTTGACGGCCCCATGTCACGCCTCACCATGGGCCCTGACGGGGCCTCACAGAGCTCCCAGGAGGTGCGGGGAAAAAACGCTGCCTTTTGTTGTCCTTGGAAGACAGCTACTGGCAAGGGGTGTTGTGGTCACTGACGGTGGGCATAATTGATTAATAAACATTTGAAGTCTTCAGTTTATAGCCCCCAGAGTGACACATTCAGAGGGATTAATGGAGGTTTCAAATGCAGTGGTGCAATTTTGAAAGGGGTTAATCATGCAGGATAGCTACAGATACTGAATGGGTTAAAGGATGCACATGGTGGTTGAATGTGACTTGCCAGTTGTCTTTAAGCAACAACAAAACAAATGTACATAATTTTTTTTTATTATTCAGTCATTTAAATGTATTTTATTTTTCTAAGCCGAAATTTCCCACTATAAAAGTTCACCCAAACTGTCTGGGCGTGGTAATGAGAACTGTGAATTAGCTATGATTGACAGACCGTGCCCCCACTTTCCACACATTGTTGTTTGTTAACATAGCTATACCTCCATGATACACACTCATCTTGGGGGAATTTTCACAAGCTAGCTAACTTAGTACATCAAGTATCGATAGCTAAGGTAAGGACTGACTTATCCAATAATCATTTTTGCTAGCTAGCTAGCCAAGTAAAAGCAGATAAAAGATAAAAGCACAACTATAGTGTCCTTATGAAAGCAAACTAGCTAGCTAATGTTATCGATAACGTCACCTTATGAAAGCAAACTAGCTAGCTAGCTAAATGAATATAACCAGAAATAGTCTAATAGTCCTTAAAAGGCACTCTAATTTAAGTGAACCTAACATTGTTATGCATTGTCTTGCCTGTAGGCCAGCGGCGCAAACTATGGGTCACAAATTATCCATGGGTCCAAATTATCCAGTATCTGTAGCTATTCTGTATGATTAACCCATTCAGTATCTGTAGCTATCCTGTATGATTAACCCATTCAGTATCTGTAGCTATCCTGTATGATTTACCCATTCAGTATCTGTAGCTATCCTGTATGATTAACCCATTCAGTATCAGTAGCTATTCTGTATGATTAACCCATTCAGTATCTGTAGCTATCCTGTATGATTAACCCATTCAGTATCTGTAGCTATCCTGTTTGATTAACCCATTCAGTATATGTAGCTATTCTGTATGATTAAAGGATTAACATGGTGGTAACATGAATGGGTTAATCATACAGGATAGCTACAGATACTGAATGGGTTAATCATACAGGATAGCTACAGGTACTGAATGGGTTAATCATACAGGATGTGGTGGTGGTGCGATGCATCCCTACAACAGTCAGAATTGTACAAAGTTGGAAATCCAGGGGACATAAAGTAAAATTCCTCCCCAGTATTTTGCTCCAATCACCTGGATTTGCTAATTAACGTAATTCTTCAGCGAGGAGAACTAATTAGTGAAATCAGAGTCTGAGTCTGAGTGAGTCTATGGGTGGAAGAAACACATGGTAGGACTTTTACTTTATGTCCCCTGGATTTCCACCTCTGGAATTGTATTATGTAAATTGAAAATTACATAATAATGTTATAAATGTAATTTGGCTTCATCAATAGTCGAGGAGTACTTTGAAGGATCAGAGACATCAAAGAAAATAAGAGGCTGGAAAATAATGAAAAAGGAAAATAATGAAAAATTTATGAAAAAACTGAGTTTCATTATCTAACAAAAATCGCAAAGTTTAGTTATAAGTTACTTACTCTCCTAGGCTTGTTTCATAAAGCCATGGTTTGTGTAGCGACGGTCCTCAAGCCAGGACAGGTTCCAAACAGACTCCCGGTGTTTCGACAGCCAGCACCTTTATCGTTC
This sequence comes from Synaphobranchus kaupii, assembly GCA_029718625.1. NCBI lineage: Eukaryota > Metazoa > Chordata > Actinopteri > Anguilliformes > Synaphobranchidae > Synaphobranchus > Synaphobranchus kaupii. Next base: position 70,526,676 of record CM056380.1, on the reverse strand, counting down.
GTATTTGTTTCTGTATTATCAGTATGGCTCCCACTGTTACCATTCTCCCTAATCTCATTTAAATTTATATGGAAATCAGATGAGATTTTTACCTGGCCCTTTTTTGGTGGCAAGCTCCTCTCATTAGCTGAAGATGACTATCATTTAGCTAGATTATTTACTCGCTTTCCTGTGGTAACATAAACAAATCTGCTCGTCTGCCCATGGCCAAGCAGCCAATCAGACAATCATTGTGAGATTGTAGCCAATGAACACACTGTTATTTCGTAATGTACTTGGAGTTGGTTACTAACCGAGGGGAGTCCAAACACTCCACAAATCTATTGAGTCATTGAGAATTCTCAAAGATCGATAACAAAATGGAGCGCTTACCTGAACAAGCTTTCTATTGATTTGTTAATGATAGTAAATTAGTTTTCAAACAATGACATTGCCATTTTATATTTTCAGGTGGGGCGGCACACTCTGTAGGTGGGGCAGGCCTCCCCATCTGATGTATTGAAGGGGAAACACTGCAGGTGAATGTAGATTTATAAATATATACCTACCATGGACTGGTTGTTAAATAAACAGATTTATTGAGTGTTACAGAAATTCTGATACCCATACTGACATTGAAAAATTCATCCAGACCAGGCTCTTCAGCTGTGCAGATATGATTCACAGCCCACCTCTCCCCCTTTTCCCCCATTAAATTTCAATTTAATAGGAGATAGAATGTAAAAAAAAACAAAAAAAACATTGAGTATTCAAATGAGCTTACCAATTTATCCAAGCTCATGCTTGAATAGAAACAATTGCTTCATTACCTCTCCTTATCTCGAGTTTTGCAGTCATGCAGACAATTTTTAAATTGCAAATACAAATATACAAATGGTAATGTTGTAATATGTATCTGAAAACAATGGCTTGGTTGAGGCATTTATTTAAAAATATAAAACGTCAAACATCACAATGGAGACGAGGGGAAGGAAGTAGGTCCTTGTTTGTGTAAAACACAAATTATATATCTTGTCATTTTGACCCTGTGATGGCGTTTGTCCCTGTGGTTGGCAAAGTCAGTTTTAGTGGCAGTTAGCTGTGGCAGGTGGTTGAGAATATATAAGTGAAGTAACTTAACCCACACCCACACAGCCTTTTCATTATTTTATTTTTTTTCTTAATCTGTCAACTGGAAACTAATTTCTCAGTCAGTTGTTTTATAGCTTACTTGTTTCTAAGGTTTTATTAAAAATGTAAATGGTTTCTTCATTAACATTGAAGGGGGAAGTCTTTTCATGAACATGCTACTATTTGAAATTGTTTTGCATTTGTGTTCTTCCCTTTTTGCTAAACCTGCTTTCGAAGAAAATTGCTTCATCACATGAGGCATTCAGGAAAACCGGTGATTGGCTTAATTACAGCAACCTCCATAGGCTCGCTTCGATCGTTAACACCTCTCCTGGCTCCTGCTTTTGACAATGCTGCTAAATTAATCACTGAAATTAATTAATTATACTTCAGGCAATTATCCACCTGGAAACTGAAGCGACAGCCGTTTCGTCCATTTCTGGTACTCTGCATTTTTTCTCCAGGATGTTTTAAGGGTGGATAAACATATCACCAGGTGTGTTGTTGCAAGGGAATGCACTCCAGAAAACAGTACTTTTTTTGTGTGCTTAAAACACTACAGTGTTATCATTTGTTTTGTTCCACCTTTACATTTGTGCAGTAAGGTCATGACATTTCTGCAGTATGTGTTAGAACGAGACAGTAAATTAGATACAGCAGAATTGCATTCCCTGTTAATGTTTTGCCACGCGGGTGGAGAGCAGGTCTATATAAAGCCCAGGAGTTGTTTGCTTGGACCAAACTCCAATTTATTAGTGCTGAACCCAGGCATCAGAATCCACAGTTGTAACTGTGCTGGGGCTGAAGAGGAACACGCTCTCTCCAGTCCTTTTCACCTCCAATCTCCCCCTTCTCTCGTCTGTCAAAAGTCTGCAGCCCGGCCTGCTCAGACACACAGGATTTCTCAGCTTCTAATTGCAAACGTATGCATACCAATTTCCTACTTGGGTCCTGCATGGACTGTTATTTTTAATGTCTTTTTCTTATATCACTATGGTAATTTTGTTGCAGAAATTCAGGCACCCAGAGGTGGAAAAAAAAAGAATTCTGCTGAGAAGGAGGTTTTCTTGCCTCCTTTATTTATTCATTCATAAATGCATTTTATATTTATGTAACCGTTGGACAAACATACTGTTCATACATGTTTATATCCAATTATTTGCCTCCTTACTCATAAGGATTTATACTGTATGTGGATTATTCCATGCCATAGCCATGGAGCTGCTTGCTGACTCAATATAATTAACTTAATATAGCCAGCTTTTCTCAAGGATCATGTCTTGAGCAATATAGTTGTGCCAGCATGTGAAGTCTTTTTGAGGAATAGAAATTAAATGAAACAATAGCCAACCGCAGAACAGTTCTTGTACGCTACCATATCCCAGTCGCTGAAAGGAACTGTCAGTCTGCATGTTACATCAGAGGAGTTTTTCCTCACCTGTTGTAGTCATCAGCTGTCCGTCATTTTTATGCCATGCAACAGGTATCATTCAGGAGTGTTATGTGCCACTCAAAATATTGGATCATGTGTCAATCAAATGCTGCTCGCAAAATCACAGTCTTACCTCATTCCTTGGTCAGAGGTGAGTATCGGTTAGACAGCCAACCAGCTAGCAATATGAATCCAATCTGTCAATAGCAATTTTTTTTCCAATGAGTTTGAAAAATTTATAAAAAGCATTATTACATTGCAACATTCCTATCTTCAAATGGTCATGAGAACACAAAATAAATATTTTGTCCACTTTATATTAATTTAATGTACGCTTGATCAAGTGCAAGTGCTATGCACACACACTACAAACAGGATCAGACTACAACCGTTCAGCCCCAGTTATTCCTCAAGGGAATCATGCACCATTCTCCTTTAAGAAGGGCATGCTAAGCTGCAGTCATGGGACAGGGAAAAAGAATAAATAAACTCTTCCTCTACTCGTCTGGAATTTATACATTTGCCACTAAAACAGCCCAACATGGAGAAATCCACCTCTGAGAGTATTGATGACTCCTCTCACACCATTCCTTCTCCAGCTTGCTTTAATATCCAAGGTACATTTAGTCAAGTATGAAAGGTGTCTTCCCCCAGCCCAGCTGTCAGAGCTTCCTTTAATACCACCTCAGAGGTGATTTACCATCATCTGCTGTGTGAAGTGATCTTGCTTTACCCACAGAATTCATGTGAGCACTGATGGTAAAACTACATATCACAAACACCAGATGGCTTTGTCAGTCCCACAGCTCAAATACCTGTCCTGCTTAATAACCACTACCACAGATTCTATAGACTTCTGGCTCTGTGTCAGTACTGTTTTATGCAGTGGCGGCTCCTGAGCTGAAAATTGGGGTAGCGGAAAACTTCCCTTTAAACTGATTATTGGTCTTAATAATTTTTCAATCCGTTTCCTTGATTAACAATAGGCTACATCAGCGTTTAATTCACCAATTACTCAATGCCATCAAATGTAGCCGGTTCTCCTCAATTAGGCTATTAGGCAAGTAATAAAATTATTTTAACTTGCATTGCAAAATTGTGCACATTTTAATCAACATTATAATTGTGGATACATGTGCTCTTCGTTCTCCGCACTCTTAATTCCAAAAATATTAATGGAAATTAAACGATCTTAAAGCTCAGCTTTTGTTAGATATTTTTTTTTATTTAGCACAACCTGCAATAAAAAAATAATCTAACAAAAGCTGAGCTGGGCAATTCCTACACACCAAATAATAATTACTAACAGTGTGCACAAAACATTAGGCGATTTTCAAAAATGTATTAGCAAGTTAGGTAGCAGTTTCATCAAGCTTGCCAACTAATTTGTTTCTGACTTCTGGGCCAAAAGAATCAGCCAAAAGTATAGATTTGTATGACCTTGTGTGTTCAAGTGTAAGTAATCTATTTGGGTTTTTTTTGTGCCTCTGTTTTCCAAAACTGGCATTGTAGAAAAATGGTCATGTTTTACAAATAGTAAATCTGATACACCTGTCTAGAGAATTGAAAGAGGTTCTGAACATAATAAAAAAGGATTCATCAGACAAATGTAGGCCTAGCTGCATATGCACTCTAGAGAATAGATAGTGGCTTTCCCTTGTGCAGGAGTCCCCAGAGCCACACTGGTTCTGGACGGTGTGCTGGTTTCCAATGCTATTCAGCACTTTATTAAGTAGTTAACTGATCTCTGCTGGTTTCTTGGGTCTGAACTGGTTGTTGGTCTTAGGTGAAACAAAACTAGGAGACCCTGTGGCTATCCAGCACCAGGTATTGGGAGCCTTTCTCTGTAGCACTTTTGGTGATAAAGCAGTAACATTTTTTTTGTGTATGATTAATTCTTTATTGATTTTCTTCATCAGAACCAAGAGATACACTGACACAAGATAATCTTCTGATGGCCTAATCTTGGCAGTTGCATGGATCATCACCTATGCTGTAATACACAAAACTATACAAGTGGGAAAACCATAAACCAGCTTACATAAAATGCTTAATGCCGTACAATGTGCTATCTAAAATACAAGGGTAATAATAACAAGAAATTGTGATGGATGAGGCATCCTTGTTCATGCCTGTATTGTTGCAGGATGAGCCTTTTTCAGTTTAGCTGTGGCACATTCAACATTGGCTACGGTCATGCTCTGCGGTTACATTAGTCACTTCATGCGACGTCTGGAATCGGAATTCCAACATCCGATCACAGCAGGTCAGATATTGTGTTGCGTCCATACTTGACAGTTCTATGGTTTTATATCAGGCATTCCACTGAATGTGGATATTTTCTTAGAGATAAAAAGGGTCTGAACATAGATTTTAACATTGTGGTTCTTACACAATAGTAATGGATTTGGTCCATAATACATGTAAAGAATTATAATTCCTTATATAGGAATATATTATAAATTCAAATTTGTGTTCTGGTGAATGAGTGCTCTCATATTCGCCAATTTACTCTGTCAAGCTTATGGTCCAATTTACTGTTCTGCATGTTGAATAACCAGCACTTTGCTGAAGTGTATTCTCCATCCTGTTTATAGCACTTTGTATTTGTGAACAGGGCAGACCATGACACTTGTGTTGTTACTGTGATTAAATTTATCATTAGTAATTACTGATGTCTTTGTGAAACTTGTACAGCACCCCAGTCCCAAACCCCATGTTTGTATGTTTAATTAATTTTTTAATTGATAATTGAGGACCCTGGTTGTGTAGAAATATGAGTCACTCACACTATGGACAAAGAAACACTGAAGAAGGCTGAAACGCATACGTTTTCTTTTCATTGCTGCTGTATAAATAAAGACTATCATAAAATAAATAGGTAACACTTTACTTGAACCCTGTGAAATAAGGCTGACATAACACTGTCATAACATGACATAACAGCTGATGTCAGTTCATGTCAAATGACATAATACTGTTGTCAAATTTATCTGTAAATGTTACGACAGCTGTTGACATGACGGCTTATGTCACTTGCCGAATTTAGTTACCTGTGCTTGCTGAAGCAAAGAGTGAATATAATGTGCATTCTGTCATGTTTTATGGTTCTATTTGGTTTTTATAATAAAATTAAACACCCATGAAGTAATTGTGTGCCAAGCAGGTGTGTTTTAATGGATTTATCAGGCAACATAATTGTGAGAATGCTAATATCTTGCTGCTCTGTGTGATACATTTTAAGCTTCACCCTATAATCGTCAACTTTTTGTTTTGATTGTGTCGGAGGATTTGTGCTCCAAGGTGTTGAAGAAACCAGCACACTCCACTAATGCTCAGGGGGACATCTTTTGTGTTAAAATGTCCACAAATTTCACCAGGATGGATTAGCATATTCATGTACTTTCAAAGAGAACTTTAGAAGCAAACAAAAGAGACAGCGAGAAGTAATCTATTGCATTAATTAATGTATAATTTAACTGCCAACCATTTTCAGAATGGTTACCTTTCGTCTCCCTTATTATGCTTTCGGTTCATTTGCCCACTGGAAAATCAGCATCAGGAAAGGTCATCATTTTTCCTGAGGAGACAGTTTTACAGATGTGAGCTTTCTTTAAAAATGTTTCTCTTTACTATTTTTTTTTTTGTACGTTAATAGCACATGCAACTTAAAAAAAAAAACATAATAATAATAATAATAATACATTTAAAATGCTAATGAAACAAGACAGGCTATGTGCAAATTACATAATTTTTTTGCTATTAGATTCTGTACAGTGTATGGACTGATTTCTGTATGAAATTTATGTCCTTTAAGAAAAGCAAGGGTACAGCAAAGTACGGGTATCAGTATTTGAGAAAATATGAGCACATTACAGCACATTTGAGCTGCTGAGATGCACGTAGGTCTTTCTTTCCATTGGATAGGGTACATACTTTTACTTAGAGAGGAAAGCTTTGTTCAAACAGTTGTTATGACTCAACCCCTTTGGGCAAAACGCCACAGCTATGGCTGGAAATAGAACGGGCAGTAGGGGTAAGGGGTAAGGCCTAACCTTGTGTGTGCTGCATTTGTAGAAACAGGGAAACTTGTTTGGGTGAGCCAACTCCACAGACTATAAGAGGGAAATTAAAAGGGCTCACCCTCTTTGAGCAACTACCCTCATCCCATGGCTACCATAATGGGGCTGGTGGCTCTCCATTTTTGTTTTTGCCCTCATTTTGGGAGTTTATTTATTTATTTATTTATTTATTTATTTTTTTCATGGAAATATAAAATGGAGCAAACAGCATGAAGAGACCTCATTCCCAGTGTAACTGCTGAGTCTGCATCGCCTGCTCAGTCTAAATCCCCCTATTGGAAGAATGCACCTGTAGTGGCTACTGTTCTAGTTTTCAGTTGTCAACATATTTATTTTTCTGATGTTCAACCACTTCGCTGGTCAGACGGGAAAGACGAATTTACTCGTGTGTAAGGTTTACAACTACGGTAAAAGCAATGTGTTGCTCCCGTCATTTATTCAACACAACCAAACTCATTCACAAATACAATCGAATTTTTCCCTTGTTCTACGGAAGCCTCGTACAGCCAACGCAATACTAAATACAAGGTGAGTCATTTCTAGTTTCTTAAATGGTTTCTTAAATGACTCTTACAAATAAAGCTTTGTACATTCTTCTCACTGATATGGTTTCTTTCTTTTCAGGTAACAGGTAAGTAAAAAAGGTAAATAAGGTACAGGTAAGTCTCCTCACAGGTAAATAAGGTAAGGTACAGGCAAGTGCTATACACTGTCTTAATAATACTTGAATGTGAACTTATAAATGTAAAAATGGCACTAACAGCACCACTGGCTGTCATGATGCACAAAGAAAAACTGAATTGTTCAGATTTGGTCATTCTGAGCAGAGACGTGCAGAGGCAGGTGCTCAAAATTAAGCAAATGTTTGAGTACTGGATCAAAATAATCATGCTTTCATTGGCTAGTAACTAGTATTTCTAAGGCTCAAATTATGCTTTTTCACCAACAATTTAAACTTGCTTAGCCTACTGCCAGCTTCTAGTATCCGCCTAAACTGAATTTGCATTCTTTCACTCTACCTAGCTTTTCTCTCCGCTGTGTCTGGATCCAGCTGGCGCTTGTTTCAATGGCTGATGGATCATTCGATGCAGAGCGAAGATGAAGAAAGTTATACTGCCTTTTTTTTGTAAATTATGGGAGTGTTTTCAAGTTTCCATTCAGAGAATATTGTAAGAATATTTTTTTAAGAATTGTTCATTAAAGGAAGATGATTCTGATCCTGATTCATTCAGTTGAACATCATTGAAATTCTTTAAGGGAACTATTGCATTGTTAACTAATTATTAATAATACAATTATATGTTCAGTCTCTACTGGAAACTCATTTATTGTAAGATTCTATATATATTGTTCACTACCAGTTGAGCATGAGAGACCCAGAGGCATTTGCCTACCTTAGAACTGCTGAAAATGCTCCTGTTTTAGAGCTACTTTTGTAGAAGCACTGGTTTCTGAAGTGGTAGCCTCGTAATGTGTTGACATTCATGGCCAGTCTTAATACTTAGTCAGTCTTAAAGGGGAATACCACCCATTTTCAGCATTGAAATGGTCAAAACTATACCCCCTGGTTGTTTTCAGGTCCATAGAACACATTCCTATAGAGAACAGAGCAGGCAGGCTCCTTGAGCGGCTGGGATGTGATGTACCCAATGTTCATGCTTTGCCATGCCCCTTGGAGCCCGCTTGAAATTAATGTAGAATCTCAATTAGAGTTGAAACATGGCTTGAATATGAAATTTACACTTGTTTGAGCTTTTCCGGGCAAATGAGCTCAGGCACTAGTGCCATGTCTTTTACAACATAAATAGTTCTATGATATCGTAAACCACCTAGATTTACTTTTGTAGTGATTTTCTCTCCCTACCTCACTCTTCATCCACCAAAAGTGTAGGAGGGTAGCTTCGCCTTGGCTGTAACGTTTATGCCCATATTTGAGCTACACCTTCCCTGGCTCTATTCACTGGCTGGTAAACCACAGTCTACCGGCCAGTTTTGTGGTGAAGTTGGCATTTCACTTTTTTCTCTGTGTGTGCATTTTTCAGTCAAAGCAGCTTTCCATTTCAGGATATAAGAATGTAATACGGTATCATTATATCCACAATGTTCCAGAATTGATGGAATATTGAAAAGGCAGGCGAGTTCTAAATGACTGTTTTATAGCAAACCATTATTGTGTCAAGGGGAGGTTCACGTTGCTGATCTTGGACATTTTGGGGCTATCAGAATTTAGTTGACACAGATGTCCTACAAATCTTTGCTCTCTTTGAGAATTAATGGAAATATGATTTTTAAGATATTGATCAAGCAAATAGTAGGTTAATTATATTTTTAAAAATAAATGTTTTAGCATTTTGAGAATTATAAAAAAATATAATAAATTATAAAAAATACACTTACAGGTAAAACAAAACAAAAAAAAAACATGATACTAAGCCAATCTGGAGATATCATTCAAAATAACCAATCTACCGAACTCATTTCAAAGTCTTTTGAATTCTCTGCTCTCCCCCTCTGTAATCACTATCTCAGTTAGATTTCATGCTGTTCAAATCACAAACCAATCTAGCATGTACACTGCTGTTATTTACAGGCCCCACAGGCCTAGACCTCCATGAGGAGCTAGATGTCCTTCTCAGCTCCTTCCCAGAGGACAGAACCAAATTAATTAATTCGAAAGAAGCAAGGACCAAGGCCCTCCTCTATATACAACATAATTGTTCTGCAGCCCTGTTTCACTCCCTGACGAAGATTGTGTAGCCGAAACGCGTTGGAGGTTGTTATTGTTTCTTTTTGAACTTGCCAATGTAATTAAGGCATTTTAACATTGGTCTTGTAGAGTACCGTTTTTGAGCAAATGGTGCAAAAGGATGAGTGCAATACAAGGTCAATAATACAACAGGTACAGCTACATTTAATAAACTGTGTGTTGTGGTTTAACCCCTTAACTAGCACCGGCCCATATTCAGGCCGGAAGTGTTTTTTTTAAGTTTTTTTTTAAACATTTTTTACAGTGAAATTTTTTAATGATCTGGTCACACAATATGCAGTTTGAAAATGTTAAAACTCATGATTCTACATCTTTAAACTATTTTAGGATCCCAATGTTATAGGGACAACGGTTTCTTATATTGTAAATTGACAACACAGGCTCAATGAAAATGATGACGTATGTTCTGCATTCCAAAAATGTCTTTTTTTTTCAGGACAGTACAGGAGGAAATTTGTTTTGAGGCAAAAAAAAATTTGTCACTGAAGACATTACCTGTGTGAAAAGGAAGCCAGGTTCTGAAAAGAGCCAATCCAGTGCAGTCCATCAGTAATTAACCAAAACAACACATTGTTGTTTTTATCTAGTACCCAGCCTCAGTTATTTTATTTAAAAAAGAGCAATATTTACTGTATTTGTTCTTTAATATGCAACTGGAGACCTATTGATAATAATTGTTTGCAGCACAATAAAACATTATTAATGAGAGAGACATATGTATCATCAATTTGTGCATGACATGATTGTTCCTAGAGAAGAAGGTAATGATTATTTAATAACCCCCATATTTAAAGGATTATTTTACCCATATTTACTGGGATTTCACAAAGCAGCAGTTGGCTTGTGCTACATAATTTAATGTGGTAATAAGTAATTTCCTACCGGACTGTTTTACAGAGATTAATACAACACTCTCAGAATCTGCTGTGGTGTTGGAGTGCTTTAATTGTTCTGACGATAAGACATCCCTGGTGCAGATATTTAATCATTTTTATGCTGGCTTTTCACTCTGTGCCATTCAGTGGTTCAGCTGGGTAAGAGGCTTTGTCTCTAGAAATGTCATTTGATGGACCATTTTTGGTGTACTGTCTGTCCCAATTATGACTCTAATTATTATCAACAGCTGTGGATTGATGGACTGGTACAGTTAAAACTAGGCTGTTCCAAATGGACATGCTATAAATTCAAAGCCATTTGATATAAAATAGCTAACACTGCTATCAAGGACATGTGTTTTTGAAGCCATTCATCATTGAGAGTATCATCATCTATAGTCTATGAAATGCAATTGGACCATTCTGCTTCATTAAGCAGACCAAAGGCCTTTCATGGATGGCACTCTTTAAGGGGACATCTTTGCAGGGCTGCGGAGTGGAACTGTTCAATCATATGATTGGGTATCACAGTCTGATATTGAATTCAAACCTTGCCAGTGACAGCGGCCAGCTGTCCCACGGAGCGATGTGTTGTGTGTGTTGGCTCTAGTGTTGCCCATGGAATACCCACCATGGTTTCAGTTGCTTTCGCCAATGGAATACCCAGATAGTTTCAGGTGGATTCGTCCATGGAATACCCACATAGTTTCTGTTGGATTCGTCCATGGAATACCCACATGGTTTCAGTTGGTTTTGCCCATGAAATACCCTCGTAGTTTCAATTCAGCTGTGATGATACATAAAAAAAATGTGTTTTGCGGGCTTTACCCTGCTAAATGCTGATGAAAATAGCAAAAATGGGTCTCCCATCAAAATACTAACCAAGCCTCTACCTGCTTAGCTTCAACCAAAATGCCATTTATTTCATGTGGATGTCTAAGAAATTATATTTACTTAATAACTGCGATGAAATAAGTGAAAAATAATGTGTTTTAAGACATTTATGATGAAAAATGTGTTTTGGGAAAAATGAAAAAACATAAGACTATTAGTCTTATGTCCTAAAAGGGCCAAAATGGTTAACAAAATTAAAATGCCATTTTTTGATTCCGATGTATAGGAAACTATATTTACTTAATAACTGTGGTGAAATAAGTGAAAAATAACGAGTTTTAAGACATTTATGATGAAAAATGTGTTTTGCGGAAAAAAAGTGCTCACAGACCATCGAGTGAAGACAAGAGGGAAGTATATGGTCACCTTCATCAGATCAAGGTTGATGTACAATGCGGCAACGTGGGATTTAAATACTGGCGTTATGGACGAATTAGAGGTTGAATGGGTACGATTCCTTCGAAAAACAGTACGTGGAGGCTTCAAACGGCGCAACGCACCATCCGCAGGCCTGTCTGAAACAGAGAGAGCAGCAGGAAACTGGGACTATGCCTTCATCTATTCTAACGCAGAGATATACAGATTAACAGGCACAACAACAATCAAAGAGTATCAAGAGCGACAACATCTTAAATGGCTAGGCCATTGTGTAAGAATGGAAAATTCGACCATACAAAAACAGACGTTGTTCATGGTGACTATAGCAGGTCAAGGGAAGCGTCGACAGCCTGATCGATGTTTAAGGATCGAAAGGGCAGTAGGAATGGACAAGGGACAGTTGCTGAGAATGATGAAGGAACGTTCTGGATTCAAACAATGGATTTGTGACCGCTACGGGCAGTCAGACTCCTCAGACTCGTGAGGTTAATCCTCAAATGAGTAAAACAATGATAATAACTGCGGTGAAATAACTGAAAAATAATGAGTTTTAAGACATTTATGATAAAAAATGTGTTTTGGGGGAAAACTTAATAACATAAGAATATAGTCTTATGTCCAAAAATGGCACTGAATGGTTAACAAAATTAAAATGCCATTTTTTTGATTCCGATGTATAGGAAACTATATTTACTTAGTAACTGCGGGGAAATAAGTGAAAAATAACGAGTTTTAAGACAATTATGATGAAAAATGTGTTTTGGGGGAAAATTAAAAAACATAAGACTATTATGTCCAAAAAGGGCCAAAATGGTCAACAAAATAAAAATGCAATTTTTTGATTCCGATGTATAGGAAACTATATTTACTTAATAACTGCGGTGAAATAAGTGAACAATAACGAGTTTTAAGACATTTATGATGAAAAATGTGTTTTGGGGAAAAGGAAAAAAACATAAGACTATATAGTCTTATGTCCAAAAAGGGCCAAAATGGTCAACAAAATAAAAATGCCATTTTTTGATTCCGATGTATAGGAAACTATATTTACTTAATTACTGCAGTGAAATAACTGAAAAATAATGAGTTTTAAGACATTTTGATAAAAAATGTGTTTTGGGGAACACTTCATAACATAAGACTATAGTCTTATGTCCTAAAAGGGCCAAAATGGTTAAGAAAATTCAAATGCCATTTTTTGATTCCGATGTATAGGAAACTATATTTACTTAATTACTGCAAGTGAAATAACTGAAAAATAATGAGTTTTAAGACATTTTGATAAAAAATGTGTTTTGGGGAACACTTCATAACATAAGACTATAGTCTTATGTCCAAAAAGGGCCAAAATGGTCAACAAAATAAAAATGCCATTTTTTGATTCCAATGTACAGGAAATTATATTTACTTAATAACTGTGGGTGAAATAAGTGAAAAATAACGAGTTTTAAGACATTTGTGATGAAAAATGTGTTTTGGGGAAAATGAAAAAACAAAAGGCTATAGTCTTATGTCCTAAAAGGGCCAAAATGGTCAACAAAATAAAAATGCCATTTATTTGATTTGGATGTCTAAGAAATTATATTTACTTAATAACTGCAGTGAAATAAGTGAAAAATAATGAGTTTTAAGACATTTATGTGAAAAAAAATGTTTTCTCTGCCTCATCGCACTGGGGTTCATTTCATTAGAATGAAAAAGGCTTTCTATTGGCCCACCAACACTACTTCCAGCAGCAAGATTGTTCTCCCCAGGGTCTCCCATCCAAGTACTAACCAAGTCTCCACCTGTTTAGCTTCAACCATCCAGCAGCAGTAGATCGCATGGTGGCATGGCTGCTGATGAATTAGACACATGTCCAAAAAGGGCCAAAATGGTCAACAAAATAAAAATGCCATTTTTGATTCCGATGTATAGGAAACTATATTTACTTAATTACTGCAGTGAAATAACTGAAAAATAATGAGTTTTAAGACATTTTGATAAAAAATGTGTTTTGGGGAACACTTCATAACATAAGACTATAGTCTTATGTCCAAAAAGGGCCAAAATGGTCAACAAAATGAAAATGCCATTTATTTGATTTGCATGTCTAAGAAAATTATATTTACTTAATAACTGCGGTGAAATAAGTGAACAATAACGAGTTTTAAGACATTTATGATGAAAAATGTGTTTTGGGGAAAATGAAAAAAAACATAAGACTATATAGTCTTATGTCCAAAAGGGCCAAAATGGTCAACAAAATAAAAATGCCATTTTTTGATTCCGATGTATAGGAAAACTATATTTACTTAATTACTGCAGTGAAATAACTGAAAAATAATGAGTTTTAAGACATTTTGATAAAAAATGTGTTTTGGGGAACACTTCATAACATAAGACTATAGTCTTATGTCCTAAAAGGGCCAAAATGGTTAAGAAAATTCAAATGCCATTTTTTGATTCCGATGTATAGGAAACTATATTTACTTAATTACTGCAGTGAAATAACTGAAAAATAATGAGTTTTAAGACATTTTTGATAAGTGAAAAATAACGAGTTTTAAGACATTTGTGATGAAAAATGTGTTTTGGGGAAAATGAAAAAACAAAAGGCTATAGTCTTATGTCCTAAAAGGGCCAAAAATGGTCAACAAAATAAAAATGCCATTTATTTGATTTGGATGTCTAAGAAATTATATTTACTTAATAACTGCAGTGAAATAAGTGAAAAATAATGAGTTTTAAGACATTTATGTGAAAAAAAAATGTTTTCTCTGCCTCATCGCACTGGGGTTCATTTCATTAGAATGAAAAAGGCTTTCTATTGGCCCAACAACACTACTTCCAGCAGCAAGATTGTTCTCCCCAGGGTCTCCCATCCAAGTACTAACCAAGTCTCCACCTGTTTAGCTACAACCATCCAGCAGCAGTAGATCGCATGGTGGCATGGCTGCTGATGAATTAGACACATGTCCAAAAAGGGCCAAAATGGTCAACAAAATAAAAATGCCATTTATTGATTCCGATGTATAGGAAACTATATTTACTTAATTACTGCAGTGAAATAACTGAAAAATAATGAGTTTTAAGACATTTTGATAAAAAATGTGTTTTGGGGAACACTTCATAACATAAGACTATAGTCTTATGTCCAAAAAGGGCCAAAATGGTCAACAAAATGAAAATGCCATTTATTTGATTTGCATGTCTAAGAAATTATATTTACTTAATAACTGCGGTGAAATAAGTGAACAATAACGAGTTTTAAGACATTTATGATGAAAAATGTGTTTTGGGGAAAATGAAAAAAACATAAGACTATATAGTCTTATGTCCAAAAGGGCCAAAATGGTCAACAAAATAAAAATGACATTTATTTGATTTGGATGTCTAAGAAATTATATTTGCTTAATAACTGCGGTGAAATAAGTGAAAAATGATGTGTTTTAAGACATTTGTGATGAAAAATGTGTTTTGGGGAAAATGAAAAAAACATAAGACTATATAGGCTTATGTCCAAAAAGGGCCAAAATGGTCAACAAAATAAAAATGCCATTTATTTGATTTGGATGTCTAAGAAATTATATTTACTTAATAACTGCGGTGAAATAAGTGAAAAATAATGAGTTTTAAGACATTTATGTGAAAAAACATGTTTTCTCTGCCTGTTTTGGGGAAAATGAAAAAACATAAGACTATAGTCTTATGTCCAGAAAGGGGCAAAATGGTCAACAAAAATAAAAACGCCATTTTTTGATTCCGATGTATAGGAAATTATATTTACTTAATAACTGTGGTGAAATAAGTGAAAAATAACGAGTTTTAAGACATTTGTGATGAAAAATATGTTTTGGG
Organism: Synaphobranchus kaupii; assembly: GCA_029718625.1. Taxonomy (NCBI): domain Eukaryota; kingdom Metazoa; phylum Chordata; class Actinopteri; order Anguilliformes; family Synaphobranchidae; genus Synaphobranchus; species Synaphobranchus kaupii. Next base: position 70,511,298 of record CM056380.1, on the reverse strand, counting down.
GAAAATGAAAAAAACATAAGACTATAGTCTTATGTCCATAAAAGGGCCTAAATGGTCAACAAAATAAAAATGCCATTTTTTGATTCTGATGTATAGGAAATTATATTTATTTAATACCTTTAGTGAAATAGCTGAAATACAATGGGTTTTTAAGACATTTATGATGAAAAATGTGTTTTGGGGAAAATGAAAAAAACATAAGACTATATAGTCTTATGTCCAAAAGGGCCAAAATGGTCAACAAAATAAAAATGCCATTTTTTTGATTCCGATGTATAGGAAACTATATTTACTTAATTACTGCAGTGAAATAACTGAAAAATAATGAGTTTTAAGACATTTTGATAAAAAATGTGTTTTGGGGAACACTTCATAACATAAGACTATAGTCTTATGTCCAAAAAGGGCCAAAATGGTCAACAAAATAAAAATGACATTTATTTGATTTGGATGTCTAAGAAATTATATTTGCTTAATAACTGCGGTGAAATAAATGAAAAATGATGAGTTTTAAGACATTTGTGATGAAAAATGTGTTTTGGGGAAAATGAAAAAACATAAAGGGCCAAAATGGTCAACAAAATAAAAATGCCATTTTTTGATTCCAATGTACAGGAAATTATATTTACTTAATAACTGTGGTGAAATAAGTGAAAAATAACGAGTTTTAAGACATTTGTGATGAAAAATGTGTTTTGGGGAAAATTAAAAAAACAAAAGGCTATAGTCTTATGTCCTAAAAGGGCCAAAATGGTCAACAAAATAATAATGCCATTTATTTGATTTGGATGTCTAAGAAATTATATTTTCTTAATAACTACGGTGAAATAATTGAAAAATAATGAGTTTTAAGACATTTATGTGAAAAAACATGTTTTCTCTGCCTGTTTTGGGGAAAATGAAAAAACATAAGACTATAGTCTTATGTCCAGAAAGGGGCAAAATGGTCAACAAAATAAAAACGCCATTTTTTGATTCCGATCTATAGGAAATTATATTTACTTAATAACTGTGGTGAAATAAGTGAAAAATAACGAGTTTTAAGACATTTGTGATGAAAAATGTGTTTTTGGGGAAAATGAAAAAACATAAGACTATAGACTTATGTCCATAAAAGGGCCTAAATGGTCAACAAAATAAAAATGCCATTTTTTGATTCCGATGTATAGGAAACTATATTTACTTAATTACTGCAGTGAAATAACTGAAAAATAATGAGTTTTAAGACATTTGTGATGAAAAATGTGTTTTGGGGAAAATTAAAAAACATAAGACTATAGTCTTATGTCCAAAAAGGGCCAAAATGGTCAACAAAATGAAAATGCCATTTATTTGATTTGCATGTCTAAGAAATTATATTTACTTAATAACTGCGGTGAAATAAGTGAACAATAACGAGTTTTAAGACATTTATGATGAAAAATGTGTTTTGGGGAAAATGAAAAAAACATAAGACTATATAGTCTTATGTCCAAAAGGGCCAAAATGGTCAACAAAATAAAAATGCCATTTTTTGATTCCGATGTATAGGAAACTATATTTACTTAATTACTGCAGTGAAATAACTGAAAAATAATGAGTTTTAAGACATTTTGATAAAAAATGTGTTTTGGGGAACACTTCATAACATAAGACTATAGTCTTATGTCCAAAAAGGGCCAAAATGGTCAACAAAATTAAAAATGCCATTTATTTGATTTGGATGTCTAAGAAATTATATTTGCTTAATAACTGCGGTGAAATAAGTGAAAAATAATGAGTTTTAAGACCTTTATGATAAAAAATGTGTTTTGGGGAACACTTCATAACATAAGACTATGTCCTAAAAGGGCCAAAATGGTTAAGAAAATTCAAATGCCATTTTTTGATTCCGATGTATAGGAAACTATATTTACTTAATTACTGCAGTGAAATAAGTGAAAAATGATGAGTTTTAAGACATTTGTGATGAAAAATGTGTTTTTGGGGAAAATGAAAAAACATAAAGGGCCAAAATGGTCAACAAAATAAAAATGCCATTTTTTGATTCCAATGTACAGGAAATTATATTTACTTAATAACTGTGGTGAAATAAGTGAAAAATAACGAGTTTTAAGACATTTGTGATGAAAAATGTGTTTTGGGGAAAATTAAAAAAACAAAAGGCTATAGTCTCATGTCCTAAAAGGGCCAAAATGGTCAACAAAATAAAAATGCCATTTATTTGATTTGGATGTCTAAGAAATTATATTTTTCTTAATAACTACGGTAAAATAATTGAAAAATAATGAGTTTTAAGACATTTATGTGAAAAAACATGTTTTCTCTGCCTGTTTTGGGGAAAATGAAAAAACATAAGACTATAGTCTTATGTCCAGAAAGGGGCAAAAT
>CM056380.1:70426977-70508428 GCA_029718625.1 Synaphobranchus kaupii | reverse complement strand
TATTGGGAAAACTTAATAACATAAGACTATAGTCTTATGTCCAAAAAGGGCCAAAATGGTCAACAAAATGAAAATGCCATTTTTTGATTATAATGTACAGGAAATTATATTTACTTAATAACTGTGGTGAAATAAGTGAAAATAACGAGTTTTAAGACATTTCTGATGAAAAATGTGTTTTGGGGAAAATGAAAAAACATAAGACTATATACTCTTATGTCCAAAAAGGGCCAAAATGGTCAACAAAATGAAAATGCCATTTTTTGATTATAATGTACAGGAAATTATATTTACTTAATAACTGTGGTGAAATAAGTGAAAAATAACGAGTTTTAAGACATTTATGATGAAAAATGTATTATTGGGAAAACTTAATAACATAAGACTATAGTCTTATGTCCAAAAAGGGCCAAAATGGTCAACAAAATAAAAATGCCATTTATTTGATTTGGATGTCTAAGAAATTATATTTACTTAATAACTGCGGTGAAATAAGTGAAAAATAATGAGTTTTAAGACATTTATGTGAAAAAACATGTTTTCTCTGCCTCATCGCACTGGGGTTCATTTCATTAGAATGAAGACGGCTTTCTATTGGCCCACCAACACTACTTCCAGCAGCAAGATTGTTCTCCCCAGGGTCTCCCACCCAAGTACTAAGCAAGCCTCTACCTGCTTAGCTTCAACCATTCAGCAGCAGGAGATCGCATGGTGGCATGGCTGCTGACGACATCAACACATATCCAAAAAGGGCCAAAATGGTCAACAAAATAAAAATGCCATTTATTTGATTTGGATGTCTAAGAAATTATATTTACTTAATAACTGCGGTGAAATAACTGAAAAATAATGAGTTTTAAGACATTTCTGATGAAAAATGTGTTTTGGGGAAAATTAAAAAACATAAGACTATAGTCTTATGTCCAAAAAGGGCCAAAATGGTCAACAAAATGAAAATGCCATTTTTTGATTATAATGTACAGGAAATTATATTTACTTAATGACTGTGGTGAAATAAGTGAAAAATAACGAGTTGTAAGACATTTGTGATGAAAAATGTATTATTGGGAAAACTTAATAACATAAGACTATAGTCTTATGTCCAAAAAGGGCCAAAATGGTCAACAAAATAAAAATGCCATTTTTTGATTCCAATGTACAGGAAATTATATTTACTTAATAACTGTGGTGAAATAAGTGAAAAATAATGAGTTTTAAGACATTTCTGATGAAAAATGTGTTTTGGGGAAATGAAAAAACATAAGACTATATACTCTTATGTCCAAAAAGGGCCAAAATGGTCAACAAAATAAAAATGCCATTTTTTGATTCCAATGTACAGGAAATTATATTTACTTAATAACTGTGGTGAAATAAGTGAAAAATAATGAGTTTTAAGACATTTATGATGAAAAATGTGTTTTGGGGGAAAATGAAAAAACATAAGACTATAGTCTTATGTCCAAAAAGGGCCAAAATGGTCAACAAAATAAAAATGCCATTTATTTGATTTGGATGTCTAAGAAGTTATATTTACTTAATAACTGCGGTGAAATAAGTGAAAAATAATGAGTTTTAAGACATTTATGTGAAAAAACATGTTTTCTCTGCCTCATCGCACTGGGGTTCATTTCATTAGAATGAAGACGGCTTTCTATTGGCCCACCAACACTACTTCCAGCAGCAAGATTGTTCTCCCCAGGGTCTCCCACCCAAGTACTAAGCAAGCCTCTACCTGCTTAGCTTCAACCATTCAGCAGCAGGAGATCGCATGGTGGCATGGCTGCGGACGACATCAACACATATCCAAAAAGGGCCAAAATGGTCAACAAAATAAAAATGCCATTTATTTGATTTGGATGTCTAAGAAATTATATTTACTTAATAACTGCGGTGAAATAACTGAAAAATAATGAGTTTTAAGACATTTCTGATGAAAAATGTGTTTTGGGGGAAAATGAAAAAACATAAGACTATAGTCTTATGTCCAAAAAGGGCCAAAATGGTCAACAAAATGAAAATGCCATTTTTTGATTCCGATGTATAGGAAACTATATTTACTTAATCACTGCAGTGAAATAACTGTAAAATAACGAGTTTTAAGACATTTATGATGAAAAATGTGTTTTGGGGAAAATGAAAAAACATAAGACTATAATCTTATGTCCAAAATGGGCCAAAATGGTCAACAAAATGAAAATGCCATTTTTTGATTACAATGTACAGGAAATTATATTTACTTAATAACTGTGGTGAAATAAGTGAAAAATAACAAATTTTAAGACATTTGTGATGAAAAATGTATTATTGGGAAAACTTAATAACATAAGGCTATAGTCTTATGTCCAAAAAGGGCCAAAATGGTCAACAAAATAAAAATGCCATTTTTTGATTCCAATGTACAGGAAATTATATTTACTTAATAATTGTGGTGAAATAAGTGAAAAATAATGAGTTTTAAGACATTTCTGATGAAAAATGTGTTTTGGGGAAAATGAAAAAACATAAGACTATAGTCTTATGTCTAAAAAGGGCCAAAATGGTCAACAAAATGAAAATGCCATTTTTTGATTATAATGTACAGGAAATTATATTTACTTAATAACTGTGGTGAAATAAGTGAAAAATAACGAGTTGTAAGACATTTGTGATGAAAAATGTATTATTGGGAAAACTTAATAACATAAGACTATAGTCTTATGTCCAAAAAGGGCCAAAATGGTCAACAAAATAAAAATGCCATTTTTTGATTCCAATGTACAGGAAATTATATTTACTTAATAACTGTGGTGAAATAAGTGAAAAATAATGAGTTTTAAGACATTTCTGATGAAAAATGTGTTTTGGGGAAAATGAAAAAACATAAGACTATATACTCTTATGTCCAAAAAGGGCCAAAATGGTCAACAAAATAAAAATGCCATTTTTTGATTCCAATGTACAGGAAATTATATTTACTTAATAACTGTGGTGAAATAAGTGAAAAATAATGAGGTTTAAGACATTTATGATGAAAAATGTGTTTTGGGAAAACTTAATAACATAAGACTATAGTCTTATGTCCAAAAAGGGCCAAAATGGTCAACAAAATAAAAATGCCATTTATTTGATTTGGATGTCTAAGAAATTATATTTACTTAATAACTGCGGTGAAATAAGTGAAAAATAATGAGTTTTAAGACATTTATGTGAAAAAACATGTTTTCTCTGCCTCATCGCACTGGGGTTCATTTCATTAGAATGAAGACGGCTTTCTATTGGCCCACCAACACTACTTCCAGCAGCAAGATTGTTCTCCCCAGGGTCTCCCACCCAAGTACTAAGCAAGCCTCTACCTGCTTAGCTTCAACCATTCAGCAGCAAGAGATCGCATGGTGGCATGGCTGCGGACGACATCAACACATATCCAAAAAGGGCCAAAATGGTCAACAAAATAAAAATGCCATTTATTTGATTTGGATGTCTAAAAAATTATATTTACTTAATAACTGCGGTGAAATAACTGAAAAATAATGAGTTTTTAAGACATTTCTGATGAAAAATGTGTTTTGGGGAAAATGAAAAAACATAAGACTATAGTCTTATGTCCAAAAAGGGCCAAAATGGTCAACAAAATGAAAATGCCATTTTTTGATTCCGATGTATAGGAAACTATATTTACTTAATCACTGCAGTGAAATAACTGTAAAATAACGAGTTTTAAGACATTTATGATGAAAAATGTGTTTTGGGGAAAATGAAAAAACATAAGACTATAATCTTATGTCCAAAAAGGGCCAAAATGGTGAACAAAATGAAAATGCCATTTTTTGATTATAATGTACAGGAAATTATATTTACTTAATGACTGTGGTGAAATAAGTGAAAAATAACGAGTTGTAAGACATTTGTGATGAAAAATGTATTATTGGGAAAACTTAATAACATAAGACTATAGTCTTATGTCCAAAAAGGGCCAAAATGGTCAACAAAATAAAAATGCCATTTTTTGATTCCAATGTACAGGAAATTATATTTACTTAATAACTGTGGTGAAATAAGTGAAAAATAATGAGTTTTAAGACATTTATGATGAAAATGTGTTTTGGGGGAAAATGAAAAAACATAAGACTATAGTCTTATGTCCAAAAAGGGCCAAAATGGTGAACAAAATGAAAATGCCATTTTTTTGATTATAATGTACAGGAAATTATATTTACTTAATAACTGTGGTGAAATAAGTGAAAAATAACGAGTTTTAAGACATTTGTGATGAAAAATGTATTATTGGGAAAACTTAATAACATAAGACTATAGTCTTATGTCCAAAAAGGGCCAAAATGGTCAACAAAATAAAAATGCCATTTATTTGATTTGGATGTCTAAGAAATTATATTTACTTAATAACTGCGGTGAAATAACTGAAAAATAATGAGTTTTAAGACATTTCTGATGAAAAATGTGTTTTGGGGAAAATGAAAAAACATAAGACTATACTCTTATGTCTAAAAAGGGCCAAAATGGTCAACAAAATGAAAATGCCATTTTTTGATTATAATGTACAGGAAATTATATTTACTTAATGACTGTGGTGAAATAAGTGAAAAATAACGAGTTGTAAGACATTTGTGATGAAAAATGTATTATTGGGAAAACTTAATAACATAAGACTATAGTCTTATGTCCAAAAAGGGCCAAAATGGTCAACAAAATGAAAATGCCATTTTTTGATTATAATGTACAGGAAATTATATTTACTTAATAACTGTGGTGAAATAAGTGAAAATAACGAGTTTTAAGACATTTCTGATGAAAAATGTGTTTTGGGGAAAATGAAAAAACATAAGACTATAGTCTTATGTCCAAAAAGGGCCAAAATGGTGAACAAAATGAAAATGCCATTTTTTGATTATAATGTACAGGAAATTATATTTACTTAATAACTGTGGTGAAATAAGTGAAAATAACGAGTTTTAAGACATTTGTGATGAAAAATGTATTATTGGGAAAACTTAATAACATAAGACTATAGTCTTATGTCCAAAAAGGGCCAAAATGGTCAACAAATAAAAATGCCATTTATTTGATTTGGATGTCTAAGAAATTATATTTACTTAATAACTGCGGTGAAATAACTGAAAAATAATGAGTTTTAAGACATTTCTGATGAAAAATGTGTTTTGGGGGAAAATGAAAAAACATAAGACTATACTCTTATGTCTAAAAAGGGCCAAAATGGTCAACAAAATGAAAATGCCATTTTTTGATTATAATGTACAGGAAATTATATTTACTTAATAACTGTGGTGAAATAAGTGAAAAATAACGAGTTTTAAGACATTTGTGATGAAAAATTTATTATTGGGAAAACTTAATAACATAAGACTATAGTCTTATGTCCAAAAAGGGCCAAAATGGTCAACAAAATAAAAATGCCATTTTTTGATTCCAATGTACAGGAAATTATATTTACTTAATAACTGTGGTGAAATAAGTGAAAAATAATGAGTTTTAAGACATTTATGATGAAAAATGTGTTATGGGGAAAATGAAAAAACATAAGACTATACTCTTATGTCTAAAAAGGGCCAAAATGGTCAACAAAATGAAAATGCCATTTTTTGATTATAATGTACAGGAAATTATATTTACTTAATAACTGTGGTGAAATAAGTAAAAAAATAACGAGTTTTAAGACATTTGTGATGAAAAATGTATTATTGGGAAAACTTAATAACATAAGACTATAGTCTTATGTCCAAAAAGGGCCAAAATGGTCAACAAAATGAAAATGCCATTTTTTGATTATAATGTACAGGAAATTATATTTACTTAATAACTGTGGTGAAATAAGTGAAAATAACGAGTTTTAAGACATTTCTGATGAAAAATGTGTTTTGGGGAAAATGAAAAAACATAAGACTATATACTCTTATGTCCAAAAAGGGCCAAAATGGTCAACAAAATGAAAATGCCATTTTTTGATTATAATGTACAGGAAATTATATTTACTTAATAACTGTGGTGAAATAAGTGAAAAATAACGAGTTTTAAGACATTTATGATGAAAAATGTATTATTGGGAAAACTTAATAACATAAGACTATAGTCTTATGTCCAAAAAGGGCCAAAATGGTCAACAAAATAAAAATGCCATTTATTTGATTTGGATGTCTAAGAAATTATATTTACTTAATAACTGCGGTGAAATAAGTGAAAAATAATGAGTTTTAAGACATTTATGTGAAAAAACATGTTTTCTCTGCCTCATCGCACTGGGGTTCATTTCATTAGAATGAAGACGGCTTTCTATTGGCCCACCAACACTACTTCCAGCAGCAAGATTGTTCTCCCCAGGGTCTCCCACCCAAGTACTAAGCAAGCCTCTACCTGCTTAGCTTCAACCATTCAGCAGCAGGAGATCGCATGGTGGCATGGCTGCTGACGACATCAACACATATCCAAAAAGGGCCAAAATGGTCAACAAAATAAAAATGCCATTTATTTGATTTGGATGTCTAAGAAATTATATTTACTTAATAACTGCGGTGAAATAACTGAAAAATAATGAGTTTTAAGACATTTCTGATGAAAAATGTGTTTTGGGGAAAATTAAAAAACATAAGACTATAGTCTTATGTCCAAAAAGGGCCAAAATGGTCAACAAAATGAAAATGCCATTTTTTGATTATAATGTACAGGAAATTATATTTACTTAATGACTGTGGTGAAATAAGTGAAAAATAACGAGTTGTAAGACATTTGTGATGAAAAATGTATTATTGGGAAAACTTAATAACATAAGACTATAGTCTTATGTCCAAAAAGGGCCAAAATGGTCAACAAAATAAAAATGCCATTTTTTGATTCCAATGTACAGGAAATTATATTTACTTAATAACTGTGGTGAAATAAGTGAAAAATAATGAGTTTTAAGACATTTCTGATGAAAAATGTGTTTTGGGGAAAATGAAAAAACATAAGACTATATACTCTTATGTCCAAAAAGGGCCAAAATGGTCAACAAAATAAAAATGCCATTTTTTGATTCCAATGTACAGGAAATTATATTTACTTAATAACTGTGGTGAAATAAGTGAAAAATAATGAGTTTTAAGACATTTATGATGAAAAATGTGTTTTGGGGAAAATGAAAAAACATAAGACTATAGTCTTATGTCCAAAAAGGGCCAAAATGGTCAACAAAATAAAAATGCCATTTATTTGATTTGGATGTCTAAGAAGTTATATTTACTTAATAACTGCGGTGAAATAAGTGAAAAATAATGAGTTTTAAGACATTTATGTGAAAAAACATGTTTTCTCTGCCTCATCGCACTGGGGTTCATTTCATTAGAATGAAGACGGCTTTCTATTGGCCCACCAACACTACTTCCAGCAGCAAGATTGTTCTCCCCAGGGTCTCCCACCCAAGTACTAAGCAAGCCTCTACCTGCTTAGCTTCAACCATTCAGCAGCAGGAGATCGCATGGTGGCATGGCTGCGGACGACATCAACACATATCCAAAAAGGGCCAAAATGGTCAACAAAATAAAAATGCCATTTATTTGATTTGGATGTCTAAGAAATTATATTTACTTAATAACTGCGGTGAAATAACTGAAAAATAATGAGTTTTAAGACATTTCTGATGAAAAATGTGTTTTGGGGAAAATGAAAAAACATAAGACTATAGTCTTATGTCCAAAAAGGGCCAAAATGGTCAACAAAATGAAAATGCCATTTTTTGATTCCGATGTATAGGAAACTATATTTACTTAATCACTGCAGTGAAATAACTGTAAAATAACGAGTTTTAAGACATTTATGATGAAAAATGTGTTTTGGGGAAAATGAAAAAACATAAGACTATAATCTTATGTCCAAAATGGGCCAAAATGGTCAACAAAATGAAAATGCCATTTTTTGATTACAATGTACAGGAAATTATATTTACTTAATAACTGTGGTGAAATAAGTGAAAAATAACGAATTTTAAGACATTTGTGATGAAAAATGTATTATTGGGAAAACTTAATAACATAAGGCTATAGTCTTATGTCCAAAAAGGGCCAAAATGGTCAACAAAATAAAAATGCCATTTTTTGATTCCAATGTACAGGAAATTATATTTACTTAATAATTGTGGTGAAATAAGTGAAAAATAATGAGTTTTAAGACATTTCTGATGAAAAATGTGTTTTGGGGAAAATGAAAAAAACATAAGACTATAGTCTTATGTCTAAAAAGGGCCAAAATGGTCAACAAAATGAAAATACCATTTTTTGATTATAATGTACAGGAAATTATATTTACTTAATAACTGTGGTGAAATAAGTGAAAAAATAACGAGTTTTAAGACATTTGTGATGAAAAATGTATTATTGGGAAAACTTAATAACATAAGACTATTATAGTCTTATGTCCAAAAAGGGCCAAAATGGTCAACAAAATAAAAATGCCATTTATTTGATTTGGATGTCTAAGAAGTTATATTTACTTAATAACTGCGGTGAAATAAGTGAAAAATAATGAGTTTTAAGACATTTATGTGAAAAAACATGTTTTCTCTGCCTCATCGCACTGGGGTTAATTTCATTAGAATGAAGACGGCTTTCTATTGGCCCACCAACACTACTTCCAGCAGCAAGATTGTTCTCCCCAGGGTCTCCCACCCAAGTACTAAGCAAGCCTCTACCTGCTTAGCTTCAACCATTCAGCAGCAGGAGATCGCATGGTGGAATGGCTGCTGACGATATCAACACATATCCAAAAAGGGCCAAAATGGTCAACAAAATAAAAATGCCATTTATTTGATTTGGATGTCTAAGAAATTATATTCACTTAATAACTGCGGTGAAATAACTGAAAAATAATGAGTTTTAAGACATTTCTGATGAAAAATGTGTTTTGGGGAAAATGAAAAAACATAAGACTATACTCTTATGTCTAAAAAGGGCCAAAATGGTCAACAAAATGAAAATGCCATTTTTTGATTATAATGTACAGGAAATTATATTTACTTAATAACTGTGGTGAAATAAGTGAAAAATAACGAGTTTTAAGACATTTGTGATGAAAAATGTATTATTGGGAAAACTTAATAACATAAGGACTATAGTCTTATGTCCAAAAAGGGCCAAAATGGTCAACAAAATAAAAATGCCATTTATTTGATTTGGATGTCTAAGAAATTATATTTACTTAATAACTGCGGTGAAATAAGTGAAAAATAATGAGTTTTAAGACATTTATGTGAAAAAACATGTTTTCTCTGCCTCATCGCACTGGGGTTCATTTCATTAGAATGAAGACGGCTTTCTATTGGCCCACCAACACTACTTCCAGCAGCAAGATTGTTCTCCCCAGGGTCTCCCACCCAAGTACTAAGCAAGCCTCTACCTGCTTAGCTTCAACCATTCAGCAGCAAGAGATCGCATGGTGGCATGGCTGCGGACGACATCAACACATATCCAAAAAGGGCCAAAATGGTCAACAAAATAAAAATGCCATTTATTTGATTTGGATGTCTAAAAAATTATATTTACTTAATAACTGCGGTGAAATAACTGAAAAATAATGAGTTTTAAGACATTTCTGATGAAAAATGTGTTTTGGGGAAAATGAAAAAACATAAGACTATAATCTTATGTCCAAAAAGGGCCAAAATGGTCAACAAAATGAAAATGCCATTTTTTGATTCCGATGTATAGGAAACTATATTTACTTAATCACTGCAGTGAAATAACTGTAAAATAACGAGTTTTAAGACATTTATGATGAAAAATGTGTTTTGGGGAAAATGAAAAAACATAAGACTATAATCTTATGTCCAAAAAGGGCCAAAATGGTGAACAAAATGAAAATGCCATTTTTTGATTATAATGTACAGGAAATTATATTTACTTAATGACTGTGGTGAAATAAGTGAAAAATAACGAGTTGTAAGACATTTGTGATGAAAAATGTATTATTGGGAAAACTTAATAACATAAGACTATAGTCTTATGTCCAAAAAGGGCCAAAATGGTCAACAAAATAAAAATGCCATTTTTTGATTCCAATGTACAGGAAATTATATTTACTTAATAACTGTGGTGAAATAAGTGAAAAATAATGAGTTTTAAGACATTTATGATGAAAAATGTGTTTTGGGGAAAATGAAAAAACATAAGACTATAGTCTTATGTCCAAAAAGGGCCAAAATGGTGAACAAAATGAAAATGCCATTTTTTGATTATAATGTACAGGAAATTATATTTACTTAATAACTGTGGTGAAATAAGTGAAAAATAACGAGTTTTAAGACATTTGTGATGAAAAATGTATTATTGGGAAAACTTAATAACATAAGACTATAGTCTTATGTCCAAAAAGGGCCAAAATGGTCAACAAAATAAAAATGCCATTTATTTGATTTGGATGTCTAAGAAATTATATTTACTTAATAACTGCGGTGAAATAACTGAAAAATAATGAGTTTTAAGACATTTCTGATGAAAAATGTGTTTTGGGGAAAATGAAAAAACATAAGACTATACTCTTATGTCTAAAAAGGGCCAAAATGGTCAACAAAATGAAAATGCCATTTTTTGATTATAATGTACAGGAAATTATATTTACTTAATGACTGTGGTGAAATAAGTGAAAAATAACGAGTTGTAAGACATTTGTGATGAAAAATGTATTATTGGGAAAACTTAATAACATAAGACTATAGTCTTATGTCCAAAAAGGGCCAAAATGGTCAACAAAATAAAAATGCCATTTTTTGATTCCAATGTACAGGAAATTATATTTACTTAATAACTGTGGTGAAATAAGTGAAAAATAATGAGTTTTAAGACATTTCTGATGAAAAATGTGTTTTGGGGAAAATGAAAAAACATAAGACTATATACTCTTATGTCCAAAAAGGGCCAAAATGGTCAACAAAATAAAAATGCCATTTTTTGATTCCAATGTACAGGAAATTATATTTACTTAATAACTGTGGTGAAATAAGTGAAAAATAATGAGGTTTAAGACATTTATGATGAAAAATGTGTTTTGGGGAAAACTTAATAACATAAGACTATAGTCTTATGTCCAAAAAGGGCCAAAATGGTCAACAAAATAAAAATGCCATTTATTTGATTTGGATGTCTAAGAAATTATATTTACTTAATAACTGCGGTGAAATAAGTGAAAAATAATGAGTTTTAAGACATTTATGTGAAAAAACATGTTTTCTCTGCCTCATCGCACTGGGGTTCATTTCATTAGAATGAAGACGGCTTTCTATTGGCCCACCAACACTACTTCCAGCAGCAAGATTGTTCTACCCAGGGTCTCCCACCCAAGTACTAAGCAAGCCTCTACCTGCTTAGCTTCAACCATTCAGCAGCAGGAGATCGCATGGTGGCATGGCTGCTGACGATATCAACTCATATCCAAAAAGGGCCAAAATGGTCAACAAAATAAAAATGCCATTTATTTGATTTGGATGTCTAAGAAATTATATTTACTTAATAACTGCGGTGAAATAACTGAAAAATAATGAGTTTTAAGACATTTCTGATGAAAAATGTGTTTTGGGGAAAATGAAAAAACATAAGACTATAGTCTTATGTCTAAAAAGGGCCAAAATGGTCAACAAAATGAAAATGCCATTTTTTGATTATAATGTACAGGAAATTATATTTACTTAATAACTGTGGTGAAATAAGTGAAAAAATAACGAGTTTTAAGACATTTGTGATGAAAAATGTATTATTGGGAAAACTTAATAACATAAGACTATTATAGTCTTATGTCCAAAAAGGGCCAAAATGGTCAACAAAATAAAAATGCCATTTATTTGATTTGGATGTCTAAGAAATTATATTTACTTAATAACTGCGGTGAAATAAGTGAAAAATAATGAGTTTTAAGACATTTATGTGAAAAAACATGTTTTCTCTGCCTCATCGCACTGGGGTTCATTTCATTAGAATGAAGACGGCTTTCTATTGGCCCACCAACACTACTTCCAGCAGCAAGATTGTTCTCCCCAGGGTCTCCCACCCAAGTACTAAACAAGCCTCTACCTGCTTAGCTTCAACCATTCAGCAGCAGGAGATCGCATGGTGGCATGGCTGCGGACGACATCAACACATATCCAAAAAGGGCCAAAATGGTCAACAAAATAAAAATGCCATTTATTTGATTTGGATGTCTAAGAAATTATATTTACTTAATAACTGCGGTGAAATAACTGAAAAATAATGAGTTTTAAGACATTTCTGATGAAAAATGTGTTTTGGGGAAAATGAAAAAACATAAGACTATAGTCTTATGTCCAAAAAGGGCCAAAATGGTCAACAAAATGAAAATGCCATTTTTTGATTCCGATGTATAGGAAACTATATTTACTTAATCACTGCAGTGAAATAACTGTAAAATAACGAGTTTTAAGACATTTATGATGAAAAATGTGTTTTGGGGAAAATGAAAAAACATAAGACTATAATCTTATGTCCAAAAAGGGCCAAAATGGTGAACAAAATGAAAATGCCATTTTTTGATTATAATGTACAGGAAATTATATTTACTTAATGACTGTGGTGAAATAAGTGAAAAATAACGAGTTGTAAGACATTTGTGATGAAAAATGTATTATTGGGAAAACTTAATAACATAAGACTATAGTCTTATGTCCAAAAAGGGCCAAAATGGTCAACAAAATAAAAATGCCATTTTTTGATTCCAATGTACAGGAAATTATATTTACTTAATAACTGTGGTGAAATAAGTGAAAAATAATGAGTTTTAAGACATTTATGATGAAAAATGTGTTTTGGGGAAAATGAAAAAACATAAGACTATAGTCTTATGTCCAAAAAGGGCCAAAATGGTGAACAAAATGAAAATGCCATTTTTTGATTATAATGTACAGGAAATTATATTTACTTAATAACTGTGGTGAAATAAGTGAAAAATAACGAGTTTTAAGACATTTGTGATGAAAAATGTATTATTGGGAAAACTTAATAACATAAGACTATAGTCTTATGTCCAAAAAGGGCCAAAATGGTCAACAAAATAAAAATGCCATTTATTTGATTTGGATGTCTAAGAAATTATATTTACTTAATAACTGCGGTGAAATAACTGAAAAAATAATGAGTTTTAAGACATTTCTGATGAAAAATGTGTTTTGGGGAAAATGAAAAAACATAAGACTATACTCTTATGTCTAAAAAGGGCCAAAATGGTCAACAAAATGAAAATGCCATTTTTTGATTATAATGTACAGGAAATTATATTTACTTAATAACTGTGGTGAAATAAGTGAAAAATAACGAGTTTTAAGACATTTGTGATGAAAAATGTATTATTGGGAAAACTTAATAACATAAGACTATAGTCTTATGTCCAAAAAGGGCCAAAATGGTCAACAAAATGAAAATGCCATTTTTTGATTATAATGTACAGGAAATTATATTTACTTAATAACTGTGGTGAAATAAGTGAAAATAACGAGTTTTAAGACATTTCTGATGAAAAATGTGTTTTGGGGAAAATGAAAAAACATAAGACTATATACTCTTATGTCCAAAAAGGGCCAAAATGGTCAACAAAATAAAAATGCCATTTTTTGATTCCAATGTACAGGAAATTATATTTACTTAATAACTGTGGTGAAATAAGTGAAAAATAATGAGTTTTAAGACATTTATGATGAAAAATGTGTTTTGGGGAAAACTTAATAACATAAGACTATAGTCTTATGTCCAAAAAGGGCCAAAATGGTCAACAAAATAAAAATGCCATTTATTTGATTTGGATGTCTAAGAAATTATATTTACTTAATAACTGCGGTGAAATAAGTGAAAAATAATGAGTTTTAAGACATTTATGTGAAAAAACATGTTTTCTCTGCCTCATCGCACTGGGGTTCATTTCATTAGAATGAAGACGGCTTTCTATTGGCCCACCAACACTACTTCCAGCAGCAAGATTGTTCCCCCCAGGCAGGGCCGGCCCAAGGCATAAGCGAACTAAGCGGCTGCTTAGGGCCCCGTGACCACCAGGGGGCCCCCAAGAGCAATTAACTTAAAAAAAGAAAAACGTAATTAATTATTTTTTTTCCATGTGTGAGTGATGATGATTCATATATTATCAAATGTACGTTATTGTACAAAAAAATAAATAAATATATATATATGTATTATGTTAACAGAGTGTCAAATGTGAGAGGTCAGAATGTCAGAGGTCAGAGCTCCGCTCTAGAAACGTTAACAGTGCGCTTCCTGGAGATAGCAGGTGAAAGACCTAATCATGTCGCAAAAAAGGACATACCCTTCAGGGGCAGAGAAAAGAAAAAGGAAGAAAGAAGAAGAGGAGAAAAAACATCAAGATAAAGGTATGTTTGCATGTCTTGGTATAACATTTGGTGTCAAGGAGATTTTGCAAAGTTTCCTCAAATTAGGAAAGTCCCTAATTATAGTTGAAATTACGTTAGCATATAATTATTTAACAGTTTGCTAACGTTAGTTCAAAACGAGAGAAATGTCTCTTTTAACTGGTAGGTTAGATAGCTTACTATTCAAGTTAACGTTTTGTATGTTTGTATAATACTTTGAATAAGTTGATTCTCAGTGTGTATATTATTCTGGGTCGATTTTTGGCATTAAAAAAAAACGTTTTTGATAACAATGTTTGATAGTAACATTAAATGTTTAATAATTAACGTTAATTACAAACGCGGTGGCGTTTGCTAGCAATATGTTTTTTGCATTAACGTTAATTAATTAACTTAGGTAACGTATAGTTTGAGGTATGTTGTTTGCAATTGTTTGCTGCAGAGCATAGTAATTTATGTGAGTAAATAAACATAGCTTCCATGGCATTAATCACTGTGGATTACAATCTAACTACAACAAAAAAGTTCTCACATTTAGTTTTACAAGTGTATTCGTAATGACAGAGTAGAATAAGTAGAATAGGTTTATAGTAGGTGTGTGAATGATCAATAATCAGTATTATTGGCAGTAATAGAGGGCCCCAAAATCAAATTTTGCTTAGGGCCCCATGGAGGCTTGGGCCGGCCCTGCCCCCAGGGTCTCCCACCCAAGTACTAAGCAAGCCTCTACCTGCTTAGTTTCAACCATTCAGCAGCAAGAGATCGCATGGTGGCATGGCTGCTGACGACATCAACACATATCCAAAAAGGGCCAAAATGGTCAACAAAATAAAAATGCCATTTATTTGATTTGGATGTCTAAGAAATTATATTTACTTAATAACTGCGGTGAAATAACTGAAAAATAATTAGTTTTAAGACATTTCTGATGAAAAATGTGTTTTGGGGAAAATGAAAAAACATAAGTCTTATGTCCAAAAAGGGCCAAAATGGTCAACAAAATGAAAATGCCATTTTTTGATTATAATGTACAGAAAATTATATTTACTTACCAACTGTGGTGAAATAAGTGAAAAATAACGAGTTTTAAGACATTTGTGATGAAAAATGTATTATTGGGAAAACTTAATAACATAAGACTATAGTCTTATGTCCAAAAAGGGCCAAAATGCTCAACAAAATAAAAATGCCATTTTTTGATTCCAATGTACTGGAAATTATATTTACTTAATAACTGTGGTGAAATAAGTGAAAAATAATGAGATTTAAGAAATTTGTGATGAAATATGTGTTTTAGGGAAAATGAAAAAACAAAAGGCTATTGGTCTTATGTCCCAAAAGGGCCAAAATGGTCAACAAAATAAAAATGCCATTTTTTGATTCCGATGTATAGGAAACTATATTTACTTAATCACTGCAGTGAAATAACTGTAAAATAACGAGTTTTAAGACATTTATGTGAAAAAACATGTTTTCTCTGCCTCATCGCACTGGGGTTCATTTCATTAGAATGAAGACGGCTTTCTATTGGCCCACCAACACTACTTCCAGCAGCAAGATTGTTCTCCCCAGGGTCTCCCACCCAAGTACTAAGCAAGCCTCTACCTGCTTAGCTTCAACCATTCAGCAGCAGGAGATCGCATGGTGGCATGGCTGCTGACGATATCAACACATATCCAAAAAGGGCCAAAATGGTCAACAAAATAAAAATGCCATTTATTTGATTTGGATGTCTAAGAAATTATATTTACTTAATAACTGCGGTGAAATAACTGAAAAAATAATGAGTTTTAAGACATTTCTGATGAAAAATGTGTTTTGGGGAAAATTAAAAAACATAAGACTATAGTCTTATGTCCAAAAAGGGCCAAAATGGTCAACAAAATGAAAATGCCATTTTTTGATTATAATGTACAGGAAATTATATTTACTTAATAACTGTGGTGAAATAAGTGAAAAATAACGAGTTTTAAGACATTTGTGATGAAAAATATGTTTTGGGGAAAATGAAAAAACAAAAGGCTATAGTCTTATGTCCTAAAAGGGCCAAAATGGTCAACAAAATAAAAATGCCATTTATTTGATTTGGATGTCTAAGAAATTATATTTGCTTAATAACTGCGGTGAAATAAATGAAAAATAACGAGTTTTAAGACATTTGTGATGAAAAATGTATTTTGGGGGAAACTTAATAACATAAGACTATAGTCTTATGTCCAAAAAGGGCCAAAATGGTCAACAAAATAAAAATGCCATTTTTTGATTATAATGTACAGGAAATTATATTTACTTAATAACTGTGGTGAAATAAGCGAAAAATAATGAGTTTTAAGAAATTTGTGATGAAATATGTGTTTTAGGGAAAATTAAAAAACAAAAGGCTATAGTGTTATCTCCAAAAAGGGCCTAAATGGTTAACAAAATTAAAATGCCATTTTTTGATTCCGATGTATAGGAAACTATATTTACTTAATCACTGCGGTGAAATAACTGTAAAATAACAAGTTTTAAGACATTTATGACAAAAAACATGTTTTGTCTGCCTCATCGCACTGGGGTTCATTTCACTAGAATGAAGATGGCTTTCTATTGGCCCACCAACACTACTTCCAGCAGCAAGATCGTTCTCCCCAGGGTCTCCCATCCAAGAACTAACCAAGCCTCCAGCTGGTTAGCTTCAACCATCCAGCAGCAGTAGAGCACATGGTGGCATGGCTGCTGATGATATAGACACATGTCCTAAAAGGGCCAAAATGGTCAACAAAATAAAAATGCCATTTTTTGATTCCGATGTATAGGAAACTATATTTACTTAATCACTGCAGTGAAATAACTGTAAAATAACGAGTTTTAAGACATTTATGATGAAAAATGTGTTTTGGGGAAAATGAAAAAACATAAGACTATAGTCTTATGTCCAAAAAGGGCCAAAATGGTCAACAAAATGAAAATGCCATTTTTTGATTACAATGTACAGGAAATTATATTTACTTAATAACTGTGGTGAAATAAGTGAAAAATAACGAGTTTTAAGACATTTGTGATGAAAAATGTATTATTGGGAAAACTTAATAACATAAGACTATAGTCTTATGTCCAAAAAGGGCCAAAATGGTCAACAAAATAAAAATGCCATTTTTTGATTCCAATGTACTGGAAATTATATTTACTTAATAACTGTGGTGAAATAAGTGAAAAATAATGAGATTTAAGAAATTTGTGATGAAATATGTGTTTTAGGGAAAATGAAAAAACAAAAGGCTATTGGGTCTTATGTCCTAAAAGGGCCAAAATGGTCAACAAAATAAAAATGCCATTTTTTGATTCCGATGTATAGGACACTATATTTACTTAATCACTGCAGTGAAATAACTGTAAAATAACGAGTTTTAAGACATTTATGTGAAAAAACATGTTTTCTCTGCCTCATCGCACTGGGGTTAATTTCATTAGAATGAAGACGGCTTTCTATTGGCCCACCAACACTACTTCCAGCAGCAAGATTGTTCTCCCCAGGGTCTCCCACCCAAGTACTAAGCAAGTCTCTACCTGCTTAGGCAAGCCTCTACCTGCTTAGCTTCAACCATTCAGCAGCAGGAGATCGCATGGTGGCATGGCTGCTGACAATATCAACACATATCCAAAAAGGGCCAAAATGGTCAACAAAATAAAAATGCCATTTATTTGATTTGGATGTCTAAGAAATTATATTTACTTAATAACTGCGGTGAAATAACTGAAAAATAATGAGTTTTAAGACATTTCTGATGAAAAATGTGTTTTGGGGAAAATGAAAAAACATAAGACTATACTCTTATGTCTAAAAAGGGCCAAAATGGTCAACAAAATGAAAATGCCATTTTTTGATTATAATGTACAGGAAATTATATTTACTTAATAACTGTGGTGAAATAAGTGAAAATAACGAGTTTTAAGACATTTGTGATGAAAAATATGTTTTGGGGAAAATGAAAAAACAAAAGGCTATAGTCTTATGTCCAAAAAGGGCCAAAATGGTCAACAAAATAAAAATGCCATTTTTTGATTTGGATGTCTAACAAATTATATTTTCTTAATAACTGCGGTGAAATAAGTGAAAAATAATCAGTTTTAAGACATTTATGATGAAAAATGTATTTTGGGGGAAACTTAATAACATAAGACTATAGTCTTATGTCCAAAAAGGGCCAAAATGGTCAACAAAATAAAAATGCCATTTATTTGATTTGGATGTCTAAGAAATTATATTTACTTAAGGACATGGTCAAATAAAGGTGAAATTAAATTTCTCTAGGATGCAGAAGTTGGTTTTTACCTTTGGGTTAATACTTTCCACTACTACATACACCACTAGTAATGATATCTTCCATTCAAGGTGTGCTCAAGGGACTTTTTATCTCTGAAATGGCTTCAAATTATTATTTGTCTGTATAAAAAATTATTAACCTATACATTTGTTAATATCTTAATTCAGTCATATGTTCTGCCATAAATTTGCCTGTCCATCACCAATCTGCATGGCAACCATGTCTAGCACTTTGGGGCACTGTACCCATGTGTACATACTGTACATCTCTGTGTGCTTTTGTCTGACTGGATTTGATTGTATAATCCATGAAAAACAAAGACACCAGGAAAAATGTGTATTTCCTCTTTTGCATAATACCTTATCTTCATCTTACTTTCATTTTTACACTCTAGGTTCACATTTTGGCCTACTTTATGAACAGAACAGCACTGAACCAGCATTGTTTTCCACGTAAATATGAGCATTCAGATGTGTACTTTTCTCTTGCACAAATCATGTAGACGCTACAACCATTGCTGCCATAAACCAGAAATACTGATATGGGCATTATTTTCTCAGCTGTCTTGTGATATTATATTCAAACATCTTTAGCACTAATCACTGTTCAAAGATAAGAGCCTAAATTTATGTGAACGTACAGTAAACAGTATGCTGGACAGCAGCAGTTATCATGCAAGTAAGATTAAAAAACATGAGTCCAAGTTACATTAAAGGATTTAGGAAAGATTGGGTAGCATGCTTTGGAATAGAGCTAGTTTAATTAGGGTGAGCTACGATAGGCAGCATTGTTAGTGGCCAAGTTAATTGTTAGTAACTTGGCCACACTTTGATGTGTGTGTGTTCAGTGCAATAGTTAAATAAATTAAATAAGTACGGTAAACAACCAACAACAGAATGCATGTACACACAGTATATAGCATTTGGACTGCATGTTTATACCATAGCACCTGGCGGAATCTCAAAGGCTACAGTGAAGGGGGTGAGAAACAATAACCAATATGTAGCCCCAACCTATGTGATTACACAACAGCCATTTTTCAGCACAACACTCACCACATATTAGCAATACATAAAAATACAATCAATTAATCGAATGCAATTCGAAGACTGTTTTGTTAAATTTTTACATGAAGTTAATTATGGTATTAAGATATCTAAATACTCTTGCGATTATTGATTGTAATAACATAAACAGCAGCACATATCAGCTCACATTAACTTGTATTATTCAGTTGTATTCCCCTGATTTTAGACAGAAAGCAATGCATTTCACTCACCTTTATGGATAATTTATATCATCAAAAACCATTCTCTTCAGCTAGCACCACCTGGTCCTCCTCATCGGCATAAATTCTTTTAACCTTTCTATGAAACACATCTTACATGGCGCTTTTATATTAAGCCCTCCCTCAGACAGGAGATGAAATCATAAAACAGAAGAAAGGGCATACTCTGCAAATGGGTCACAATATTAATGAACCTGGAATATGCTATCTAACAGAAGGAATGACGTGGCGATTTAGCTTTCCCATTCTGTACATTAGCATGCGATCTAAAAGTGGAAGTGTGGGTTTTTTCCCCCCTATATTGTGGAGTTGTAGCAGTCATTTCTATTTCACTGGGCACTACCTTTCTTCTTATCTCTGACCTGGCATTTCACTGTGGGCAGTAGTTTTGTCAGCTTGTTTCCTGACCTCCTTGTGCTGAGAAAACAAAAAGGCCAGACCTCCAGAGAGGTCCCTCAGCAGTGGCCACCCAGCCCGGCAGATTGCCCCCCGGATCCTGGCAGTGAGTCTTGCAGCCTGATGACAGCATGTAGGCAATTGTTTGAAAATCCAGTACCAGGCCTTTCAATGCAGAACTATAAAAAGATATAACTGCAAGAATTCACTGTGCCACATTGCGATGACTGTCGATTTGCCCTTCATTGTATGTCACAGTCGTCAGACACATATTGTCACATATAATTCGATAGCTGCTTTGTGAAACTTACCATATGAGACCAATTAAAATGTTTTTTCACAGTAAGAGGACATTTTAATGCAACAAATATTTCTCCAACACAATTGGCCTCAGCCACAAAACATCTTAAATTTTCTTTTCTTTATAAAAGTTCCTACCATGTACCAATGTGGGATTCAACAAGATGCATCGTTGATGGACGTGGTAGTGAAACCAGCAGTGAACTGATAAAAGTGGTGGCGATTGGAATTGCAGTGCATCGAATTGATTACATTGTTAGTGAATAAATAAAAGTCAAGGCATTCAAATACAATGATAAAATGACTTGTAAATCATTTTATCACTGAGGGATTATTTAATTTGAAAGAATTTTCTAACACAATATTTCATTTAATTGAATTTTACTTGATGCAACATTTAATTTTATTTAATTGATTCAGCATTTATTTAATCATTTTTGTTACTTCCAACGCTCATACATCTCTTCCTGAAAAGAGATGAAAATACGCAATAAAAGCTCTAAAAAATATAATTTCCGCTATTCACCACAGCAAATGATAGCATAATGCATTTAACAACAAGACCACTAAAAATTTTTTTTCTGATCATCTAAAACATCAAGGCTTATTCAAGTTGAAATGAAATTGAAAGTTAAAATGAAGTTTGAAGTTAAAATGGGCTTTTTTATAATGGCTGTAAAAAACCCAATTTATTGAGGATATGTGCTTTCATTTGCAGCCAAAGTTTATCACATGGAAGTGGGTGGCTGCTCACTCAAAACTGCCAGGGTGGCAGTGTAGTATAATGGTTTAGGTACTGGCCTTGTAACTGAAAGGTTGCAGGTTTGATTGCCAGGTAGGACACTGCCGTTGTACCCTTGAGAAAGGTACCTGCATTTCTTTAGTATATATCCACCTGTATAAATGGATAATATGCTAAAATGTTGTGTAAGTCACTCTGGATAAGAGCGTCTGCTAAATGTCTGTAATGTAGTTAATATCTTGCACCTTCCAAAAACTGCCAATTGCCGGCTAACGCAAGCTCTGTTCCCAGACAACATACTCTGTGTGGTGATGTATACACGGTTAAAAAAAAATCTAAATTTTACAGGAAAAAACAGTATATTTTCTACAATATTTTTAGATATATCTGTATGTAATTAAAGAAATATGTAAAATAAACAATAATGATCTCTCATTGAACAAATCTCCTGTTATACAATAATTTGTGTCAATAATTACTATTTTTTTTTCATTTTAAGGTAAATAACAATAATTCTATATACAGTATATTCAAGTGTACTTTTACATTCAAATTATGTAAGAAAACATGGAGTAAATTAATGTTTTGAAAAAAAACAGTAAAAACATTTTCTGTCCATCACCCTGCTGTCATCATTCCTGCTCCTCCCACTGAATTTGTTTAGTCTTCACGTTCATCCATGTCTGTAGCTATAATCCCTGTGTCTAGTTTTACTTCTCAGTTGTGTAATTCTCGAGACTCTGCTTTGTATTACTCTGATCAAGAACTCAAGTAAATCAAGGACCCCTACCTCAGTTTTCACTCTTCATCTGCCTCCCGTGTGTCTCTCTCCATTTGGGTCCCTACTTTGCATTGTGTCATGCTGAACCATGAACAACACACCATCACCATGACTGAACTAGGCTGGACACAAAGCTAAGCAAACATGTTTTTTGATGATATATAAAACATACTGTATACCACCTGAATGCATATTGTATCTAGGAACAGGTTCTATTTGTTAGTCATTAGGTCACGACAGGCTGAAATAGATGAGGCTCCAAAATACAGAATATAGAATAAAAAATGACAGACTGATGCTGCAGCAATATATTAATTTTATTGAAAGACCTAGCAAAATAAGCAGATTATGAAATATGTAAACCTCCAGGAAAATATACAGTGCCCTCCATAATGTTTGGGACAAAATAAATTTTTTTCTTCATTTGGCTCTGTACTCCACAATTGTAGATTTGTAATAAAACAATTCACATATGGTCAAAGGGCGGATATTTTTTTATTAAAGGGTATTTGTATACATTCTAGTCTCACCATGTAGAAAGTACAGCACGTTTGTATACATGAACGTATAAACTCTGGAGTGTGCCAACGTGGAATTCAATATAATTTAAAAAAATTCCTTCAGTGGATAAGCAATAAATGTTTCATTGAGGCATGCTGTACATTGTATTATGAACATCTGATGCATTTAATCTTAGACTAGCAGTCCAAAAGCAGGGTTGCACCTGCCTTACCCCTGTGGACATCAATGATAGGACAGAGAAGACAAATGGCACATTAGTTTTCCAAATATTCTTGCAATTATTGTTTCAAATAACAGTGGCACATACCAACTCACATGCACTTTTATACTTTCAAATATAAAATGAAGGTTGAGATTGAAGAGTATGAGGGATTGCCAGAAATAATCTATTTGCAAGGACATCATTCCTTTAATCCCTTATCACCTGCTCCCTTTCACCTGGCACAGACTCTGCTGCTCTTAAGAGGGCCTATGTCACTCCTCTCCCCAAAAAATCCCAAAGCCCAGCAGACACACAAACCAACCGATGTCTCACTCCTCTCATGTTTATCTAAAACTTTCAAGGGTGCAGTCTGCAATCAACTGTCTCGAGTCCTCGACCTCAACCAATCAGGTTTCAAGTCTGGCCACTCCACTGAGACTACTCTCCTCGCTTTCACAGAGGCTCTTCCCTTGGTGAGCGCTGCTCGACCTGTGCTCATGCTGCTCGACCTCCACCCCATAAACCGCTAGATCCTTCTCTCATTCCTTGTGGAGATGGGCATCTCAGGCTCCACCCTCATGTGATTTGCCTATCTTGCAGATTGATCCTACCAGGTGACCTGCAGGTGATCTGTGTTCTCTCTCCGCTCCTTTTTGACCAATGTCCCACAGGGTTGGCCCTCTCCTCTTTACACACTTAGTCCAGTTATGT
Source organism: Synaphobranchus kaupii (assembly GCA_029718625.1). Taxonomy (NCBI): domain Eukaryota; kingdom Metazoa; phylum Chordata; class Actinopteri; order Anguilliformes; family Synaphobranchidae; genus Synaphobranchus; species Synaphobranchus kaupii. The sequence continues at coordinate 70,484,814 of CM056380.1, read as the reverse complement.
CTGCTCATTGCCGGTAATATCATTGCTATGCTAATAACACAACTCTTTTTCTCATTTTATCCCTCTGATGCTGAAGTTCAGAGGACATTGCAGTCTGGGTGTCCATCCATCATCTGCAGCTCAAGCAGGGGAAGACAGAAGCCCTATTCCTCACGGCAAAGTGTTTCCTGTGGGCTGACGCTTCAATCACTGCCAGTGGCTCTGCAGTGTCGTGTCAGCTAAGAATCTTGGTGTGACCCTGGATGACCGGCTGAGCTTCTTGGGATACATTACAGCACCTACCAGCAGGCTCTCCCTTCACAACATCAAGAGAGTCCACTCCTTCAAAACCCAAGAAGCTACACAGCTACTTGCCTTTGCTACAAGCCTTTGCAATCTCTCATCTGTTTTTTTTACAATGCCTTGCTGGCTGGCCTTCCGGCCTGAGCCATCAAGCCACTGCAGCTAGTCCAGAATGCTGCTGCCTGCCTGGTCAAAACTGCATTCAACCTAGATTCACACATGCTAAGTCACTTCTGAACACCCTTCACTGGCTTCTGGAAGCTCAAATCACTCAATCTAGCATAACAAGTTACAAATTATCATTCACAGAGTGCAATACCAAGGGTGAGAGATTTGAATTGAATGCAGGCAGCCACCGGAATTCAATTGAAATCTTCAGAAGATGATTACACCATACACTCCAACTAGACATCTCAGCTCAATAGCCCTTCGCCAGCTGGATAGCGCATCTCTTCGAGCAGCTGGCACAGCTACATCTAGCTGCCCCTGCTTTTCTCTGCACTCATCCCGATAGTGGAACAACCTTCCCTAATCAATCAGGAAGATTAATTCACTGTCTTCTGCAATTGTCAAGTGTAGGATATCTAATATTTCCCCCCTTCTCTCTATCTCTGTCTCTCTCTCTCATTCTCAACCCCCCATCAAAGATAAGCCAGTCTGTCATAAATGACCCCTCCCCCCCCCCTCCCCCACACCTTAACCCAATCAGGACAGGGATGGTCTTCCTGTGGAGGTATTTTATGAGTGTACCGCAGAAAAAGAAGTTAGTCAATTGTGGAGTTTGTGTGAAGAAGTCATTCTTTTTGGTTCCTCGTGCGTTTCCTTTTGTTCCTGTTCCGCTGGAGGGTAAATAATTTGACAATTTTTGGCTTATCTCTCTCTTTTCTGGTATATTTCCTAATTAATGTCTGGTTTAATGTCTTCACTTTTGTGAATTATAAGTAGTCAGCCTACAATCCTTCGTGAATGTATGATTCCCAGTCATTATTCTAATTGAATGTTTTCATTTAATAAAATTACTTAATCTCAAGACCTGATTTAGACTTTGTTTTGGCTTGTTAGTTGATCCACCAGGTTACTGTTCGACTTACCTATTAACGAATTTGGCGATTTAATTGATGATTGTAATTTTTAATAATAATAATTAAATTAAATCACGTAAAAGTTATTTTGAATGTAGGTTAAGTGAGGGGTTCTAGCACGCAATATCGCTTGTGTTCAGTATTCAGAGTGCCGAACGTTTTAACAAGGGTATTGACTGTTGGAACCACTGGATTCAGAAAATACACATTTTACCTAGTCCTCACTTACCCGACACAAGTAAAAACAAAGCTCACCATTTCTGACTACTCGACAATGTTTCTCTTTAATTAACCTGTTTCCCTCAAAAATAGTTGCACCTAGATTCCTCAGGTCTATTTTGTCTGAATCATTTGCATTCTGCGACAGGAGGCATGCAATTGTGAGTAGAGCCTCAAAATGTGACATGCTTGCACATCCACCTGTTCCCTATACAGCCAAATGCACAATAGTATTTGCTGTTTTGGCCCAGAAACATGTTTTTCATCAGAATTTCCATTCATTTATTTCACTGTGGTTGTTAAATAAACATGGTATCCTATCCAGCTGAAACAAAAAAAATCTATTTTTTGTTGCAATTTTCACGGTTTTTGGAAATACAACTATTGGCATGTATTTTGCCGTTTTTCCACTGAAACACATTTTTCATCATGAATTTTTCAAACCACATTTTCATTTATTTAATGGTGGTTGTTAAATAAAAATAATGTCCTAATCATCTGATACAAAACATTTTTTTCACTTTTTGGACAAAGATTTCATGCATGTTGCTGTTTTTTGCATGAAAAAAAAAAAAATCCATTATACATTTCTTAAAACACACATTTACTTCACCATCCTTGTTAAATAAACATGATATCCTATCCATCTGAATCAAAAATGACATTTAAATTATTTTGCAATTATTCTGTGAAGCGTTAGTTTAGCAAGACAAAGCAAGACTATGACTTAGATTCCAAAACTAGACAAGACCAGTTACAACGAACAAGACTTAACGAACTGGCACCAGACAAAGAACAACGGAAGAATATATAGTGAAGTCAATGAGCTAATGAGTGATTGCAGCGTGAGAATGTATGAGTGATTAAGCAGACACTCGCGAGGAATGCAAACGGGGAAAGGAATGTGGTAGGCAGAGCAATAGCGAGGGTGAATTAGGCGAAACAAGCAGGGAAACCACGCACAGCCTGCACAAGGAAGACAGGGAAATGTAAAAACAAGACAAGAAACGTGAGGAGAAAACACGGAGCACAAACAGGGATGGGGACTGGGAGGGAACGGAGAGTGTAACAGATTTATCTTCATTTATTTCCACATGGTTGTTCAATAAAAATTATTTCATATTCATCTGAATCAAAAATGACATTTATTTGCACAAAGATCGCATGCATTTTGCTGTTTTTCACCTGAAATTTCTTTTTAGGAAATGTTTGCACTTTTTGGACATAAAGACTATAGTCTTATGTATTTTTCTGTTTTCCCTCTGAAACACATTCTGTGAGTGTCATTGGAGTGTTTGTTTGTAATGTGAGTGCATATACCCAAACACTTCCTTCAAATTCTTACATGGGTCATATTGACCTGAAGCAGCTAGTTGTAACATTCTCTACAGGCAAATCTGAGGATCATTAAAAAATTATGAAAATTATTTAGTTTTTTAGGGTCATTTTAATAAAAGTCATTGAATATCAAAGTGCTCAATCACTGATTTTTTCACATTTTCAGATCATAATGTAGTGTTGTTAGGTACATTAATAATTTGGCAGTGAAGACACAGTTAAAACGTCTTAAGTCATCACATGGAAGCACCAATGAATGTGCAGAATATATATAAATTTATATATTGCTTCACACTAGGTGCAAAAGTGTAATTAATCAGTCTTATAAAATTAATTATTAAATCATGATTATGAATTTCAGTGTTAAATACTAAAATAATAATCAATAACTTCATCTGAAGGCGTAAGTTCTTTTGGAAGATAGGCTCAAATGTTTATCCAAACAATAATCAGACTGACGACCAGGTTTGATAAAATACAATTTATTAAATGACAATGTTCTGTCCTCCTTATACTGTGCTGACCATAATTTGACAGGCAGCTAAACTCCGCCTACAAACAATCCACCAGAGACATTCTCCTCCGACATCGTTAGTTTATTGACATAGGCAGGGTGAAACTGAAGAGAAGATGCACAAAAAAGTGTAAATTATATGTATAAACATTATAGTTAAAATAATAGTTAAGCACAATGTATAGTAAAGAGTAGCCCAACAGATGGAGCTATCAGACAATAAGGAGCTAGACTACCCTAGGCTACATATCAGTGCATGGCTACAAATACACTACTCACAAAAAGTTAGGGATATTCGGCTTTCGGGTGAAATTTCAGGATGAACCTAAAATGCACTATAACCTTTACAGGTGAAATTAATTTGACCTTCTCTAAACTTTTGAATGCACATGTCCAACTATTCAATGTTTCAGTACTTTTTGCACAACTTGCTGTTCTCTAACAAGGAGCTGAACGGCAAAATTCACAACAGGTGTTTGATCCATGAATCGACCAATAAATTTCCTGGTTCAATTAGAATTGGTATTTAAACAGTCCTCTTCATCATGCTGTTCACATTTTGACATCATGAGACCAAGACGACACCTAACAATTGATCAACAGTACCTCGCCATTGCGAGGCTTCAAACAGGATGTTCTCAGAGGGAAGTGGCCACTGAGCTTAGAGTGTCACAGAGTGTCATCAGCAGGTTGCAACAGAGATACAGAGAGACTGGAAGAGTCACAGAAAGGCATAGAAGTGGACGTCCTTTGGCCACATCCCACACTGATGACCGCTTCATTGTGAACAGTGCCCTGCGGAACCGGATGATGAATGCCACTCAACTCCAGGCACATTTAAGGGAGGTGAGAGGCACCCAAGTGTCACGTCAGACCATTCGAAACCGTTTACATCAGCGTGGTCTGCGTGCTAGACGACCTGCAAGGGTACCTGACCACACCACCAGGCACAGGCGTCATCGTCTTGCATGGGCCAGGGAGCATTTACGCTGGACGAGGGACCAGTGGGCCTCAGTGCTGTTCTCTGATGAAAGTCGATTCACGTTGAGCAGAAATGATGGCCGCCAACGATGTTGGAGACGTCAAGGAGAGCGCTATGCATCAGCCACTGTTGTCACCAGACGACCCTTTGGTGGTAGCGGTGTTACAGTGTGGGCAGGTGTGTCTAGTCAATACAGAACTGACCTACACTTTGTGAATGGTACAGTGACAAGCCCATACTACCTGAATAACATCATTAATCCAGTCATTGTGCCCCTGCATGAACAACACAGGCCTAATTTCATCTTCATGGACGACAATGCTCCAGCTCATCGAGGTCGCATCATTAGGGAAAGGCTGCTGGAGACTGGGGTACCTCAAATGGAGTGGCCTGCACTTTCTCCAGACCTGAATCCCATAGAAAACCTATGGGATCAGCTGACTCACCGTGTAGAGGCTCGTAACTCTGTACCCCAGAACCTCAATGACCTGAGGGCCGCCCTTCAAGAAGAGTGGGATGCCATGCCTCAGCAGACAATAAGTCGACTTGTGAACAGCATGAGACGTCGTTGTCAAGCTGTAATTGATGCTCAAGGGCACATGACAAGTTATTGAGACATTGACATTTTTGTTGTGGTATACCCACCACTGTTGTTGGCTTTTGTTTCAATAAATTGTTTGAGATGAGGAAATCACCATTGCATGCTTCTACTTAAATGCCCTACTTTCATGATACGTATAATATCACTGTAGCGTGAACTTACATTTTCCATAAATTTCACCCGAAAGCCAAATATCCCTAACTTTTTGTGAGTAGTGTATAAGCCACTGGCTATAGACAAACAGAAAGAATGAATACTTTCATGACAAGTATGAATTGTAATGTTTCTAAACAAAGACTAGACTTCAAAGCCAGCATACTGTAAATAGTTCTCTCTCATGAATTTAGATACATCCACAAGCTCAAACCCAAGGAAAAAGGGGGTTCCACTAAAAGGCACATTTCACCAACATAAACATCAGATATAACAATCTGAACATTTATATGTTTCAATATTTATCTTAAATTAAGCATGAACATACTATAAAATTATATTGCTTACCAACGATGCTATCAGAGGGCATAAATAAACAGATTGATTCAGATAGCATGAGAGCAGGTAGATCACCATGAGGTCTACTATTGTAATTTCCTAGAACTGAATCACATGACAGTGTCACAATGACATCACTTCACTACAGGGACTGAGAAGGGACAAAAAACAGAGAATAGGGGAAAAACATACATATAACAGAACAGACAAACACGTCTAAACTAACATCCTAAAAACAGTGAATGATATGGAAAGTGAAATGAAGTGTAGACAAAGAATGAGGCATATAGAATTCACAGTTCTATTTATGTATGTGAGCCAGACACATGGTGTTCAGACCTCACAAGACCGTATCTCGAGGGGGAAATACAAATCTAGCTTTAGCATGAAGCTAACATGGCCTGAAACCTGGCGTGTATTGAGGCTATAGAGATTTAGCTACGTCTAGCTAAATCCCAGGCCCCTATCCTATATCTGATGGGTTAGGTATTAGTAGAAAGATTGCATGCACCGATCTCGATTTAAAGGGAGGCGGATTGTAAATTAGTTTTAGAGTAAGTTAGAGTAGGCTCTGTAACTTTAGCTTATGCGAGGCTAATTGGCTGTCGATAGCCTGCAAGCCATATGTTGAGCTATAAGTTAACGTTACCGGTACTCTAAATACACACAAATGGATACAATAAAATATGTAATTACATTGACAATAAACATTACACACTATTGCCATGGATGTTCATGTCAGTCTTACTTTACTGAAGTTGCTACAGGCGAGTCCATGGCTCTGATGTCCGGAAAGTTCTTTCCTTTGGCAGCGTCTGGACTGGACTTTCTCTTAGTTTCCTTGTGGGTAGAGCAGCTTGCTTCCAGGTCCTTTGGCGAGTCGTTGCTGGAAACTTGCCGTTGGAGTCCTTCTGTCAGTTCAACAAGTGGTTTCCTTGGGTTCCTTTGTGGTTTGCGGTTTGTGGTAACGTAGGCTACACACGTTTCTCTGGCTGTCGCTTTAAGGCTACGTCTTATGACGGTAGCCGTTTTAGTGGTTTTCGCAAACACGCTAACTGAGAGCTGGGTGAAAAAGCAGTCTTTGTGGCCACGTAACCCGAGGGAGAGAGGGTTCTCTCCACGTGTTCCTTCCCAGCCGGGAAGATGGGCAGGAGACGATTCTCCCAACAAGTGAAAATGGTAAGAAGTGGGAAGTGGGAGGAACAAGAAGTTTGTTCAAAGTTTTATAGAACCGGGAACTCAGTCCTGATTGGTCAAGGATCACATGACTGCCCGGGATCACATGACTGTCGCATGCCCGGTACATGTAGTCTTTTGGAAATGCAGTCCAGGGTCACATACATGCGGTTTGATTCCCACTAGACTACAATATTGAACCAAAAACAACAGGAGGGTTACAAAACAAATCCTTCTCTCGCTTTAGATTGTACTTTGTCTTGAGTCATAAAAACAAAATGAGTAGAACTGGGTTGTGTGTTTTATATCCATAGGAAAGGCTGTGCAGGTGTAAGGTAATAGCCTGAGGGATTTTCAAATAATTTATCTCCTGAATCTTTGTTTTCTTGTAAAAAAAATAAAATAAAACTCCTACATGTGGCAGACTGAATGATACCATCAGTCTTCATTAGTGTCTCAATTACAGCCCAACAAATGGGAAAATGTCCTATTTTACATTTATTGAACTACAAAGGAATACAATTATTTCACACACACACACAGATGACCAGAATAATTATCTTGGACTGCTGCTGGTCCAGAGACACAGTTAATTCATGCACAATGAGTGTTGATTGGTTTCAGTCTGCCAGATCAGGAACGGTCGCAGCAGCACTCCACTGTGGCTTTGTGACCTCTACACTACTTCCTCTGGAACAGGGGGCTCCACCTGGCTATGCCAGCCAACAACACATCCAAGAAAGTCCCAAGGAGAGGCCTTGCACAATCATTCTAATTCATCTGTCATTTCTGACCTTTTATACAGCTGCTTTATTCATTTTCCTAGAAGATGCTCTTTCCACAACAACTCATATGGCATATGGTTTAGAGATTATCCACAAATAGGCTGTAGTGAGGTTGGGTCGGTTTTATTCAGAACAAATTAAGTTCAACACTCATTTAGAATTCTATACGTCATTTTCAGAGTTGTATTTTTTTCCTAACTTCTTCTGCTTGATGCCGCAAAAACAAAATCAATATCCTGACCCAGTCCTGTGCACGGCACATAGGGATGGAGTAACAAAGAGCTGTTCTATTACTCCAGGCATCACAGTTTCCTTCTAACCCCTTACACTAAATTTAGATTAGAGGATAAGGCATTGACAATGGATATGGTATGTTAAATTCACATGTGTATGTCTATGTGTTTCTGTGCACTTTCGTTGAATCTGATCAATTAAAATGATTCACAGAAAAATGAGGCTTGCACATCAGCAATGCAAGACCCATCCATGCGTACAGCCCATGATCTCGGTGCAGACAGCAGGTCTGGAAGAGAATGCGGGGAGACGGAGGACAGATGGTCCATTTTGAAGTGGAAAGTGCACATTCCTCCGGGTTCTTCTCTGCCCACTGAGGAAGCTATTGGAATCTAACTGTGTTTGCATGATAGGGGCCTGTGGCTCTGTGGTGAAAAATTCAGTGGGTATATTTATGCTTCAATCCACGGGGGACTCCATAACGCCATTCTTTTCCTTTTGAATGCTATATTTGCCTCACTTTACAGCTTTGCAGTCTCAAATGCTTTAACATTTAATAAAATGACAGTGAAGGAAATGCCTTCAAACCAAAAACCATGAAGGAGAATAAAGAAAATAGCAGGGAATTGATTTTTCTCTGCATGACGGGTTAGACTCACCATAAGGATGATATCCTGCTTCGATGCTTTCATCATGACATCCTCCAGTGACAGGTGAACGGATGCAGTAATCACTCATGTCTTTCAGATCTCACAGAATATTCCACTCTTGCCATCACTAGTGTACCGGCAGTCAGGTTCGCACTGAAATGTAAATTAAATAAAAAATCAGCCAAATATCCCTTTGCATGTGAAAGACTACATTGCAATGATACGATGTTTGGCATTTTGACTGATTTGGAAGTGATCTTCCTTTGTTACACAGTACACCTTTGTTACTGTGGGTTATGTGTATCACCTGAATATATTTTTCAAGTTCTCATTCACCAGTAGAAATGATTTTGCATATTAAACTAAGGTACATTATTTTTTTGCTGAGAGAGTGAGAGGTGATTTATTGAATGCCCTTACTGCTTATCAGTCTTCCATCCATAGGTTGAAAAAGGTTGTTTCTGATGTGTGGTGATTGGATTCAAGGATCAGGCAGAGACAGTGAAAATAAGACTCAATGCCAGCATATTTGCTGGCTTAACCTGTGGTGAGTGGTTGAGATGAGTTTACTCACTTGTTGGATCCCAGCTCACTTATACAGATTATAAAGCTGTAAAGGCAAGACCTTCTGACATTTCTAAGCTGCTGTTTGCTGTTTAGAAGTTTCAGAGAATCAACTTAAAGGCTTGTTGTTGATTCATAGACAGGGGCTATTCTTGAGATGTGTCTGCTGGTCTTACATTTGACAACAACCTAGCCTGTCTTGCAAAAAAAAAGTTATTTCTTTTGATAAATAACCAGAGCCAGGCGGCTCTTTGAAAATCACAAACTCCAATTAAATATGTGCCATCTGGAATTACAATTAAAAGTAGAAAACATTGAAATGAAATGAATAAAATTAATTAAAAATAGGATCTTCAAGACGTATTGTTAATGACAGGTTGCATGCTATGGGGCATTTTTCATGTCTGTGGAACAGTCATATCCTGTTAAATAACTGACAGCAGAAGAATTCTGATAAAACTTTGGTAGACCAGATCCAGTACAAAAACCAGTTGCATCACATAATCAGACATGTAGAAATCATTTGAGACATGGGGAAAAAACATACACATGTGCTTGTAAGTATGGTATCATTTGTGTGCTGTAGTATAACTTGCTATGCATGAATATTTGATTTCTGAGACACAAATATTAACTCCTATAGTAAATATGACTTCTCTTTTTTCATAAAAAAAGTGACACCTAAAAAAAAAAGTGTCTGTAGCTTATAGAATGATTTTAACACTGATTACAAGAGACAGCATTGGCAGAACATTTAGTATTTTCAGTACCACCTGTCTCTGATCCGTTTCAGGACTAATGGAGTGATTAATGCCTGAAAAATCTGATAGACCCATGATGGAATACTAACCAATCAAAGACTACTTCCTGATTACCTTGGTGTCACTGATCATTAAGAATGGAACTGTGACATAAATACCCATCCCCCACCTCTCTAAAGACCAATCCACACTCTCCTACATCATTGTCTTCTAGAACAGGTGACTGTACACATGCATCAATCCCTTTTCCCCTCTTTTTCTCCCCCACACAGCCATCATAAAACTCTTCAATCTTCATTTTCTCACACATACTGCATGGGCAATCATCTTCCTTACTAGTTGAAAGTTAATTTTTTTAGAAACTTGAAGTCTTTTCAAAATTGTATTTAACTGAATACCATTTTTCCGTATGACACACGCCACTGCATGGGAAATAATTAACTTATAACATCTTTGAACACCTGGGGCCAGATTTATTAAGGGAAACAGTCACAGCGCAAAACATGCGCTATATTGCGGCTCTGTTGCGGTTGCAGATACCGACACATTAACGACTTACTATAACTGGTCTTAATTACACAATCAAATAAATTAAATGCTCTCATTCGCAATTTTTGCGGTAGGAGACACCTATGAATATGCGGTAGGAGACATCTATAACAATGACCTTTTCAGATTACAAGGCGCTAATAAATGGATACGGAGCAACCAGGCGCAAGTCGCGAGATAACCACAAGAAAAATAAAACTTAAATTTACGAGGTACACAACGCTGTATTACAGCATATACAACACGAACGGAGAGGAGAACATTTTGGAATGACATCATATAGGCTACAAAATTAATTCATGAACAGTAGAGGATGTAAAGAAAAGTTGGTGTGATTTTAGAAAAACTTCCCTACAACATAATACGAGAAAATGACACAGGTGGTGGTCCAACTAAGGAAAGAATATTAACACAGATAGAATAACAGGTGGAACAATTCCTGCAATAGACATGGATGGGAGAAGGCCACAGAGAGTCTGAAAGTACAACTGTATTCACAATTCATTTTACCTACTGACCGTGCAGGCACAACAATTGTGTACGTTGTTTAAATGCAGACGTGCATTTTTATACTGCAAGCTGCAATAGAAGTCTATTTCAATAAAACAAATAGGCTATAATTTCATATTACTTCTTAAAATAAATGAGAAGTGATTAGTAGGAGTATGTGTGAAACATTTAAAATTCTGTCTCTTTTCGAGTCCTATACATTAGAGGATTTATTTGTTCTGCTGAGGACGTGCATATACAGCCCGACACCTTTCTCCAGCATCCTGTGTGTGAGCTATAGGCTATATCTGCGCAGGAAAATTACTGCCTGCTTTCAGTAGTTCTAAAAATTCCCACGCAAAGAGGAGAGACAATTACTGCATGCTTTAGCAAATCAGACGGAATACTTAATTAGCTGTTGTAACATCCGCTGTTCCCTCCAGTCCACCTCCCTTTCGTTTGTTTTCCCATTCCTTATGTTTCATGTCGTGTTTTTCTGTGTTCGCTGCAGGCTGGGCATGGTCCCCATTTAGTTCCTTGTTTCTCCCCTTATTGGTGAGCCTATCACTCTCCCTCTTGCACACATTCCGCACTCCTTTCAGTTATTCACTTAGCCCTCTCACCTGTTCCCTTCTCTATTTAAGTTTGTTTTCTCTGCTCAGTTTGAGATAACTCCCAGCCTATTTGTTTGCCTTAACCTGTTTGTTCTGTTCCTCGTTCCAACCCGCCCAGCCTGCCTCCTGTTCTGCCCTGTCCAGCCCAGTTCCCTTCTCCTGCCCTGCCTTAGTTCGCCAACCCCGTATCCAGCCTGTCACCTTTAGTTTCCCTGCTTACTTGCTTGCCTGCAACCTTGTCTTGTATAAATAAATATACTCCCAGGTGGAGTTTTCATCGAGTCTGTCTCAGAGTCTTGCATTTGGGTCCAGTCCAGTACGCAGTCTAACACTAGTTTGCATAATCTCCACCCTGTTTTAGTTTGTTAACTCCAGTTATACATATGCATGAACAAATTTAACTATGCATCATCAACTCAACATTCATTCATGAAATAACTGAAGTAAATGCTGATTTTCGACACACTATTCTAATTTCTTGAAATACTGTTTTGGGGGTTTCAGAGAATGAATGTTTTAGACTGTGTCACACTCTAATCATCTAATTTACTCAAAACACCTACAAAGTTTTTCTACAGGTGTGTTGTTAAATTGGACAGGTATCTCAGTTTGGTTCAGTATGGGGAAGACTGCAGACTTGACAATTGGCCAGAAGTGTTGCGATCCTGATACGGGACGAACCCAAGTGCAACGACCAGGAGACAGATTACAGAAAGTGGAACTTTATTAAGCGTTGGGGTGGTCCCAAAGCTGTACACGGGAGCAAAACAGGTTAGTTAGTTAACACAGGATAGCGTCCAACTGAGGACTGCTCCAAGCCGGAGCTGGACTTGAAGAAACACGGAACTGTTCCAAGCCGGAACTGGACTTGAACGGAGGTGTCTAAAACACCGGAACTGGACTGGAACTGGACTGGAACTGGACTGGAAACTGGATCGGAACTGGACTGGAAACTGGACCGGAAGGTCCACTCAGGAAACGGGAACGGCACGGAACTTGTTCCAAGCCGGAACTGGACTTGAACGGAGGTGTATAAAACACCGGAACTGGACTGGAACTGGACTGGGAACTGGACTGGAAACTGGACCGGGAGGTCCACTCAGGAAACGGGAACGGCACGGAACTTGTTCCAAGCCGGAACTGGACTTGAACGGAGGTGTATGGAACACCGGACCTGGACTGGAACTGGACTGGAAACTGGACCGGAAGGTCCACTCAGGAACACAGGGGACGGCACGGAACTTGTTCCAAGCCGGAACTGGACTTGAACGGAGGTGTCTAAAACACCGGAACTGGACTGGAACTGGACTGGAAGCTGGACCGGGAGGTCCACTCAGGAACACAGGGGACGGCACGGAACTTTGTTCCAAGCCGGAACTGGACTTGAACGGAGGTGTCTAAAACACCGGAACTGGACTGGAACTGGACTGGAAACTGGACTGGAGCTGGACTGGAAACTGGATCGGAACTGGGCTGGAACTGGACTGGAAACTGGACCGGGTAGCTTGAGTAACCGGGCAGAAAGCAGAGGTTAAAGGCAGGGTGTTGTGACAGGACTGTAGCTGGTGAATGCACCGCCGAGTTGGAAGGTGCGGCGTAGCTCGGGCAATACTGGCGTAAGCCGGCTGGCATGCAGAGGTCCTGGTACCGCAACACGAGTACGGGAGGTACGTAACACGGGGAGGACAAACACAGCTGCGGGAAGACTGGAACTGCGGCGTCTGGAGGTTTTGAAGGGAAACAGGTAAATGCATGCAGCAGCGAAAGATTAGCAGAGATAGCTACCAGTCAGGAAACCAGGCGAACAGGTATGAACCAGCAGGCTCACAAACACTGGACCAGAAACGGGATACGAAACAAACACGGTAGGTTAGTCAACGAACTGGCGCTGAATAGCAGCCAGCCAGGGGTTTAAATGGTGCAGGAAGTGAAGGAGAAAACGAGAAACAGGTGTGATGTTAAATCAGGAGTGATTGCCGAAGCACAGCAGTGAGGAATGTGAGTAACGAGAGGGGCGAGTGATAGGCGGAAGCTAAAGTGGAAAATGAAACCAAAAGTACCCGAGGGAGACGCCCAGTCCACAGCCAGGAGGGAAACACGGACAAGGGATCCAACATGACACGGAAGGAAACAAGGAAAACATGGAAAACGGACAGGACGGGAACGGAACGTTACAAGAAGACCATCATTGACACCCTCCAGAAGATAGGTAAGCCACAAAAGGTCATCGCTAAGGAGGCTGGCTGTTCACAGAGTGCAGTGTCCAAGCATATCAATAGAAAGTTTAGTGGAAGGGAAAAATGTGGCAGGAGAAGGTGCACAAGCAAAAGAGATGACCGTAGGCTTCAGCGGATTGTCAAGCAAAGACGATTCCAAAATTTGGCGGAGATGCAGAGGGAGTGGACTGAGGCTGGAGTCAGTGCTTCAAAAACCACCACGAGAGTGTGATACTTAGTCTAAAACATTAATTCTCTGAAATAACTGAAGTAAATGCTGATTTTTGACACACTATTCTAATTTCTTGAAATACTGTTTTGGGGGTTTTCTGGAGCTGTAAGCCAAAATTATGAAAAATGAAACAAATAAAGGCTAGAAATATTTCACTTTGTGTGTAATGAATCTATAATCTATGAAATTTTCACTTTTTGAATGGAATTATGGAAAAAAAAAAAACTTTTCCATGATATTCTAATTTTTTGGAAAGGATCTGTATATAATTTACAAAAAATATATAATTTTTTTTAAATTTTCATATTTCTTCCAAAAGGAAAGTTTGCTCTTCCTTGGACTCCATAATAGCTGCTTACAGGGATATTTATAAGATACAGCTACTTGTCCAACTTGTGCATTTATAACTGCAGTTGTGTTAAAGGGATAGTTCGGAATTTTGGACATAATGTCTAATTTACGACTTACCCATGATGTAGTTGATTGATGGAAACCATTTTCAGCTAATTCCATGCTGTCCTTCTTTTTGGCCATTGCAACTTGTTGCTCTTCTTTGTTGTTGTAGTCGACCAGTGCCGGCACTACATTCGTAGGTAACGTAAAGTATCGCTCCGCCGCCGTACTTCCACAGAGAATATAGGTCAGCACAAAGTAAAGGATTCAACGATAGTTTGACTTCAGAAATGATGGTATAAACACTCAAAATAACCCCGATAGACTGTCGTCGTATTTTATTTGCTTTGTGTGCACTGTCGAGTGTTTAAGTGCGTTTGGTTGTGGATGCTACCATAGAGTTGCGCTAGCATTAGCAACGTGTGTATGTCCAAAAGAAGGACAGCAAGGAATTAGCTGAAAATGGTTTCCATCAATCAACTACATCATAGGTGTCGTAATTGAGACATTATGTCCAAAATTCCGAACTATCCCTTTAAGGTAGAATGGTTAATAAAGGGTTAGCACTATTGCGTTGTAATTATATCAAAGGCTACTCCTTTGAGAGCTTAGAGTTATATTTTCCTCATCAAGCATCAAAATTATGCCCCAAAGTCTATCTTGTGGTGAGGACCCATGTATGTAATTTACCCTGAGAGATTTTTTTACTTTGGAAGATTAACTTTTTCACATTTGTGAGATTTGAAGACATTGCCGGTTTTCTTAAAGAAAGGTTAAGACACTGAGCTAATGCCCAAATCATTACTGTTGCTACAACCTCCCATTCAAAATGAGCAGACATAAGAACAAGATGTCATATCTTACATCTCAAGGCTTAGACATGCTGATATCAATCCATAAACACATTTGAACTCCCTTAGTTGGTTAGCACAGCACTGATCCATGGATTCTGCAAGACAGTCAAAAGATTGATCTACAGTTTTTAAAGTTCTTTGGGCGAAGGGAAGAATTTCTTTCTTGGAAAAGATAATCATAGTTGAAATTTTTGAGCATTTGTTGCCTTGAAATTTTCTCAAAGTAAAGGTTGCTGGAGTGAGTGGAGAAATAATTTATAAAGGCAAAATAAATAACAATGTTCTTTTGTCTGAAAGTATTCAGACACCACTGATGTTAAAACTTAAATTTATAAAACATACATTTAAAAAAGATTGAAACCATACAAAATAAGTGTAGAGCAAAATAGTCTGCCTTAGTTTTGAAACTATATTCAACTGGACAGAATTAGGATAACTAGTTTTAATTGTGTCATGAATATTATCACTTGATGGTTCAATTAAGTTTGTATTAATGAAACAGAGGCTAAGGTTTGTGAGAAACCAGTTATAGAATAATTTGACACAAAATATATTTTTTATATAATTTTAAAAATGTTTCCTTCTATTACAAATGATTGTTATATGGCTGACCACACATTTATCATTTTTGACTAAATGTATTGTTAATCACTTTGTTTTTTAAATATGAAAGAATACCTGTGTCTACAATGTTGTACGCTGATGGAACACAACTGCAGAGTAAACAGAAAGGGTAAAATTGTGACACATTAAATGAAGTAAACATTTATAACTGCTGTTTTACTTGCCTGAAAAGGGATCCCGAACACACAATTAATTTCTCCAGCAACAAAGCCCTCTGTTTATATAAACGATATTGTGGTAGTACAGTAGGACCACTGAGATATGAGAATTTTAGGAA
The DNA here is from genome assembly GCA_029718625.1 of Synaphobranchus kaupii. Taxonomy (NCBI): domain Eukaryota; kingdom Metazoa; phylum Chordata; class Actinopteri; order Anguilliformes; family Synaphobranchidae; genus Synaphobranchus; species Synaphobranchus kaupii. Next base: position 70,468,886 of record CM056380.1, on the reverse strand, counting down.
TGGAGTCGTTTGGAACTGAAATGTTTGTAGCTTTGAAGGTTGTCTCATTATTTTGGTTCTGTACTCTAGCACTTTGAGTTTGAAAGGATACAATGGCAATGAAGTGCATACTTTAATTTGAGGGTATTTTCATCCATATTGGATGAACCGTTTAGAAATGATAGAACCTTTTGTACATAGTCCCTCCCATTTTTGGGCATCAAAAATATTGGACAGTTTAACATAATGTAGAATAAAGTAATCATTTTTAATATTTGGTCACATGCATGCCATGACTTCCTGATGTCTGTGACCCAACAATATCAAAAACCTCTTCATAGCTTATTTTCTGTTACTCCTACAAGCAATGCTATAACCTCTGCATTAGAATGTATCTCTATGGGAATTGGGGGGTGGGACTAGACTTAGCTGTAAATTACACTGGAACAGTATGGCTAAATGGCTCTAAGTCATCAAGGGTATGACATATCAAACAAGCCTTAAACCATCACTCTGCTGCCAGAAATACAGTAGATAACTTGAAGGGTTTCTTCTCCTGACTTATTTTTCCATAGAGTTCAATAGGAAAATTTGTCAGGAGAAACAACTCTTAAAGTGATCCATCCATATCTACTGCATATCTGGTGATGGTTTGAGGCTTGTTTGATACCTCAGACCATTGCTGAATTACAGCCATTTTAACAACCATGTATTCCATACTGTTCCAGCATAATTTAAAGCTAAATCTAGTCCCACCCCCCAATTCCCATAGAGATCCATTCAAATGCAGAGACATTATAGTATCACTTGTAAGAGTACCAGAAAATAAGATATCAAGAGTCTTTTGATGTTGTTGGGTCACAGACATCAGGAAGTCATGGCATGCAAAGGATATGCGACCAAATATAAAAAATGATTACTTTATTCTATTTAAATATTTTATATATAGGGGCAGCAGTGTAGTATAATGGTTAAGGAACTGGCCTTGTAAACGAATGGTTGCAGGTTTGATTCCCAGGTAGGACACTGCCGCTGTACCCTTGAGCAAGGTACTTAACCTGAATCGCTTCAGTATGTATCCAGCTGTTTAAATGGATAATATGTAAAAAAAAAAAAATGCTAAAAAGTTGTGTAATCCAGAGCGACTGCTAAATACCTGTAATGTAATAAATGCCGGGGTGCCAATAATTGTGGCACATGTGGTTTTGTTAAAAGTAATTATTTCTTGAGGGATTTTTTTTTCCCTTATAATAAATTTACTTCATTTAAAGGTTGGATTCTTCTAATTTTTTCAGTGTGAGATTAAGTTAATTCACCAAACAGTGAATTTTTTATTACCCTTTTTACTCATCTTTACCATGGGTGCCAATAATTGTGGAGGGCACTGTGTGTGTGTGTGTGTGTATATATATATATATATATATATAGTGTGAGCACCATAATTCATTGGACAGTGACATTTTTTGTTATTCTGGTTCTGTACTCTAGCATTTTGAGTTTGAAATGACAATGAGGTTTAAGTGCAGACTACTTTAATTTGAGGGTATTTTCATCCATATCGGATGAACCATTTAGAAATTATAAAAACCTTTTGTACATAGTTCCTCCCCCCCATTTTTAGGCTCGTTTGATACAAATCCTTGATGACTTACAACCACTTCGCCAACTATGTATACCATACTGTTCCAGCATAATTTACAGCTAAATCTAGTCCCACCAACCCCAATTCCCATAGAGATCCATTCAAATGCAGAGAAGTTATAGTATCGCTTGTAAGAGTAACAGAAAATAAGATATAAAAGTCAAGACCCTCTTCTTCCCATTGCCACAGAACCCTTTTATAGGTTGTGCCACTTTCCAAATATTCTAAGACCTGGTACTCAATGCGGTATTCATTTCGAAATTCTTCATTTCTGAACATTCCCTGTTGACTCAGCCTGAAATCACATTTAAAAATACAGGTAAAAGTCTGATTTAAGAGTGTTAGACAACGTCTCAATTAATGTTAATGTATAAAACGTGCACAACATACACAAGAAATGTTAATGTACAGTTAAGTATTATATTAACCATAGTTTAATACCATGAACAAATTCTGCTTCCATAATACATAAGCCCAATATCATATAAAGTAATAACAGAGTGATTTGCAAGGTAAATAAACATATTTCTATGTAAAGGATAGAACTTACTGTCCAGCCAGCTAAGTGAGCCTTTCTTCTGAACACTGATGTGCTGGCAATGTCCCTGAACTGTCTGCACACCAGAGACAGTGTGAGTTAAACGTGTAGCGCAATTTGTCACAACTGGTTAAGATATTGCACAATACATCAACATCATGGTAACATAGATAAATAAATAGATCCGCTGCACTACTTACTTCCATGCTGCACAGACTGCTGTGCGTGACTCCAGGTGTGTCATCAATTTGTGCTTCTGGCTAGGCTGGTAGGCTATACACTTTATAACATAATGGGGAAACCACCAACACAGCGGTCTTCTGTCAATGGGAACTGAGCTTGACTTTGAACTGTTATGTGTCTCTATTAAGCAAAATAACAAAAGTAACTTTTAATTAACAAGAACAACCTTTAATCATCCATCATCTAACCCGCTTATTCCTGGTCAGGGTTGCAGGGGGACTGGAGCCTATCCCAGCATACATTGGGCAAGAGGCTGGAATAGACCCCTGGGACCCCAGGTTGCCTGGGCACACACACAATTCACTCATACCTATGGGCAATTTAGAGTCTCCATGTCTTTGGACTATAGGAGGAAGCTGGAGTACCTGGAGGAAACCCACGCGGACACAGGGCGAACATGCAAACACCGCACAGAAAGGCCCTCGGCTGGGATTCAAACTCGGTACCTTCTTGCTGTGAGGTGACAGTGGTAACAGCACCACCATGCTGCCCAACCTTTAATCATCTAAGTTAAATTAAGTAGCCTGTTCCATTTTTCCTCACGCTGATGTAGCCTATCGGTACTTGTTAGCTACCTAGCTCATATTAATCAACTAATGTTAATGTGACCTGGCATAACACCACCTGACTACGCCACCTTGGGAATTACGCCCAAATAAATAGTTTGTACTACTCAAGGGATTGTGATCAATCCCCACATAGGCACGTTCAACTAAATGAACAAGCAGAGACGTGGATTCAATAATAAATACATCCAGTTTATTTTTACAATCATAAAAGCACAATAGAAAAACCCACACAAAAACCCACAGGATTCCCAAAAATACACAATAAGCCGGTGGTAGGTCTTCCCCGTCACTAGGGGTGCTACTGGGTGCGTGCGGTTACGGGTCCGTGGAGAGTGGATGACTTACTGGAAGTGGAACCGAAAGGTCATTCACTCGTGAAGGTGACAGCAGGCAAACACACGCACTGTAAAATGGTGAGATACGGACACGGTGAATATAGCACAAAAGATTCTACTTCTACTTCTACACACACACGCATGCAGTGAAAAGAACGGAACCACTTCCGATGGCGCCGCAACGACCTCCACGCCACCAGCACAGATCCCAAACCACGCACTGCAACGTAAACAGTAAGCAGCCCCGAAGCCCCAACTCGATAAACAGTTGGTTTGTCAGTAGTTGGAATATTAAAAATACAAATACACACGGAACCCCAGGGAAAAGGCGGATAAAACACAGTTTAAAACCCAAACCACGCCCAGCAGCCGGAGCTCCACGTAGCTAGTTACCGGCGAATTGATAGAAGCGAAGCCCCGCTATCCGCGTTCCTTAGCTCTTTGAGACTGAGAGATAAATGTAAATTTCTAATATCGGCAAAACAGCAGCTAGCAACGTCCTATGATGGCAGAAAATATTTATTAGTGCACATGCAGTGTAGCGTTCTTGTAACCACAATGTTTTAGCGCATTTTAACCATGACATTACATTACCTCAGAAGCCAAATGCTTTCCTACTCATACCATTAACACAGTGGCGTAGCGGAGGCCCCCGCACCCCCCGCGATGCGGGGGAGCCCCGGAGCTTAGGAGGCCCCGCTCCCAGTAGATTTTTTTTCTTTACATTATCCTCTTAGATTTCGTAACGGGAACAGGGCGCAGAGGGCGGGGCCCCTTCCCTTCTATGTTGCTAGGCACCCCGTCATGTGTATCATTCTAATAATTATTTGCTCACCTGTGATAGGGCTAGCCGGCTGATAACTAATGCTCATTGACAGGCTGGGCACTGGACAGCGTTCAAAACAAAGCGGGAAGCATTGCTAATTTAACGTTCATTAGTTGCATTGACGGTAAAAATGAAAAATGAAGCGCAAATACCCAAGCGGTGCTCAGAAAAACAAGATGAGAGCGAAAGCCGAACATCAATCATTGTTCCAGCAGGCAGCAAAGGTAGACTCTAACGTTACTGCAGATGCATCGGCAGTAAGCTCCCCACCCGGCCCGGCCACCGCTAGCAACCCCCCGGTCTCGAATTTATGAATCCTACTATGGCGAAGGCTTTGCTCATGATAACCGACTGCGAGCATGCCCACTCAATCTTCGCCGTGTGCGCGGAGATCTTTCTGAGTTCGTGATTCCCGTACCCCACCCCCAACCCCTAAACATAACTTCACTGGAGTTCATGTAACTCGGGCTCATGCCCGAACTGCTAAGATAGTGGGCGAGCTTGACCACAAGAGTTCACGTAACTCTCTACCAGATGAAGAAAAAATAAAAATAAAAAAGCATAATATTGAAGTGCCACAACGAAAGACAAATTATGTGGCCACAACCGTCAATATATGACGCAAAAGGCTGCGTCAATATACGACGCAAAAGGCTACCTTTGGCGTCACATAGCGACGCTTGGGCAGAAGCGTCGCTATGTGAAGTGTCCGTGTGAGACCACGTTGGCCAGGGAGAGGAACATTGCCCTTTACTTTAACATGCTGAAGGCCATGGTAGAGAAGAATGTGCTAATGGAGAAACCCAGACAAATCTACAACGGTGATGAGTCAGGGTTTCAGATGGGAATACTTCGCTGCAAGATGCTGGTCAGCAAGGGGTGGAAACATCCCTACCTTCAAGCACCCGCCACCAGGCACCACATCACAGTGCTGGCATGCCTGCCCTGAAAGCATCTGAGGAAGACATCCCACCAATGATAATCAACGGGAAGGGGTACCTGGGAGGTGACTACCCTGGGAGAGCTTAACACCTTGTTACATCTGGCTACATAGACACCACCCTTTTCCTGAAGTGGTTCCAGAAACACTTCTTCCTGTACTCGATGAAGGAGCGCCCCCTGCTCCTGGTGTTCGATGGCCACAACAGCCACATCGACAGGGAGACCACGGACCTGGCCAATTAGGGAAGGTGTCGTGCTCCTCTGTCTTCCACCACATCTCTCCCATATATTTCAGCTGTTGGACAGGGGGTTCTTTGCACCACTCAAAGCAGTTTGCTGAAGAGTAAGACGCTTTGGACATCCACCTCCCCTGACAAGAATTTTTTCTCTCATCTCTGGCCGTCATCACCAGTCCATCCGCCAAATCTTTAGCCCCTAGCCACATGTGCTCTACGACTTCCCAAGTCCGGCATCCCTCCACTAGGCTGCCTGCCTCCATTGCCACCCTCCTGCTAGCAGCTAAAGGTAATAACAGTGTTTGATCTGTATCCTAAATGAGGCATAAGTTAGTAATATGCATCATAGCAAATGTATTTGCTTTGACATTTTAGTACTCATTCGGTTACCTTTCTGATTTTACTTTGTAGCACATATAACTGCAGCCCTTCCTCCCTCCACAGCCCCTCTTCTCTCCACCACTCCATTGTTTATCTCATTGGTTTATTACACTGTTTATCCCACTGCCCTCTTATATGCTATCATGTGCAATCAACAAAAGTAGAAAGCTTAGCTCAGTGAGTTCATGCATGCTTTCTTTGTTTTTTTTTTCTTCAATAACAGATGCCAACTCATGTTTCGAAACGAATCTCTCTTCCTCAGGCAGCATTGATTATGCTGCCTGAGGAAGAGAGGCTCGTTTCTAAATGTGTCGCCAGTACGTAAACAGCAGTGCAGATAGCCTTCCTTGCTCAATGGCAAGATATATACGTTTTGTACATTGAAGAGCCCTAAATAAATATTTTTTCAGCACCTAAGTGGTTTCACAACTTTTTTGTTGTCGTTTTTACGAATGAAGTACGGAAAAAAAATTATATTTCCCTTCCTTTTCTCTATAGATGGCACATCATCATCAGACATTTGAGGGAAGGCCTCAGCCTATGCTCTGCATGTGGCGAGGTGGACCCTCCCAAAGAAGAAGACATGGTGGTATTATGGGTTTCCTGTGAATCCCGCGAGCAGTGGTTCCACTCCTCATGTCTTGAAGTTGAGTGAGGAGGATGGCCAATTCTTATGTATTAACTGCCCTGAGTTTTAACTTCTTTAACATGATATACAGTTGTTTAATAACTTTTAGATTTCATATTTCTACATTTAAATACATTTTATATTTATTCATTTGTTTAAGTAAAATTTAAGTCAAACATTCACTTTTATGAAGTACAATTATTCTTTTCTATGTACTTTGGTGGAAGTATTATTTTTTTCATGTGGAAAATGTACCAGCAAATAACTCCATTGTAATGATCATGCAATCACCATCACAATGACCAAATGTGATTTATAATAAAGGTATACAATGGCTGAATTACTAAATGTTTTTTTCACATACCTTTTAACGTTTGTTCTGATAACTACATTTAATTAGGAGGGGGGGGGGATTTTAGAAGAAATAACTGGCTGGATGTATTTACAAATAGGATATTTGTCACACCTTTTTGCTGTCCAGTTAAGGAGTGTGCACAAGGCATGGTTTGTATTTAATGTCACAAAATATGCTCTTCAGAGGAATAAAGGGGAGCATAGCTGTGTAAGTATTGCTGGTATATTTTTGTAAACGGTCCCCTCTTCTGGTGAAATTTGCAATGCAGGACATAACACAATGTAGCCTTGGCAGGTTTTATGTCCTGAAATGCAACGTAGCCTACAGATTTTCCACGAACATAAACAACACTGAAAAGCAATGTTTAAATGAAAATATAAAATATGATTTCATCTTTTTACATCTAGCCTACTTAAATAGGATATTTAGCTATTAAGTATAGCGATTTTATCTGTGTTTATTTGTAAGTTTAATCGTATTAAAACAAGAAGAAATACAAGTTTCAACTTAAAATGTGTCACTAAACCTCCAATCACGATAGGACGTGATTTTGTTTAACTTTTATATTAATGGTAAACAAACGAATACACATAAAGGACACGTTTTTTTAACAAAAGAACATTTTGAATTAATGCAAGATATGTATTATGTGTCACCATTTTTTAAATAGGAGATATTTTTCTTGTTCTAAAAAGGGAATGCTGCCGTTTTTGTAGAAAGGCGTTTCTACAACTTGATCTAAAATAACGTCCCATTGATGATCGTGCTATCTACCATGCTACCTGTTTACCATTACAATGCTGAAATGCAATTAATGCAATTATTGAATTATGTTTAAATGTATTTTAACATGTATATTAATTGTTCAACCCATTTAATTAAGGTGTTTGAGAAGAAACAATAGGCCGCAGAGTGTTGTCATAAGGAATTTTTGTCAGGTATATTGTAGTCAGCTTCCACGTGTTTCCACAAGGCACAGGTGAAGATGTTGTCTTACAAAATAAATTGGCGAGTACATGGGACCATTGACGTATTTTTGAGAAGATAAAATACCATAGAGTTGAATGCGTGCTTACTTTATGACTTATAGTGGCTCCACTTTCATAAAATTAGAGAAAAATAAAGACCGCGGCACTAATCGCGAGGGGCGGTCGAGAATAGGTCCCCACCCGGCTAATGCTACGGCGGGCGGGCGTCCTGCATATTTGCCGTTAAAGAAAGAAAATAGCGGAAGTCCTGAAGAAAATAGCCTTCGGAGGATAACAAGGACATTTTTTTCTACAAAACTAGGTACAGGGTGTTACCGATATGTATCCCATTTTTACCTACGATTAGGCAGGACAACCGAAAAATGTATTTCGGGAAATCAACATAAATATTGTGCTTAAAATGTCAGTTTAACCTTAAGTAGTACGATTGCAATTATGTGTAGGCCTACGCTTTGCTGTTTTTTCCGCGAAAGCGGTCGACAATGGGTGCTCGAACGCTAACAACGGTCATGCTTTACGTTTAGCTAGTTAGCTTAGCAAGCTTGCTTCCTAAACCGTTCCTGTTTTGAAGCGTAATGCAACCAAAATAACTGCCGACTCTCGTAAGTTACTTGTCCAAGTCAGGAATACAAGGCTAACGTTATATACTTTTTGCATTTGACAGATCTTACCAGCTGTAACTCCTGTCTCCTGACTGCAGCATCTGTAGCCTATAGTATAGGATGTGTTTTGTTTGTTTGTTTTTTGTAGGCTACTTTTCTTTTATACAGAATGTTATGTTAGCTATGTGAACCGTTCCGTTGTGTGAACTCAAATGATAGGCTATAACGAATGTTCTACAATACCTTCATGTTACAAAAAATACAAAGCCACTTGTTTGTATTTGTCAATGATGCCCATGGACGGCGCTACACCGGGGCAAAGGTGGGCTATAGCCCCGTCACAAATTTGTTTAGCCCCCCCCCGGCATTTTAATAACATTTTTATAATTATAATAAAAATATATATATAAAAGTAAATCAACAATTCTAATCCCTTTCTGATATTCACCCTGGCTACGCAGCGTATGTAGCCTATGCTATGACGTAGGCTACGGGTGTGGGGGTGTGTGTGTAGGGAGCTCAAGCAAATGACAAAATAACGTAAACTGATTTCTAACGTTAGCAAACCAGTGTTTCCCATAGCCTACAATACATCAGGCCTACAGAGTTCGCCACCATGTCAAAAAAATATTAAATGGAAACGTCATTGTTTCAAAACTAATTTACTATCATTTTAAAATCAATAGAAAATGTGTTCGCATAAGCTTTCCATGTGATCCGTCTTCGGAATGATCAACTACTGGTGTGTGGACCTCCCTAGGTAGCAACTCCCAAGTGTAAACTACAGTGTTTTGATTGGCGGTAGACTAATCTCACAACATTGGCTGCTTGGCCATGCACAGATGAGTAGATTTGGAAAGCGAATAACTAACCTAAATTAGCTAAATTATCATTTTCAATCTTCGTCATCTCGACTTCAGCTAATAAGAAGAGCTTGCCTCCAAAAAATGGTCAGGTACCGTTAAAGATCAAATATTTCTTCCATGTAGCTAAATGTATAAGCTAAATGAGATAGGGGAGAGTGGTGACAGTGGAAGCTGTTCTGATAATACAGAAACCAACGCAAGTGTTACGGTGCAGCTTTATGGAGCACACCTAGGAGCATAACTAACTGATAGGTAAAGTTTGCGATCTTCGTTAGATAATGAAACTCCTAAATGTCCCAATCACAGAGCAGCGGTTAAACAACGACATTTTTGCCATCTTTTCTGACATAACGTTACACTGATAATGTATCCTCTCTTCTCACGTCCTTTTTCATTATTTTCCTGTGTCTTATTTTCTTTGATGTCTGATATTTTTAAGTATTCGTATTGATGAAGCCAAATTACATTTGTAATGCCATTTCAATTGACAGAATTGTAGCCTACAATTCTGACTGTTGTATAGATGCTCTGCCACTTGTGCAGACCCCCCCAGCGCACACACAAAAGCCATCCTGGGGGAAAAACAGCTAACCTTTAAGTGGCCGCGATGTCTATCCCATGTCACTCTATTATTGATTTAGGGGAGGGGCCCCATGGTCCGACCTGCGGGGGAGCCCCGAAATATTGCGCAACGCCACTGCATTAACAACATATATAAAAGAAATACCTCTATAGGCTATGCACATGCAGTCTCCAGCTCCACCGTCTATGGTGACCTACAATAAAATAATTTCCATCAGGCCTACATGGAACATGACGTGGGCTGCAAGTAACACAGAGCAAACTGCAACGTACCTTGAAGTCAGACAGGAACTTGCATACAGGAACAGGGAAGAACAAGAACCCCAAACAGGTAAGGCATTTCCTTGTACCTAGTTATAGGCATTCAGAAATGATTGATATGTGTGTCAGCAAACCACATACCTGAATGCATGTTAACCTAGCCTATTCGCTAGTTAGGGTGACCTGTACATCGTAACCTGTTACATTAAGGTTAAGCTCTTAGTCTCACTTTTAATACAGTTGTGACTTTGCTACAGTGGGCGATATAACACATACTGTACAATTTCCTGATCATGATTTCAAAACGCCATTTTCAAATTATATATGCAACACTTTACAAAGGCGCACAGCTCACAGCGTGCTGCGCAGGTTGAAAATGGGCTGGGTTATGCTGAATATTTATCAGTGGGTGTGCTTCAGCTGCACCATAGCTAATCAAATTACCTTTTTTCAGTCCTTTTAAGAGCTGTGTGACCATGGCCATCGTTTTGATCATGGCTGCATTTGAATAGTCAAAAAAAATAGCTCCTTTTTTCTTTCCTTGCAACTTTTCCTTGACCTCGCCAGAAAAAGTCATAGGGGTCAAGGAAAAGTTGGAAGGAGAGATTTACAAGGAATCTAGTGTCGACTGTGTAGAACCTCCTTCTCTACCTTGCATCATGGTGCGACGTCCAGTCGTATTGACGGGACTGTTCAACATAGTGAACTACAACTTCACAAAAAAGTTTGTGTTTCACTTGAACCGTTCGCTTTATTTCTGCTAAATTTAGCCTCTTAATAAATTTGGTGTATTGTCTGATTGTGTCATTGTTTGTTTACTTTATATTATAAGCAAATACTAACCAACAATACTAGCTATTCACATTTACATTTCTGGCATTTCTCAGATGTTCGCCTTGTTGTTTGAATTCGGTAGGTTCTGGGAAACTCCGATGCTTATGTAAGCATCAGCGGCATTGCATTGTGGGCCGCGAATACCACCTTTCTTCTGAAAAGGGTAGTCCAGAGCGTCCTTTTTTAAACGGACGGATAAAAGGAATCGTGAAGCTCCTTTCCTTCTCAATATAAGAAATTTGAACGGTCTTTAGCATGGCTGCCCGGAAACTATTTCCGATTCATGCGATCTAAAGGATCCTTCAGAGATTTTGGGGGAGGGTCTCTGGATCCTTCCTTGCTCGAATATGACTATTTGATTGCAGTCCATGTCGGGCTATCCCGCATCACGTGGTTTAGTGAAAAACGATAACAACACACCCATTCGGTTGTGGACGGGAGGCCTCCCGCTTGCAGAACGAGTCCACCCACTGTCAATTTCCAACTACTATGGTATCCTAAAGGCGACAAAAGTCACTAATAGGTTATCTGAACTGTGAAAAGTAAAAAGCTTTTAATCGTTTTGTTAGCCTCCAATCATTCGATAAAATAAATTTGAAAACAATTTATTTTACTCTCCCAGTTATCATTTACTGGCTTTTTTTATTTTTCAAATCTCTCTTTTCCTATTTTCTCAGTCCTAGCATGCATTTAATCATTTATCTATTTCCAATTTTCCCCATGCAACATATCCCATTTTTCTCTGCATTTATTAGCGACTTTTGTTGCCTTTAGGATTCTGCATTGTAAGATGATAGGCCATCTATTTTGCATTGATTTAATTGAATATAATTGACTTAAGAGGTACGTTGTATCGCTATACGTGCAATAAGAGTGAATGTATGCACAACATTTGTCATTATGCTCATTACAGACAAGTGTAAGAAAGAATACAGTACCCCTGGGACCACAGTGCAGTATATAAACAGCCATAAACAATTAAACACAGAAAGAAATACAATAATTAACATTATAAAAAAGACAATGAGCAATACATGCAAAGTATAGATTTTTTCCTGCTTGGGGGATTCATTTCAAAGCCAAATTGGACCGCATATGATCCACAAAAACGGTTGATTGGCTTTTGAATAGGTTTTGATCATGCACACATTGGGTAAAGCCCCGAAATTAGCAACTCGCCGTACGTAGTGGTGTGATTTGCGCCGTTAACATGGTCTCACCTGGCGGGCAGTACAAGCGCGAAGGGCTGCTCCCTCTTGACGGACACACCCTCCGAGTGTGGATTCCCTCCCACTTCAGTGCACAGCGAGTCACCAAATTACTGGGCTCCGTGACAAAATTGCAACCTTGCCAGTGATGGCTTGCCACCGGCCGGAAAATAGAGCCCCAAATTTTGTCACTCTGCCAATGCGCTGGCTCGCCACCTGCCATGCGCCACCCGGAAAATAGAGCCCCTAGGGATTCAAAGTCAACTTTACTGGGAGGGGGAGTGTCTTGTCTTGTGTTTTCTGACATCTTATAAAATGGAACCCTTTAGGTCTTATCCTTTTCTATGGTCTATGTTCTTATCCCGCATTCCATACCAATCAGTCTAGAGACATTTCAAAAGACTTATCATAAGATGGCAAATGCACAACTTAAATTTGAATAATGTTGTAATGAAGGAGCCTTGCCCCAAAGCCTCTACATTTACTGGTGTGCAGGCTTGTCATAAAATCTTGTTCAATAACTTGAGAGCTCATTCTGCAAATGCAAATGTATTAAATGATTAGTGGAGTTATGCTTGTTAACATAATTAAACATGTTTACAGCACTACATAATTTTTCAACAGAACAAAATATTCTAGTACTCATGTACAGTTGTATTAAAGTGGCACAACTATATACATAAAAAAAAATATCAACTGAACATTGGATGTAATCTGTATGAGGGTGGAGAACAGGGCTGCAATATGGCAACATTTGGTGCAGTTTAAAAATTGAAGTTGATACAACATTCTAATGTAATGTTTCCATCTGAATGTTCCCATACTTCACATGGTTGATAAATATATATATCAACATGCCATGTAAATACTTTGTAAGTATGTCTGTTTAAAAACAGATTTAAAAACAAGTAACTAATAAGTACAAAATAGTCATAAACAAGTTAAAACAAATCAGCAAACACAATGTTGACTCTATGATTCCTCCATTCTTTTTCCATTCTTTCTTGTCTTACCTTTCCGTGCTCTAGAGGGAGAGCACCTTCTTTCGATCTGTGGAATTCAAAGCTGAGTACACCATAACACACAATGCATTATGGTTAGCTAACAAACATACACATTCTCATTAAATAATTCAGATTACCCACAATGAAGTTTGTGTATTATAAAATGCAGAGGTGTTTTATCAGCAGCCATGCTGCCATGCTGCCATGCTATCTGCTCCTGATGAATGGTTGAAGTTAAGCAGGTGTGGGCTTGGTTGATACTTGGATGGGAGACCTCCTCAGGAATCTAAGTTTCTGCTAGAAGTGGTGTTGGTGGGCCATCCTCCCACTGGTCAAATAAACCCTAGTGCAGAGATCGGAACTCTGTGCTGTAGGAAATTCTGTCATTTGGCTGTGTTGCGGTGGCTCATGGTGCTGTTGTATCTAAGGACGTGTGAACGATGGGAGAGAGCACAGATGGGGGCTGTATCAGTGTGACGCGTATACACATAAGACAATGGATTCCATGAAATATTCTGAAATAGACATCTTTCAAAGGCAGTCTTTAAATATCTTTTTGTCTACTATCACACAACCATGAACGTGTATACATTCTGACAGAGTACTGATAATGCATTTAATCTACTATCACACATCTATGAATGTGTACATATTTTGATTGACACCGTTTACAATGCTTTTTATGTGCTAACACACAATTTTTTGTGTATATAAATGTATACATCAACATGCCATGTAAATGCTTTTTAAGTATGGCTGTTTAAAAACATATTTAAATATAAGTAACTAAAGAGTCATAAACAAGTTCAAATGCATCAGCAAATTCCACTGTACACCTGGTTTGCTCCTTTTTAGGGGACAAATTAAATGCATAATCAAAAGTAGATAGGCATATTTTTGAGGAATTCTTTCTTTTAAAAAACAAGGATATTCCCTTTTTTGCACATGTACTTAAACAAAATGATTTATTTTATGCTAAAATTAGCATATTTTTAAACAACTTTTAAAGAAGCTATTAAGTAATTTGGTTTAAATAAATAAGCAAAGTGGGGAATATACTTATTTATAAAATTAAGAATTCCTCAAACATATGCCTGTCTATTTTTGGTTACACATTGTCCCCTAAAAAGGACTCAACCAGGTACACAGTAGAATTGGCCTTCTTGCTACATCCATAAAATACATACTGTCAGAATCTGTGCAATTTCTTTTCATGGTTGCCAGATGCCTAAATCTGGGTAGATTTAGAAAGCAAACCTGGCCTACCCGAAAAGAAAACCCAGGGACGCCAGATCGTAAAATCCCCCATTTGAGGGGAAAAAACTCCCCAAAATTCCCAGAAATGGGGGATTTTTAATGAAAAAGTTTGTTTTTACAATCTAGCAACCCTGAAAATGTATCCTTCAAAATCCCCATTAAATTAAAATGGTTTAAAGAGAAGATTGAACTTGCTGTATGAGTCCAAAAAGGTTTATGCTTGCTTTTTAGTGAGCTGATGACAAACACAGACACACATACCACTTGTTTTGTGTATGATGCAAATTTATACATGACATAAGTTGTCTGTTAACACACAGTGCATTATGGTAAGCTAACATACATACAAATTCTCATTAAATATGTTAGATTACCCACAGTTCAGTTTGTGTATTATAAAATGTGGGGTTGTTTTAACAGTGGCCATACCACCATACAATCTGCTCCTGCTGAATGGTTGAAGCTAAGCAGGTGTGGGCTTGGTTAGTACTTGGATGGGAAAACAAAGTGGTGTTGGTGGGCCAGTAGGGGTCAAATGGGGTCCCTCTGGTCAAATAAACCCCAGTGCAGTGATGGGGACACAGTGCTGTAGGAGATGCTGTCTTTTGGATGAGATGTTAAACCGAGGTCCTGACTCACTGTGGTCATTAAAGATCCCATGGCACTTATCGCAAAGAGGAGGGGTTTCCCTGGTGTCCTGGCTAAATTCCCAACCTAGCTCTTTCCATCTGCTACCCAATCATCCCCCAGTTATATAATACCGTTTTATGCCAGCAGAAGTAGTGTCCCTGTAGTGTCCCAATGGTTCCACCCATCAACAAGATCATCCAAGGCTGTTATTTGATTTGAAAACGGCAAATATCAACGATAAAATATATAAAAGCCAGTGGGTAAGGTCTGACTCGTTACAGGGCACTAGTGACTAGATTTGGCTCCCTGGTGGACATAAAACACCTTTCCAACAAAATAATATCTAAAAACCAGTGTGTAAAGGCTGAACTGAAGCTCTTTCATATACAGTCAGTGGATTTCAGGATTGCAGTGAGTTTCTACATTAAATAACTTGAAAACAATAATTTTGAAACCCATCCTTTTAAAATACTGCTACACAAACACACCTGGGTAACATCTTATGCATTCAACTCCCATGGATATTTTCCATTTTCCATTTATGCAATTTGCAGCCATTATCATCAGCGTGTACAGCAGCGCTCCTCACAAAACAACACAGCAGCAGTTTTGTTTCCAGGGTTTTCTTTTTTAATTATAATAATTTCCACGTAAAACTAAAGGACAGGAGTCGAAGAAATCAAAACAGTGTCCAGCATGTCATTCATTCTTCCCACCACTAGGAGGGAGTATCCCATCTCCCTGACTCTCTCCAACACAAATGAGCAGCAGCAGCACAGCAGTGGACTGCGGTAGGTAGATAGAGAAAGTGGAGATGGCGAGCTGCATATGCGGGGTGTAGGCGTGTCTCTTGAAGTGGCCCCTCCCCCCAGGGCGTCGCTCACTCCATGAGGCCCAGCTTCTTCAGCGACCCAGGCATCTCGGGGGGAGGGGGGCGGTGCAGGCAGAAGTACACCTACATCGAGTCATAGACAAACCACTGCAGGGCCGTCAGTGTACCGATCATGATGATACGAGCAACCAGACCCTTCGACATAGGGGAGGAGAGGGGAAGAGATTAGGAGAGGATGTGTGAGAGAGAGAAATCAATATTATATGATACTGTAGTGAAATAAGACGTGATGAGAAGATAAATTGTTCTCAAGTTCCACTATGAGGAAAAAGTGTTTGGGGGATGAGTGGGGGTATTTGCGGCTGCGTGGGGCATTTGGGGGTGCGCTGGGGCATTTGGGAGTGCGCTGGGGCGTTTGGCGGTATTTAACTAATGACAACAGGAGGTTAAGCAGGTGTGCAGCAGCTCTCGGGCGCCTTCAACAACATCACTGCTACGTCAAACAAACTAACGACAGCATTGGTTAGAGAGAGGTGTTTCGTCATGACACGCGGATCATTTCACAATATCGCCACCTATCTCGACGCATTAATAAACTACTCAAAAAAAAGATCTCCCTCCCTAAACAGGTTCAGCACAGTTAGCCTATAAGACTCATTTATTAAATCTTACAATAGAACAGCAGTGTTTTTTCCCTCTTTCTGTTCTCTTTTCTAATTTCACTATATACACTACTCACAAAAAGTTAGGGATATTCGGCTTTCGGGTGAAATTTCAGGATGAACCTAAAATGCACTATAACCTTTACAGGTGAAATTAATTTGACCTTCTCTAAACTTTTGAATGCACATGTCCAACTATTCAATGTTTCAGTACTTTTTGCACAACTTGCTGTTCTCTAACAAGGAGCTGAACGGCAAAATTCACAACAGGTGTTTGATCCATGAATCGACCAATACATTTCCTGGTTCAATTAGAATTGGTATTTAAACAGTCCTCTTCATCATGCTGTTCACATTTTGACATCATGAGACCAAGACGACACCTAACAATTGATCAACAGTACCTCGCCATTGCGAGGCTTCAAACAGGATGTTCTCAGAGGGAAGTGGCCACTGAGCTTAGAGTGTCAGAGTGTCATCAGCAGGTTGCAACAGAGATACAGAGAGACTGGAAGAGTCACAGAAAGGCATAGAAGTGGACGTCCTTTGGCCACATCCCACACTGATGACCGCTTCATTGTGAACAGTGCCCTGCGGAACCGGATGATGAATGCCACTCAACTCCAGGCACATTTAAGGGAGGTGAGAGGCACCCAAGTGTCACGTCAGACCATTCGAAACCGTTTACATCAGCGTGGTCTGCGTGCTAGACGACCTGCAAGGGTACCTGACCACACCACCAGGCACAGGCGTCATCGTCTTGCATGGGCCAGGGAGCATTTACGCTGGACGAGGGACCAGTGGGCCTCAGTGCTGTTCTCTGATGAAAGTCGATTCACGTTGAGCAGAAATGATGGCCGCCAACGATGTTGGAGACGTCAAGGAGAGCGCTATGCATCAGCCACTGTTGTCACCAGACGACCCTTTGGTGGTGGCGGTGTTACAGTGTGGGCAGGTGTGTCTAGTCAATACAGAACTGCCCTACACTTTGTGAATGGTACAGTGACAAGCCCATACTACCTGAATAACATCATTAATCCAGTCATTGTGCCCCTGCATGAACAACACAGGCCTAATTTCATCTTCATGGACGACAATGCTCCAGCTCATCGAGGTCGCATCATTAGGGAAAGGCTGCTGGAGACTGGGGTACCTCAAATGGAGTGGCCTGCACTTTCTCCAGACCTGAATCCCATAGAAAACCTATGGGATCAGCTGACTCACCGTGTAGAGGCTCGTAACTCTGTACCCCAGAACCTCAATGACCTGAGGGCCGCCCTTCAAGAAGAGTGGGATGCCATGCCTCAGCAGACAATAAGTCGACTTGTGAACAGCATGAGACGTCGTTGTCAAGCTGTAATTGATGCTCAAGGGCACATGACAAGTTATTGAGACATTGACATTTTTGTTGTGGTATACCCACCACTGTTGTTGGCTTTTGTTTCAATAAATTGTTTGAGATGAGGAAATCACCATTGCATGCTTCTACTTAAATGCCCTACTTTCATGATACGTATAATATCACTGTAGCGTGAACTTACATTTTCCATAAATTTCACCCGAAAGCCAAATATCCCTAACTTTTTGTGAGTAGTGTATATATATCTATATATTTTTTGTTCTTCAATTAATGTGATTTTGTTCCGTAAGGTGAGGTTCTAGTATAAACCCAACCTCTCTAGCACATTTCTGTAAGTTACTTTGTCCTTCTATAATCAATTTACCTGGAGATAAATTAGAAAAAACTTACCTCTAACTGTATATAAAATCTGTTCACTGAACCAAAAAGTGTCAAGAAATAATAACAAAAAAAAAAGGCCTGTCCAAATATAGGTAACTTAATGTTTTATTCAATAACTTATACAACTATATTTGGAATTATACCATATTACAAGATTAAACTTTCAACTGTTATAAAGAGTGGTTTGTTTTTGCAACAGCTGGTTTAAGAGTAAAATCCTAATTGGACTACAAAAAAAGTGTCCTCCAGATATTTTGTGTGAGCATAATAGAAAATGAAGGTAGGGCCACCAAACGATAACTCATTAATTTATTTCAAAGTATTTGGATGTCTTTTGATGAGAAAAAAACTGTGTTACCTAATCAATATTTATCTTTACCATCCTTGTTATCAGTAAGACACCTCAGGATCTGAAGGTGTGACCTGTTGTCCGTCATCGTGCTGAGAAGTGGAGTTTTCCCCATCTCCAGCTGGTACAGTGTATAGCCAGACCTCTGTGTCACATTCCAGCAGAGGGGACCAGGTTGTGTTGCTTAATATTGTTTAATTGTCAATGCCATAATAACATGAAGGGCATTGACAATTAAACAATATTAAGCAACACAACCTGGCTACAGTGCTGTACATCCATCTTGCAAATTTTTTGTAAGATTAATGATTGAGATTAAAGGGATAGTTTGGAATTTTGGACATAATGTCTCAATAACGACTTACCCATGATGGTGGCGGAGCGAACGTGGCCATTGCAACTTGTTGCTCTTCTTTGTTTTTGTAGTCGACCAGTGCCAGCAGTACATTCGTAGGTAACGTAAAGTATCGCTCCGCCGCCGTACTTCCACAGAGAATATAGGTCAGCACAAAGTAAAGGATTCAACGATAGTTTGACTTAAAAATGATGGTATAAACACTCAAAATAACCCTGATAGACCCTCGTCATATTTTATTTGCTTTGGGTGCACTGTGGAGTGTTTAAGTGCGTTTGGTTGTGGATGCTACTGGTTACCTTAGAGTTGCGCTAGCATTAGCAAGGTGTGTATGTCCAAAAGAAGGGACAGCATGGAATTAGCTGAAAATGGTTTCATCAATCAACTACATCATGGGTAAGTCTTATTGAGACATTATGTACAGAATTCCGAACTATCCCTTTAAAGATCTAACATCGTATTATGGCCATGGGTTGATTATATGTGGAAGGTCTGGTCTCCAGTACAAAACAGATAAATTATAGCAGCAATTAAGCAGACAACTTTCACAAAAGGTAAATGAACTGTAGGACTATTCCCCTCCACGCCCATTAAAGCCACAACGACACCGGGTTCTTTCTGTCATTTTGTATGTTTATAGTCAAATCAGAAATATATGAACAGTGATTGGTGACAGGTAAAAGGAAGATGAACATTTTTTGTCTGTGTTTTGGCCCTGTACTCCAGCACTTTGGATGTGAAATGATACAATGACTGAGGCTAAAGTGCAGACTGTAAGCTTTAATTTGAGGCAATTTTCGTATACAAACCCAAAAAAGTTGGGACAGTATGGAAAATGCAAATAAAAGCAGAAAGCAGTGATTTGTAAATTCTTTTCGTTACATATATTTAAACAGTACAAAGAAAAAATATTAAATGTTTTACATTATCAGCTTTTAAATATACGCTAATTCCGAATTTGATGCCTGCAACACATTCCAAAAAAGTTGGGACAGGGGCAAAAAAAAAAAAAAGACTGGGAAGGTTGTGAAATGTTCAAAAAACACCAGTTTGGAACATTCCACACGTAAACAGGAAACAGGTGATGCTATCATTACTGGGTATAAAAAGGAGCATCCACGAAGGCTCTGACTTTTACTAACAAGGATTGGTCAAGGTTCGCCTCTTTGTGAAAAACTGCATGAGCGAATAGTCCAACAGTTTAAGAACAACATTTCTCAACGCACAATTGCAAGGAATTTAGGGATTTCACCATACAGTCCATAATATTATTAAAATATTCAGAGAATCTGGAGAAATCTCAGTGCGTAAAGGATGTAATGGATACAAGGAAGTATTGGGACTCTGGCCTTGTGATCATGGGACTGGGCCCCCTGCTGAGACACATTCACAATTAACACAGACTGCTTGATCGATCAGGCACCGGTTTTGGCAGGAACACCCCCCTCTTTTGGGAAGGAGAGGGGGGACCCCAATTTAACACACACATGCATACCCTGAGGTGATTGGAAATGGCTGATCCATCCAACGGCTGTTTTATTGATGGTTCCAATGAAATGAGCCAATCAAATGCATGGGTGCCCTAAGGCCATCTACCAATTGGGCTCAAAGGAACGGGTTTGGTTGCGTCAGTGACTTTTGACCATAAAAACCCATGAAACTCTACCAACATTGCTCTGATGGTAAAGACGCCATCTTACCCTACCAGATGCACCACTGAAACCCTGACGGACTTCTGCGTTTCCCAACCTGCATCTCGCCTGATCACGAGACAGAGTTAGCCTGCCACCGTCCACAAAATAAACCAAGCTGGTTAGTTCCCAACAGCTGTTTTGAGGACACGTTTCTTCAGAATGTTCCTCTACCATCTTCCTTGTGGCTGGACCCAAGTGGAGATCAATGCACGTCCACGTCGACCTGACTGGAAACATGTTGCGACCTGACTTCAGTGAAGAAGTCTCCCAGGAGTCTACGCATCTGCCGGGACCTTGGACCAGCTGACGAGCTGACATCACTTATGGAATCGGGACTGGCCTTCCCTTTGTTACCGTTACCTTTTGAAACTCATTTTATAACAGGTATAGTCCCAAATGCTTGGAAAACGGCCCATGTAACCCCCTTGCATAAAGGTGGAGATAGAAGTGATCTAAATAATTATCGACCAATCTCCAAGCTATCCTGCCTAGCAAAAATCCTGGAATCATTGGTAAATAATCAGCTCAAAGGATTTATCTCAAAACATACTGTATTAAGCCCACACCAATCTGGTTTTAGAGAAAAACATAGTACGATCTCAGCCACTACTTTAGTTATAAACAACATAGTATCTGCCCTTGATAAAAGAAAACACTGTGCTGCCCTGTTTGTAGATCTGTCAAAGGCGTTTGACACAGTTGACCATTCTCTTCTTTTACAAAGATTATGTAGTGTTGGTTTCAATACAAGTGCCTGCAGTTGGTTTCAAAGCTATTTATCTGAGAGACTTCAATGTGTAAAAATGGGAAATGCCCAGTCAAGAGTTTTTACCCATTACAAAAGGTGTCCCGCTGGGATCAATCCTGGGCCCTGTCTTATTTACCATTTATATCAATGATATTGTCTCATCTCTGAACGATTGTCAAGTTAATCTTTATGCGGATGACACGGTTGTCTACTGTTTTGCTGATTCTGTGCAACTGGTCACTGAGAATCTGCAACTCTCTTTTAATGCTTTGCAAGATGCGCTTAATAGTCTCAAATTGGTGCTTAATGTTAATAAAACAAAATGTATGTTGTTCTCTAGAGCCAGAGATATTGTTTACAATGACCTGCATATATCTGCTGTGAATGGGTCTGATATTGAGAGAGTCTCAGAATACAAATACCTTGGTATTTGGCTTGATGAGAAACTTACTTTTAAATACCATGTGGGCGTTCTTGCCAGTAAATTGCGACAAAAGATTGGCTTTTTGTACAGGAACAGAGCCAGCTTCCCAATGATTAGCAGAAAGAGAGTCACTGAAGCAGTTTTTCTCTGTTTTGGATTACGGGGATGCTATTTATAGACATGCGGCGGCTTCCACTCTTAAGCCATTAGACTCTGTTTATCATTCAGCCATCAGATTTATCACCGGTGATAGTTACAATACTCACCATTGTATTCTGTATAATAGGGTTGGGTGGTCCTCTCTGGCAGAGAGACGAGAATTGCACTGGCATCTGTTTTTATATAAAGCCATAATTGGGGATTGTCCAAATTATCTTACTTCATTATTGGAATGGACCTCTGGACCCTACTGTACACGATCCAAGGACTGGCTTACACTTGGAGTGCCTAGAGTTTCTACTACTCTTGGTAGATCTGCTTTTAGCTTCTGTGCCCCTGACTCATGGAATGCCCTGCAAGGTACATTGAAACTAGATACCCTAGTGTCCATGGGTCGGTTTAGAACTTTGACAACCAAACAGGTCATCACAATTTGTAATTGTTTTAAAATTTTCCTGAAACTGTTTTAATTTGCTTTTGAATTGTTAATTGATTCTTTCTTTTAAATTTTTTTATGTTTTGATTCTTGATGTTGATTAATAATATGTAATTACTCGACGACGCTGCAAATGAGTGTAACTACTCACTGTAATTTTGAGTATAAATAAAGCTTGAATGAATGAATGAATAGCACTGACTAGAGACGATTCTAGTGTCTCTGGGGGCCCCAGGCAAAAACATACATGGGGCCCTTCGGACTGATTTTTTGCTGACTGGTTCCATTTCAAAATGTATTTATAACAATAACCGGCAAGCTTCACAAATTTTGTTTAGGCATTTTACTGGAATAACTAATAGGCTATCTCATATAAACCTAAAAATTAACTAGTACTGTTAGGCTATATAGGAATTGGACAGGTGAGAGGAGCGAGTTTCAGCAACTAACATTAATATGGTTCCCATAAGACACTTGCATTTTTCTACCAAACTAAAGGGTTTACAGTCATATTTTCAACTGAGTTATACCCATAATACATATACGAATAAGAATCAAAGCATGATTTTACTTGATACAAAGTCAAGTTGTTTTACACATATTTATTAGAGTCAACAGTACCAGACTCTGGCTGGTCAACATATGACTAAATAGCCTAGTGGCATGTGTACAATGATGAATAGCCTACAAGGAGCATGCACGTTCAGTTTGAACTTACTTTTTTTCTACTGTTTGGTATGGATCCAGCTAGCAGTAGCACATGAGAGCAGACCTATTGAGCAAACACCTTTGTAGCTAACGTTAACAGTCCCTGAATGTTTTAACCCTCTGCATGAGTGCTTACATGAATGTTAGCCTACTGATATTCCATTAGCTAAGTAGCTCATGTTGTTATTGAACTCCCCGAGCTCAAGTACCAGTCCAGTAATGATTGTTACAGCAGCATTAGAACGTTAACGTCTACAACTTACTCTCGTAGCAGTCAGTTTTTTTCTTTCTCTCAACCGGTGGCTGGTGGGATAAATCCTTTTCATTTTGACAGCCGCCTATTCATTCAAACAAACTGTCGTGCTACTAACGACATGGGGCCCCGTCTAGGGGGGTTTCCGAGTAGGCTACACACTGCACTGCCTATTGGATGTTTCAAGGGGGTTCCTGCATTTTTATATAGTCATTACCATAGGACTAATGTGATCAGCCTTCGGGGGCCCCCTCAACGCTCCCCGTCTAGGGGGGTTTCCGAGTACACACTGCACTGCCCATCGGAAGTTTCAAGGGGGTTCCCACATTTTTAGATTGTCATTGTCGTAGGACTAATTGATCAGGCAATTGCCTGTCCCCTTGCGCCGCCTCTGGCACTGACATCAATTGATAGGCTAGCATAAAACTTGTAATACCCAGTTGAGGTAATTTTACTGCTGTTGTTTGTATTTTGTTTTGCTATGCGCGTTTTGGTCGGGAAGAGTCAATTTCCCTGACCTTAAAGTTTTACACTGTTAAAACTTTATACTTATGAGACTGATAAAACGAGCTAACTACAAAATATAGTTTAGCGTATCACTAACCCATAACATGAACTAACCCTCGTTAATGGACTGTTAGCTTCTATATTTAGCCATCACATAATTATAATTTCCTCTGATTAAGACATTGTATAATATGAGGGATAATATTCAAAGTATTTTTTCTGTTATTCATAATTGTAGCCAATAAAACATACAGTATGTCATTGTTCCAAACCATTGTCATCTACGTCATTATGCTAAGTTGGGCTCTACTGACATATAGAATTCAAATTGAGTGTTGAACTTAATTTGTTCTGAATAAAACGGACCAAACCTCACTACAAGGGCAAGGCCGAAAGCCAATATTGAATGCCCGTGACCTTCGATCCCTCAGACGGCACTACATTAAAAACCCAACCTGCTTCTGTAATGAATATAACCACATGGGCTCGAGAATACTTCGGAAAACCGTTGTCAGTAAACAGTTCGCCGTTGCATCTACTACGCAAAACTTAAGCCATATATCAGCAACATCCATAAACGCCATCGACTTCTCTGGGCTCGTGCTCATCTGAGATGGACTGACACAAAGTGAAAACGTGTGGTGTGGTCTGACGAGTCCACCTTTCAAAGTGTTTTTGGAAATAACAGACGTCGTGTTCTCCGAGCCAAAGTGGAAAAGGACCATCCCGATTGTTACCAACGCAAGGTTCAAAAGCCAGCGTCTGTCATGGTACGGGGGTGTGTTAGTGCCCATGGCATGGGTAACGTGCACATCTGTGAAGGCACCATTAACGCTGAAGGGTACATATGCCTTTTGGAGCAACATATGGTGCCATCTAGACAACGTCTTTTTCAGGGACGTCCCTGCTCATTTCAGCAAGACAATGCCAAGCCACATTTTGCACGTGTTACAACAGTGTGGCTTCATAGTCAGAGAGTTCAGGTGCTAGACTTGCCTGCAGTCCAGACCTGTCTCTTGAAAACATGTGGCGCATTATGAAGCGCAAAATACGACAATGGAGACCCCTGACTGTTGAGCAACTGAAGTTTCATATCAAGCAAGAATGGGAAAAAAATTCCCATTTCAAAACTACAACAATTATTGTTGTTAAAAGCAAAGGTGGTGTAACAGTGGTAAATATGCCCCTGTCCCAACTTTTTTGGGATGTGTTGCAGGCATCAAATTTAGAATGAGCGTATATTTACAAAAAACAATAAAGTTTATTAGTTAAAACCTTAAATATCTTGTCTTTTTACTGTTTTCAATTGAATACAGGTCAAAAAGGATTTGCAAATCATCGTTTTTATTTACATTTTATACACTGTCCCAACTTTTTTGGAATTGGGGTTTGTAAATTGTAACTGAAGACAGCTGCAGTACAGGCCTGGCATCGCATCACCAGTGAAGATACCCAGCATCTGATGATTTCTACAACTCGCAGACTTCAGGCAGCCCTTGCACGCAAAGGATATGCAACCAATTATTATTATTTCATAGCAACATGATTAATGATTAGGATTAATATACTTTCCCTTTATGCCACAAGCAATAGGCCAATATTCAATACTTTGCAACTGTACAACTCAAAAGGAGCCCCATTAGACATTTCTCATAAAGATATTCTGCAATAAAATATGCTTTAGAACCACCACTCAAAAGTCTATGAAAATATGCATGTAAGTTATGATATTTAACATGGCCAAAAAAAAAAATTGCACTCTAATATTTCGTTGGACCGCCGAGTCGAGGGACTAATTTCACGTACTTCACTTGCATTTCTAACGGATTGGACCGCACTCGCCCCCAATTTCCGATTTCTAAAAGGATTCCCCCAAGTGGAAGAGGTTTTCCTCTTCAAATTTATGTTGTCTAATGTTTAAATCGTTTTGTCTAAATCTAGTGCCAAATTAATTACATTATTTAATGTGATAAGAAAACGCAATGCTAACGTGCAACTAAGAGAAAATGTTGGGATTTGTTTGCCAGTTAATTATTCATTTTAGCCTATTGCCATCCTTATTAAACAATCTCACGTTAGTTATCTCTTTATCATTATCATTATAGGCTACAGACTGATTGGTCTTGGTTAGGCTACTCAGGGAATTAATTGTTTGATTGACAAGCAAGCAAAATAAACAAACAGGTTGAGAATATGTTTGGTTTAAATGCTTTGTACTCCCCCCCTTTTCCAGCGCACCAGCTGACAACTAGCTTAAATGCTATGCAATTTTATGACAAAGAAAAATGCTAGCACACAAAAACTTGCTGTATTTATTGATAGGCTATTTTCTATTCAGTAAATGAATTGCTTGACTGATAATCAATGAAAACAGGTTGAGAGTTTCATCCGTTTAAAAGGTACGGTGACAGACATTTTACATCCCACGATACGCCACTGTGCAGTGTGGTTAACTCCCGAGTATAGCTATGGGGAGAAGTGCGTCTCAGTTCAAATAACCCGCTCCACCCTCGCTCCTTCCCACTCCCGAAACGCAAGTGTATACTCCTGTTTTACTCAAGTGTATACTCTAGAGTTGTAGTACTCCAGACTGGTCTTGATCAGCCTCCCAAGTGAAGTTTCAGGCATCGGGCAACATTGACGAGAACGGACTTGGCTATCCCTTCATTCATTGCGTGAGTGACGAGACAGCACCATATAGGGACAAACTTACTAGGCTACATTTTTAGTCATCTCTTCAATAAATTGGACTAGCCTACAATATTT
The DNA here is from genome assembly GCA_029718625.1 of Synaphobranchus kaupii. Classification (NCBI taxonomy): domain Eukaryota; kingdom Metazoa; phylum Chordata; class Actinopteri; order Anguilliformes; family Synaphobranchidae; genus Synaphobranchus; species Synaphobranchus kaupii. The sequence continues at coordinate 70,442,345 of CM056380.1, read as the reverse complement.
CTAAAGAATAAAAATGAGGCGAGAAATATGTCTTACAATAGCTGGATTTTTACCTCATTTTAAACATTTGTACAACTAAAAAAGTACACTCAGATCAGGAACAGCGAAGTCACGTTCCTTACGGTATTGGGGAGGAGAATCCCCCCCGAAGGTATCCACAACACCACAGTTCTGTGCACAACACCAAAGATTTTAGATAATGACAAGATATGCAAATAGCGCGTTTCCCCGTTGGATTTTTTGTCCGCACAAGAGGAAGTGATCAGACATGCGCAGTAGTGTCTTTACTGTCTGACGTTAGCTTAGCTGCTAACGTTACATAACGTTATGCTCAGAGTGGCTCGCATCTGACCGGCGCTAGTCAGATTAAAAATTGATTTTCATTGAATTGTCAAAATCACAACGGCCTGTAAGCAACTGTACTGATTCCTGACAACCTACGCATACATAAAATTGAGACTTTTGATTTCTTCTGGTTGAAAATGACCCGTTTAGCGAACTGTTTTGTAAAAACTCCATTGACTTCCATTCATTCAGTGAGAGCCTGTTGTCTGTCTAATAAGTTCTCACTCTACTCTCTTTGACAACACCCTCGGGTCACCTTGGCTCCTTCCGCACCGACTTCTCCCAACCCAGAAGTAACGTTGTGTTCTTCCTTCTCCTTTGTTGTCGCCGCAGGTCCCAGGATTCTGCGGTGAACTTTCCGCAGTTCAGGTAGGTGCTCCGCCGTTCACACGAAACACTCCGACACTCATATACACACCAAACAAAAATAACAAAAAGTCAAAACCAAACGAAAAGAAAAACACACTCGCCCAAGCAATGAAGAGCGCAGCGGGACCGCACCCTTTCTCGCTCAATTCCTTTCTTCAGATCTCGGTGTGCAGTTTTTATTACACAGTAGCCCAGCCACCTACTTTCAAACGTGTCAGCTCCGCATCAGTATTCAATTATTCAATGAACAACTTTGAAAACAGCCCCCATTCCAATATCATTCCAGGGACCGTCTCAAAATTCCTCCCCAGGGAACCCGCGAAAACAGCTGACAATAACGTTGTCATAAAATTTCTTCTTACTGTAAAAAATCCCAGACTTGTTTACATTCTCAGACAGATGTTTGGGAAATCTGTTAACACAAGTCAGCAATTATATCAGGAAATACCCTCTAACTCTTTGAAAACAAAAAAAGTAATTGTACCTGAAAATAATATATCGAGTCTTTTGACATCCTTTTATATCCAGTCATAATAGCATCACCAAAGTTTTTTGAACTTCCCAGTCCCACTGTTTTTGTCCCTATCCCAACTTTTCTGGAACGTGTTGCAGGCAAGGGCATAGCCGTGGTTTGGCTAGGGGGGTCCGGGGGCATGCCCCCCTGGAAGAAAATATTTGAAAAACAGCACTTAAATGCTCATTTCTAGTGCCCTTTGAAAACTATTAATTTGCTGCTGAAAAAATGACAAACAAAAGCACTCCAAACAAGCTAACAATACTGCAAAACAAACCAATCTTTAAAAAAAATATCTAACGTTATGTACGTGCTCTTGCAAAATTTCCCTTCCTCCCTTTCTTTTATGTAGCTGGATCCATGTATTATATATTATTCTGTTTCTAACTGAGAAAAAACATCATATAGCTATTTACATGTATATCATGGTTCAGATGTAGCCTATTTGTTTTACTGCCTCTCTCTACTGTCACCATTACTGCTACCTGCTGTGGCTCAGAGGGCTCAGTTGAGCTGCTGCAGCCTGCCTCACTCCTCTCCTCCATCATCATGAGTGTAATGTTAATAACATGAGGTCAAATATAAGCCTTATTCACTTTATTTCATCAGGAGGGAAATAGCTCATCATTATCATATCACAATGATCTAAATAATGAAAATGTCTACTTAAACCGTGTCAAATGCAAGTTTGAGTGGACTGGCTAAAGTTAAGGCTAGCCTATGTACTAGCTAGCCCAACCTTGGTCCCTGTGTATGCTTGTTTTCATTCCACAATTGCAATTCCAGAATTTGCGCTACCTTTTAACCGCAGCTTTTCAGTGGGTTTCAACGCATTGGAGGGCAAGTAGCTTGGCTTCAAAAACCACTATACATCTCCTTTTCAAAAATGGGAAACTCAGAGTATGTTTATGGTCTCTTTGTGAATTTTTGGTTTGTCTTTGTTTATCCAGAACATGTTTTAAACAACAGTAGCCCAATGACGGATTACCGCATGGGCAAAGTGAGCATGTGCCTAGGGCCCTGGAGCCAATAGGGGCCCTTGGCCTTAAGATTTATTATTATCTTTTTTTTTTTTTAAAGGAGCTATATGTAACACATTTACTGTACTAAATCATAAAATGACCATGATACGTCATCAGAGATTAAGGAAACATGCTAAGTAGAAATACTGGCTTCTCCGACAACAATGCTACAGCCAGTATGTTCTCCTTTGAAATTTCCATTCCGGGTCGGACGTCTGTATTTGTTTTGGCCTGTGTGATTCACTATTCTCCGAGTTGACTGCCCACTGCCCATTACGAACAACCAGAGGTGCGTTCAAATTCAGCGAACAGAGCCGAACGTGCGTGGCAAACATGTTTTCTTTGAACGGTTAAATTTGAACGGCTTCCGTTCCAAATTGTTTGCATTACCGGTATCTTCAATTGAAATCTCCATCTGGGAACACATTTCCCTCAGTCCAGCGTCCATTTTTGTTTGCCGCAAACTACCTTTTCAGACCGTTCGCTTACGTTTGCGGCGAACACAAAGCTAACGGAAAAAAGTTTGAAATAGTTTGCAAAAGTTAGCCTTTGCGAACGTTTGCAAACTATTTCAAACTTTTTTCCATTAGCTTTGTATTCGCCGCAAACGTTTGCAAACAAAAGCGAACTGTCTGAAAAGGTAGTTTGCGGCGAACAAAAATGGACGCTGGACTGAGGGTCCTATGCATGCGAAAGTGTGACCGAAATGTAAAGTCGTCGTAGGTAGGCACGACTTCGGTCACATAACCCTCGACTCTACCGGAGGCCCTTTCACTTGCAACTATAGGTTGCAGCACGCTTTGTACTATCGTGACTACATCCAATATTTGATCATCAAGAAAATCATCAATGATCACAGAAGCGGCTGTGAGTACAAACTGAAGCTCTCTTGTCGCCATGTCTGTTTATGTTTAATGCAAACAATTTGGAACGTTCTTAAAAAGCAGTTAAAATTTTACCGTTCAAAGAAAATATGTTTGCCACGCACGTTCGGCATTCCGACAGCCGATTTACGAATGCCTAAGCTAAGTTCAACATTGTTTTCATTTAGCTAGCTAGCTAAAGATTTAAATATACAGTACTGTGCAAAAGTCTTACGCACCGTAGATTCTTTATATGATTTTTTTTCTTGTCTTGTCTTCTGCATTAGTGTGTCAGTAGAAAATAGCAAATTTTAGATTTCCAAACATTAATTTTCCCAAAAAAATGAATTGAACTATCTTCAGCAAAATTAAGAACAAGTAGTTCTGCAATAGATGGTATGGCCTCCACAGAGCCCTGATCTCAACATCATTGAGGCTGTCTAGGATTACCTGGACAGACGGAAGCAATCGAGACAGCCAAAGTCTGCAGAAGAACTGTGGCATGTTCTCCAACATGCTTGGAACAACCTACTGGCTGATTTTCTTAGGTACACGTTTGTGCACTTTTATAAGAGAATTGATGCAGTTCTAAAGGCAAAGGGTGGTTACACCAAACATTGATTTTATTTAGTTTTTTTTTTTTTTTTACTGTTTACTGCTCTTTATAGTCAATTGTTTGATATTTAGAAACTTAATTTCATTATTTTTGAAAGCATCTTAATTATTTTTTTTTTTTTTCCATGTGCCCAAGACTTTTGCACAGTACTGTATATGTATATAGTTACTAGCTAAACATACCACTAACGTTAGCTTATATCAGTGTGACCGTAAACATAGCCAGCCATGCATCTAGCTAACATTGACATTATTTTATACAAAATCCATATGAGCTTGTTTATAATTTGCAAACAATAAATAAATTGCAAACGTGTACATTAGCTGATCAACTTACAGTGTAGGACTCGTCGTTGCTTGTCATTGTCAAAACAGAATAAGCTCGTCTCAAAATATAATGTTGCGCTCGGCTCGTCTTGCGCTCGTGTTCGTTCAGTGTCCTCAACCTGGCAACCCGTGTGAGCTTCGAGTCTGGGGAGGAGGGGGAAGGTGGAGACAACTCTCTCCAATATTGTGAATCTGGACTGCAGTACCCATTTTAAACGCTCAGTGTCAATGTTACATATAGCTCCTTTAATGTGTAAAGTATTTTATTTCTTTTTTTAATATTGGAGTAAATGTGATTTTGAAAATGTAGTACGATTATGAAATTGTTTGAATATTTTGTAAATTAGCCGATTAAATCACGTAATGTCGTAATGACGTAGGCTATAGGTCAAATGTCAATTTTGCGGTCAACATGGAGAAACACGTGCTTAGCGGGTCAGAAAAGCGTAAACTCAAAAAAGAAAAAGAAGCCAAAGATGCCGCTTTGGTACAACAAATACCCTCTATTTTAAATTTTTTACAAGCATCTATTTGATCTGTTTGGGGTTCTGTTCATGCCAGAGATCGCATCGGACAGTGAAGTAATTGACAAAGCGAACACGCTTTCCTCTGCCTATCCCTCTGATTTGGCCAGAAGTCTTGCCGATGTATTGATTCACTTCAGATCTTTCATTAGACCTGACGGACTGAACATGCCTCCATCGAAACATCTGAAAACAATGCTCTATTGTGGATTACAGTCAACATTTCCTAACGTATGCATTGCGTTAAGACTGTATCTGACTCTTCCTGTCAGCAACTGCAAGGGAGAACGGTCCTTTTCGCAAATGTCCAGGATTAAAAATGAACTAAGGACAAGGATGACACAGAGACGCCTGAACATGCTGTCACTCATGGCCATTGAATTGGAACTCGTCCGGGAGTTGGACTTTGACGACTTGATCAATGACTTCTCTTCAAAGAAGGCCAGAAGAAAGCCGATGGTTTAGGTAGGATATTTTTTTCACTGCGGTGTAGTGAGGTTTTTATCACTTTTATTCAGAATTAAGTTCAACACTCAATTAGAATTATATATGTCAGTAGAGCCCAACTTAGTGAAATAACATAGGCATGACAATGGGTTGGAAAAATGACATGTTTTATTGGCTGCAACTATGAATGACTTAATCTTAATCAGAGGAAATTATAATTATGTGATGGCTATATATAGAAGCTAACAGTCCTACCATTAACAAAGGTTAGTTTGTGTTATGGGTTAATGACATGCTAAACTATATTTTGTGGTTAGCTCTTTTTATCAGTCTCATAAATATAAAGTTTTAACTGTAAAACTATAAGATCAGGGAAATTGCCTATTCCCGACCGAAACGCGCATAGCAAAACAAAATATAAACAACAGAAAGAACCAGCGGTAAAACAACCTCAACTGGGTATTACAGGTTTTATGCTAGCCTATCAATTGATGTGAGTGCTAAATAAAATGTGTTTTAATAATTAACGGTAACAAAGGGAGGCCAGTCCCGATTCCGTAAGTGATGTCAGCTCGTCAGCTGGTCCAAGGTACCGGCAGGTGCGTGGACTCCTGGAGACTTCTTTACCGAAGTCGGGTCGCGACAGGTTTCCAGGCAGGTCGACGTGGACGTGCACAGATCTCCACTTGGGTCCGGCCGCAAAGGAGACAGTAGAGGAACAGTTTGAAGAAACGCGTCCTCAAAACAGCTATTGAGAATAAACCAGCTTGGTTTATTCTGTGGATGGTGGCAGGCTAACTCTTGTCTCGGTGATCAGGCGAGACATCCCAAAATGTCCCTGTGTAACAAGTACAGCGGTTTTATTTAAATTAAGGTGTATGTTTGACTCCTAAAGATGTATATACTGTGCTGTACATGGCATGATGTATAGAACGAAACAGACCTAAAATGGCAGTAATTTAACATGGCAAAATAAGGAATATAATTTCAAAGTAATAGATGCTGTGTGGTTGTGGGTTGCCCTGTGCTATTGTGCGACCAACCTCTGTGTGCTTGGGGGCCCGTGGCGATTTTGTGTCCAGGGCCCATGGTCATGATAATCCGTCCATGCAGTAGCCTAATGTCATATCTCGCGGATGTACCCAAGAGAACAGACTTATGGAAATGCAGAATTAATTAAATATAACCTGATAGACTATAAAACATGGTTTGGGAAGAGTTTTCATTTCATTCTATTTTTCGGTAGAACATATAGCCTAGCCTACAGACATGTCTGAGTAGCTAGCCTATAGTGTGTGTTTCTCGTTTTCGAAAAGGAGATTTATCGCGGTTTTGAAGGCAAAACTACTTGCCCCAATTGGAACGCATTTAAACCCACTGAGAAGCTGCAGTTAACATGTCAAGCCAGCAGTGAGGTTGTGCTATGCACGATCATAAATTATGGGAATCAATCGTTTAATAAGGTCCGGGTTGAAAAGTGAAAAGTGAATCTATCATTTAAACCAGTTTACCTCGGAGTAGGCTACGCAGCTCACCACTGTCACAAAACACTCAGATGACGGATCCCACCAGAGTTCTAGCCAGACCGCTTTTTCTCTGGGCAGAACACTCTCCTCTACAATCTATGGGTGCGTCCTAATACTTGAAAAATGCACCTCCGGAATCTTTGTGTTTTAATCTAATGTTGCTGATTACATCTTAATTATGTATTAATGGTTACATATTAATTAATGTCTCGATGCAGACCGCAATATCAGGTACATTGTATACTGTACATGTATTCTAAATGTTCAGGTAGTTTTGCATACTTCCGGGTAGTAGAGGAGTGGTAGTGGGGGAGAGGAGTGAAGAATATTGGGACGCACCCTATAGCTATGGGCAGAGGACAATGTAGCACTCCAAGCATTGTGATTGGTTGATCTGCCCTCGACCCTCAGATACTAGTTGACTGTGGTCTCGCAGCATGCCTTTCAAAGTAAAAGTAGCCTACATGGCAAATGTTTTTTTTTTCTCTGTACAATTTAAATTTCGGACAAGTTCAACAGGACTAACGTTAACTGTAACAACGTGTATCATCACAAAATTGGCCTTGGATTGTTGTATAATGTGCGGCGGACAGAATGGCCAGGTACTGGAAGTGCGAGGGACATGTCCCTCGCATACCCCGTGTCCGCTACACCCTGGTTGCAGGCATCAAATCCAGGGTGAGTCCAGGGTGGGAGGTATTTACAGGGGGGATTTGTTGAGAAGGGCTATTGCAGTGGGGACAAAACTCTTAGTGAATTTGGCTTTTCTGTATTTGGGGGTTCTATATCTACGGCCAGAGGGGAGAAGTGTGAAGTGGGGATGGAGTGGGTGATCTGGGTCCTGTGCTATTGTGTGTGCCTTGTGGTTTATAGCTGTGGTGATGCGGTTGGATAGGTTTGGATTGGGAAGACCTGTGAGTATTGTGAAAAAACAGATGGTACCATAAAGGAGGAGGGGTTCGATGATGCTACGATATAGGAATAGGAGAAGATGGGATTTGACAGACAGTTTTTTAAGTTTGCGGATGGCTGAGAGTCTTTGTTGGCAGCGTTTCTGAGTGTCCGTGGTGTGTAGTTTGAAATTGAGGTTATCGTCCAGAGTGATGCCCAGATATTTGATGGCCTCCACTGTTTCGACTGTTTCTCCATGTATGATGATGGGGCTGTGAGTGGGGCTGAGGGTGTGGTCGGGAGTAGTCGTGGAGGGTTTGAAAAATAGTTATTTTGTTTTGGCAACATTGAGCTGGAGGACGTTATTGTCACACCAGGTGGAAAAGTGAGATATGGACTGTTGGTAGGCAGAGAGTGAGTTATTGTCATTGAGGAGTGCGAGGATGGCAGTGTCGTCTGAGTATTTAAAGTACAGATCCTTTCCAAAAAATTAGAATATCATGGAAAAGTTGTTTTTTTCCATAATTCCATTCAAAAAGTGAAACTTTCATAGATTATAGATTCATTACACACAAAGTGAAATATTTCTAGCCTTTATTTGTTTCATTTTTCATAATTTTGGCTTACAGCTCCAGAAAACCCCCAAAACAGTATTTCAAGAAATTAGAATAGTGTGTTGAAAATCAGCATTTACTTCAGTTATTTCAGAGAATGAATGTTTTAGACTGAGTGTCACACTATCATCTAATTTACTCAAAACACCTGCAAAGTTTATCTCAGTTTGGTTCAGTATGGGGAAGACTGCAGACTTGACAATTGGCCAGAAGACCATCATTGACACCCTCCAGAAGATGGGTAAGCCACAAAAGGTCATCGCTAAGGAGGCTGGCTGTTCACAGAGTGCAGTGTCCAAGCATATCAATAGAAAGTTTAGTGGAAGGGGAAAATGTGGCAGGAGAAGGTGCACAAGCAAAAGAGATAACTGTAGTGGATTGTCAAGCAAAGATGATTCCAAAATTTGGCGGAGATGCAGAGGGAGTGGACTGAGGCCGGAGTCAGTGCTTCAAAAACCACCACGTACAGACGTATCCGGGACATGGGCTACAACTGTCGGATTCCTCTAGTCAAGCCACTCCACTCATTCTCTGAAATAACTGAAGTAAATGCTGATTTTCAACACACTATTCTAATTTCTTGAAATACTGTATTGGGGGTTTTCTGGAGCTGTAAGCCAAAATTATGAAAAATTAAACAAATAAAGGCTAGAAATATTTCACTTTGTGTGTAATGAATCTATAATCTATGAAAGTTTCACTTTTTGAATGGAATTACGGAAAAAAAAACCTTTTCCATGATATTCAAATTTTTTGGAAAGGATCTGTATATGGTGACAGGGGATGGGCTTTGACAGTCATTTGTGTACAGTGTGTAGAGAAATGGGCTAAGCACACATCCTTGGGGTGCTCCAGTGTTGATGATGGTGGTGGGTGAGAGTGAGTTATTTACCTTTACTGCCTGGGGTCTATTGCTGAGAAAGTTGTGAAGCCAGCAAATGAGTGGTGATGGAATGTTAAGGTGGTGGAGTTTCTTGATCATCTGATGCCGTTGTATTGTGTTGAAGGCAGAACTGAAATCAATAAGTAGTAGTCTGGTGTGGTTCTCGGGTTGTTCCAAATGTTGCAGGCCACTGCATCCACTGTGCCTCTCCTCTGTTTGTAGGCAAACTGTAGGATGTCCAGGTGTGGGGTGACAGAGGGCAGGATGATGTTCAGGACCAGTTTCTCGAAGCATTTCATGATTATGGAGGTTAGGGCCACAGGTCTGTAGTGGCGGAGGGATGTGGTTATTTTGGTATGGGAATGATGGTTGAGGTTTTCCATGTGATTGGAATTGTGGCAGACTGGAATGATTTAAGGAACAAGGAGCGAAGGACAGGGGAGAGCACATGTGACCCGCCCTGAGATCCCATCCGGTCCAGGAGCCTTGTTGGGTTTGCACCTCAGCAGCTGGAGATGGACATCCTTTATGGAAAGGAGGGTGTTGTAATCCAGCTCGGGGTTGGATGAGGGCAGGGAGCCCAGAAGGCTCTCACACTCGGCTGAGATATTATGGTTGTCAAAGCATGCATAGAATGTATTGAGGTCCCGGGCAAAGGATATGGGGTCTGTCACTGTAGTGGTCTGTGTTTTGGATTGTCCTGTCAGTGTTCTGACTCTCTGAAAGGCTTGTTTTGTGTTCATGTTGCCAAATTCCTGTTCCATTTTATTTTTGTAATTTAGTTTTGCTTTAAGTATTTCATTCTTGATGGTTCGGCTAATGGTTTTGAGAGCTGTCCAGTTCTTCAGTTTGAAAACACGCCTTTTTTCTTTAAAAAGGTGGTTGATTTGCAGAGTGATCCATGGTTTTGAGTTGGGGTATTTTTTTATAGTTTTAACTGGTATTGTGATGTCCATGCAAAACTTGAGGTAATCAGTGATGACGTTGGTCTGCTCATCCAATTCGCCCTCAAAAACATCCCAGTCGGTACATAATAGGCAGCCTTGTAGTCGTGCGATGGCGTCCTCCGACCACTGATGGCCGCTGCGCGTCATGGGCTTGTGCCGTTTGAGTGTCTGTTTGTATTCCGGAAACAGGAAGATGACATTGTGATCTGCGAAGCCAAGTGGTGGATGAGCTTTGGCTTTGTAGGCGCCGTTGATGTTACCGTAGCACAAGTCTATTGTTTTTTCGAGTCTGGTCGGAATATTTATGTATTGATGGGAGAGCCGGCATGACGTTGTTAAGTCGGCAACTGTTAAAATCACCCTAAACGAACACCGGAGCGTCAGGGTATTTGCTGAGCATAGCCTGTGTGTTCTGTGCTACCAGCTCAGCTGCTATCCTATCATTGGCACTCGGTGGGATGTATACACAGCTGACTACCACAGTGGGGAATTCTCTCGGGAGATAGAAGGGTCGCAAGGATAGGGTGAGCATTTCCAGGTCTGGAGTACAAACCTTCCCGTGTGACTTGATGTTGGTGCACCAGTGTGAGTTGACGTAGATGCACACCCCGCCACCCCTCTCCTTTCCAGAGTCCCTGGTCCTGTCCGCCCTAAAGACGCTGAAATTATCCAGGCTGACCACGGCATCTGGGACCGTCTCGGCGAGCCAGGTCTCAGTCAGGGCGATGATACAGGCCTCCCTAAAGGCGGCTTCCGTCAGGCATTTGGCGTGAAGTATGTCCATTTTGTTATTGAGTGAACGGACGTTTGACAAGACGATCGAGGGAAGAGGTGGTTTAAAAGGGCGCTTCCTCAGCCTACACCGCACCCCTCCACGCCTGCCTCTTTTCCTCTTTGGCCTGAGGTGGATGTCGGCTGGGAGAAAGGTAGCTGGATCCAGTTTGCAGTGGATAGTTTCGGAGGAGTAGGAATAGGTCAGTACTTGACCCTCGTCTGCTCCCCGGAGTAGAACCGTACCCCATACGACACTGTCACTGATAATCCATAGAGCGATGAGGATGATCCAAACTGTTTTACATGTAGTAGTCTTACTTCCCAGCAGATGTCAAAATTAAAAAATTTAAAAAAACACAGAAAAAAAATATATATTTCTAATGTTCAGGACAATACATTTCACTATATTATAATTTTTATGTGAAGATGACACTGAATAGCTGGGGGACTTAACAGGGGATGCTTGTTCGGGTACTGCATGTGTTTTTCCAAATTAATGTTTTGCATAATAACAGGATATTCCTTTTAAAAAAGACTGGAGTCCACTAACATAATGGCAGGCGATTCAAACCTTTCTAAAAAGCTATTATCACTGTCATATTTTTGGGAATAATTTGAGAAGTGAATTATACAGTTAAATATGTGCACTGTGTCTGCAAGTGTGTTTAGCATTCAAATGAGTTGTCCAGAATGGCCAGTAATGAATATTTAAAATAAAGTTGTACTGTCTGTTATCTATATGTGGTACATGTTAGGGTTGTTTGATGTCAACAAATTTCACATCGTCACATCGGCCAATCAAACATCGCCGATGTCCGATGTCATCGGCTGCTTGCGAGGAGGTGCATTTTTTTATTAGGCTATTGCAATATAGACTAATTGGTTCTGCAAAATAGTAATAGCCTAAATTGCTTTGGTAAAAGACAGAAAATGCACAAATAGATTGAAATGACAGTATTATTTCTCAGTCAGTGCTTACGAGAATGAGGAAAAAAAGTTTTTGAACGTAAGGCAGCTTGTGTGTTAGCCTAATGCTTGAGCTGTTGCAGTTGGAGTTGTTGGCCTAACGTAAAAGTCACATCGTCATTGGCACAGCACATTGTCGATGTTCGATGTCATCGGCCATCAGCACAACCCTAGTACATGTTATATTTTGTTATTTTTATGATTGTCAATACATTTATTTTATCTACTTTATTGCTACATTGTTAGTGTTTACATTATTTTGAATGCATGGTATACCACCTCAAAAACCTGATTGTTGTTATGTATATACTGTATATTGTAGGCAAATTGAATGAGTTCCCACAGGTGTAATTCTGTTGTGGAATGTAAATATATAAGTTAATATGTACTTAATACTTCCCCTGCACCTCATGGTGTATGCTTGCTATGTGATAAAAACACCTTCTGCAGGAAGTTAATTGGATCCATAGACCTTGAAGCATTATCTTTAACAAACCTTTATTAGTACTCAATTTCTCATGGTATACCGAATGTTAACACCTGTATGCACATACCTGAAAATCTGTTTTATATATCACACTAGATACGTGCATTCAATAAATTAAGCTTAAAGGCTTTTCACACTGAAGGCACTACTGAATGAAAATATTTAGCCAAACAGGACTGTATTCAATCAGTAAATGTATTTTCAGTATGTAAAACACAACAATATCAAAAGGAGAAAATGTACTGTACACAAACCCCTGTCACTGAAAACAAGCATTTGACAGGAAAAACTCAGGATAAAAAATACTTAACACTCAGGAGTTGAGTCACTGTTTTGTAGTTTATTTTAGTCATTGTTTAGCAAAGCAAACATCAAAGTATGAAGGCCTTTCATTGAGTAAAATCTGACATATGGCACAAATGAAAGGAAATGATAAATCGTTGGGGTGGGACAGGGAGAAATAACAAAAACGTTCTAAGTATTTCATTTCTTACAATTAAAAAAGAGGCATCAGCCATCACGCCAGGTACTAGTAATTACAACTTATTTGCAAGCAACGCACTGCTAGATATTTGCACTTACACCATCTTCTCATTTTTTCCCATATGAACATGTTATGGAATAAGGCAGATTTTCAACTGTAAATGGAGACAATCTGGTTAAAAGAGAAGACAAAAATGAGAGTAAACATTCTCTGAAGTTCAAAGCAAAGCTGGCATGCAACAGAAATACATATTAAAATGATATTAAAATCTGCTGACTCAGTCACATCTAAATGTACCTGTCATTCCCGAACAGCGAGCATGTTCCCAAAATAAGCTCCACTGATTACATGGCCGCTAGGCAGATTAAAACAAGCAATGCACGTTTGAAAGATCAAAGTGAATTTCAGAATTTTTGTTATTTTTGAAGCAGGCTTCAGGACTAAATGAGAGCCCTGTGGGGTCTATTGGAGTCAGCTGAAGTAGCAAAGTTCTGCATTCACAATGACAACGGCCAATATAAAGAACAGATTCACAGCTAATTAGTGTGTATAGTTTGTCTCCCATCTCCCATGATAGACTAGGTTAATAAACCCAAACATTTTAAGTAGAAAAAAAAATGGAAAGGAAAATACCCTATAATAATAATGCTTCTGTCCTTGATCCTCAAAGAAATCAGAAAATCACCAGGTCATCTCTCTAAGTGTGTACAATTCATTGATACCGATATTGCAAATCCTGTTGTTGACTGTGCTGTAGAGTGTTTATGTTCAATGCAGGGCTCTGGATTTTAGTACAGAACCTTCAACAATAAATATGATTGAGATGTAGGTGGCCTTTGGCTTCCAGGGACCCGGAGAATGAGCAAACAACTTAAAGTGGTGAAAACTTGAAGATGGACTGCTCTGTTCCTTCCCCAAAGACATTCAATCAATCAAAGCTCATGGCACACCAGCTAAACTAGCCCTCAGCATGGGATGTAGTACTCTACGCTCTGACTCAAACCATTGATTTTTTTATTAATGTTTTAGTCTATTTTCATTCATATATGTTTATAATTCATGTATATCCTTCCATGTGGGAATGTTAGTAGTAAAAACCGAAAAAAGAAGTAATCATGATGCATTGAAGTTAATTAATTGGTACTCTACTGCCTGCTCCTCTCTTCTCCCTGTGGGATTCGGTATTGGTGCAATGTGCTTTCACACAGTCCATCGTTTCCCTGGCGACCATGATTGTCTTCTGCTCTGCCTCAAGGGCCCTCAGGATTCCCCACACCATCTGGCAAGAAATAAACAAGGATGGTTTCTGTAAATCGTGCGTGCGTGCGTGCGTGCGTGTGTGCGTGCGTGCGTGCGTGCGAAAGAAATGTGGATGACAGATTCTCTGCATCTGTCATTGTTCCTCTTTGGGACACAAAGGTTTAAGAGAGGTTTAAGCTCCCTAAAATGTAAAGTTGCACAGAAAATTGGGGCTGGTATCTGGGTGTTGGGGCTGATGAATTTACTATTCGTTCTGGTAGACGTTGGATCACACTGTTAAAATGCATAAGGCAGCTGGACTTTAGGTGAAATTTAATTCAGCACCTGTGCCCTTTAAGTAACAAGAAAAAAATCTGGTTGTGACAAACTGTATGCTTCTCTTTTTCCCTCACCCTTTCTTAACGCTGCTTTTCTTACCTTTGGATTGATTGCTGTCATCTTGAGTTATTTCAGGTTCCTGGGACTCCACACCCTGAGTGTTCATTTCCACTAAATGAGATGGTGGAGGAGAGAAGAGTAAGTATAACATCCGCTGTCTGGGAATGATGAAGCTGGTGTTTGATGCTATCAGATGTGCCCAGAAGACCCAAAGCTGTGGCCCGACATGCTTGCTAACGTCACAGCGGTAGGCTAGAGAAGAGTCTATTTTTACAGGGACAACAATAAAGCATATCTCTTGAAGGTTTACCACAGCCTTCCGTAGTTATTTGTCATATAAAACTAATATTTCTTTCTCTGAATTTGTGATAAAATGTTGTTACAGCTTTGCCAACAAAGCAAAAGCTAAATATAAAAATAAAAAATCATGCCCAGTGAAATATGACAAATGTCACAATCTCATTGTAATAAAACTGAAGCATCAATCAAACCCATGAAACCAGTGCACTTGCATATGGGCCTCCACAGTGGTTCCACTTTTTTTCATTATTCATTCATTGACAAGAAGTAGCATAAAATACAAAGACTGCTCACATATCCTTCGGCCCAAAGTCGGAACATGTAAATCCCATGTTACGTGACATCTTATTACCCATTTAAAAACCCTCTTATGCCTATATTACATAACAATAATGGCTTTTCAAAGTATGCCTCTTTTAGAAAGAGTGTTTTTGTATATATATATATATATATATATATATATATATTTGTTTCTCCTGACAAATTTTCCTATTGAACTCTAAAAAAATAAAATAAGTCAGGAGAAAAACCCTTCAAGTTATCCATCCATATCTACTGCATATCTGGCAGCAGAGTGATGGTTTAAGGCTTTTTGATACGTCAGACCCTTGATGACTTGCCAACCATGTGCTCCGTACTGTTACAGTGTAATTTACAGATAATCTAGTTCCACCCCCCAATTCCCATAGAGATCCATTGAAATGCAGAGAGGTTATAGTATTGCTTGTAGGAGTACCAGAAAATAAGATTATTTTGATAGACATCAGGAAGTCATGGCATGCAAAGGATATGTGACCAAATATAAAAAATTATTACTTTATTCTACATTATG